>CM067368.1:24525719-24918219 GCA_034401795.1 Chaetoderma sp. LZ-2023a | reverse complement strand
ATTATATTGTACGCATTGTGTTTTTTTACTTAGGTAGTTCTGAAACCAGGTGAGTGCACTGCCTCTTATACCATAACAGGCAAGTTTTTCTAGTAAGATCTGGTGGTTGATAGTGTCGAAAGCTTTTGAAAGGTCCAAGAAGATGCTTATTATACTTTGGGTTTTTTCCAGTGATTCAATAATTTTTTCTGTCATTTCGGCTATTGCATGCATTGTTGAATGTTTCTCACGAAATCCATATTGTGATTTGTATAAAATGGACTTTGTCCAGCTAATTTGTCAGTCGATTGTACATAAGGCGCTCTAGTAACTTGGAGAAAAGTGGAAGTATGGAGATTGGTCTGTAGTTTGAGAAGTTAGTAGAATCCTTGGCTTTATAAATTGGTGTAACAATTGCTATTTTTAGTTTTGATGGGAAAATGCCTTGTGCTAGCGATAAGTTGCAAATGTGACTAAGTGGGATAAGGATATCCATAACACAATACTGGTCCTATATTTACGAAATAATCATTGAATCCATTGGCAATTTCGAATTTATCGGTAATGACGTTATTCTTGCGAAGAAATTGTGTATGTTGTGCCGTATTGGCCTTGTTTAAAAGTGATTTAATGGTTTTCTCTTTTATGTCATTTTTAGACTGTTCAAATTTCTTGTGATAATATGTTTTCTTAGCTGTTTTTATTATTTGGTCAAATTTATTTCTATATTTTTTTTAACTCAATTTCATTGTATTTAGTTTGACACTTGATAAATGTTAAGTAAAGCTGATGTTTTGTACGACAGGCAGCTATTAATCCACTTGTAAGCCAATGTTTAGTTGGGTTATGCTTATATTTTTTACTTTCTTTCATTGGAAAGCTTTGTTCAAAAGTAGTCGTGCAGATGTCATGAAATTTGTTGTAGGCATGCTCACAAGACTGAATGTCTGTTACTATGCTCCGATCGACCTCTGACATAGATCTTTTGAATGTTTCAATGTTGACCTGACAGTAATCGCTGCATTAAAATTTTTCCTGCTCGAATTGTTTCTGGTATGTTTATTGTTTTTCTAGGAGAAATATAGGTAAATGATCTGAGATATCAGTTACAAAAATTCCGACATGAGCTTTACTGATATTGCGATTAATATTATTGCAGAATATGTTGTCAATGACGGTCGCTGTAGATTCTGTTATTCTAGTTAGTTTAGTTATTGTCGGATAGTAAAAGTAGGTATTTAATAGGTTAATGAAGTCTTTGGTATGACAACATTTCTGTTGCTGCAGATCAATATTGAAATCACCCATAATGTAGGCTGTTTTATTTTCCTTTTGTATTGTATCCAGAATTCTGCTTAAAGCTTCAATGAATTGTTTGTTGTCACTGTCAGGAGGCCTGTAGATTGTACCAACAATTTTATTTCTACATTTTTGAATCAGAATTTCGATAAATATTGTCTTCCATCATGGAAAAGTTTTCACGCACAATGAATTGGATATTGTATTTTATGTACATGCCTACACCACCTACACCATCCTTGTTAATTTTGTCAGATCTGTGATTTTCGATAAATGTATAGTTATTCTTGTTAACTAGAGTAGTAGGTAAGTTTATTTTTAGCCAAGTCTCTGTAATTCCAATTATTCCAAACTCATGTGCACTCATATCTAGGAAATTATTTAACTTGTCATTGTTCTTCAGTATCGATCGACTGTTTGCGTGCATGAGTGAGAGTGCAATGCTTTCTTTACTGTTTGCTATAAGGTCATTAATGCTTAGACGCATATAGTTACAAGTTTGTGGAGGTATGGATAAGTCAGTTCTAGCATCTTTTGAGTTGATGTCTCCATATCTGTGGGTGTTAAGTTTGAAGGGAGTTAGAATTAGGTCTTGTATGTGCTCTATGTAGTTATATTCAACATGTGGATTCATGATTGCAAGTGTGTAGTCAGCATCATCATTAATGTGATTCAAAGGGAATAAAGATTTGTTGCAGTTTAGACACCACCATGGTTGGCCATCTAACTCAAGATGGAGATAAACAGAAGCAGTGAGTTTAGAACATCTTAAGTGAACCCACTCCGAACACAAGTCACATAATAAGGCTTTTTGATTAGTTCTAACAGGTCTCTTACAGGATGAGCAGGGGAATTTGGTTGGCATGGTAGGGATAGAAGAAGAAACAAGTCAAAACAACTATGGTTGGAAAGAGTTTAAGGGAGGAAGATGCCAGAGATATTTTCCTTGTCATGGCAAGATTATACATGGCTTAGTTTCAATCAGGCACAAATATTCTACGTTGCTGTTACATGTACACAACTGAAAATTGAAATGATGAGAGCTGATCATTGGTTGGGATAGGTAATGATAATTAACCCTTTAAGCCTTGAATTTGTTCAAGAAAATCTAAATTACTACAGAAGCTGTTGGTACGGGTGTCAAAGGGTTAATAGTAATGACGAATGCTAATAATAGTGGTCTATGGTCATCTTAAAGTATCCATTAGTAGTCCGGTGGAGGTCATCTCTGAAAATCAACAACGGAAACATCTGAATCAACTAGTCGAGCCAGCGGTTACAGTGGCGGATTACCAGGAATAACCTTCATGACCCCAGATGAGCAAGAAAATTAGATTGTTTAGCATTTTCAGCCCAGTGAAGGGCATTTGGGAGGCCAATAGAATACTATTTTTTGGAATTGTATCACTGGAATGCCCTGCTCGATTCTCGGGCAAGTCATTCCAGTGATACATCCACAAAAAAGTCTTCCCTTGGCCTTTAATTAGACATACATTCACAGAGCAAAATGACAATTTTTGTGGCCGATGTTATTAAAAAGGTAAATAAGCGTTTGGAATTAGCCATTTTGAGCCCAGTGAAGGGCATTTGGGAGGCCAATAGAAGACTATCTTTGGAATTGTAACACTGGAATGCCTCGCCCGATTCTCGAGCATGTCCTTCCAGTGATACATCCTTAAAAAACAGTCTTCCCTTGGCCTTTAATTGGACATACATTAACAGAGCAAAATGACAATTTTTGTGACCGAAAACAAATAAATAAGCGGTTGGAATTAACCATTTTCAGCCCAGTGAAGGGCATTTGGGAGGCCAATAGAAGACTATTTTTGGAATTGTATCACTGGAATTCCTGGCTCGATTCTCGGGCAAGTCATTCCCGGGATACATCCTTAAAAAAACAGTCTTCCATTGGCCTTTAATTGGACATACATTATCAGGGCAAAATGACAATTTTCGTGACCGATGTTATTAAAACAAGTAAATAAGAGGTTGGAATTTACCTATTTTATACAGTTGAAGTTTTTCACAATTATTCGAATATGATGATTAGCAGCTGAAATAGCTGAGTAATCGAGATCGATTATTTAAGAATAATTGTGATTACTCGATTAAGCAACTTGGATACAAATTACCAAAACATAACAGCAAAAGGATATCGATGGCGAAAGCTGTGACGGTGTTTAAGGAAAATCCATTCGCAAGCCAAGAGAAGACCATTCCCGAAAATGCATCACTGGAATGCCCGGAGCCGGTCATTCCAGTAATACACCTCCAATAAAAAGCATCTCCCGGCCTGCAAGTGGAAACACATTTATTGATCAAAATGTCCACGATTGGTGTCGGTAAAGAAATGGGAGACAATATTTTTGCAAAGAGCAGGGTAGATAGAATAATTCAGGGAACAGGAAGGTTAAACAAGTTCATCTTACCTTCGCAAGCGTGATATCAGATTTTAAAGCAAATTCAAAATAGCACACATATTACCCGAGTAACACATTACAAAGGACAATAATTAGCCAAAAATCAAATAGAAAACAAATAATTAAAAATATAAATAAATTTTTTTTAAATGGAAACGATGACAGGAAATGTGACATCAGATTTTGAAAGATATACGAAACACACATATAATGTACACTAGAAATGACAATAGGATGGCATGTAAGTGGCCTGAGTAAAAAATGGTGGGCAACAAAACAAATAAGCTTAGTTTTTCGAGTAAGAGCTGACATCAGGATAAACAAAACACAGAATAAGCTGGAGGGTTACAACACCTCCAAAAAATGGTGGGCAACAAAACAAAATAAACTAATAAATTAGAGCAAAAGCAGACATCAAAATAAGCTGGAGGTTTACACAGACACTTGATGGCGCAGTGTGAACAACATTTAGAATACCTTCAGTGGTAGGTCTATCAACTATCAGGCCTTTGTGCCAACCTCATGTCATTATATCTGGGGACTGTGCTGTTATCTGGAGAGCGAAAGAATAAACAACATATACATATACATGTAGATTCAGCAGAGTTTATATTTTCTTACTTATAGATATGACCAGCAGCTGTTATTTTTTTTCTACTTTCTCTAGATCATCTACAGTAGCAATAAGTCAATTTGCAGACCATCCGAAAACTATTTCAGAAAATTTACCACTGGAATGACTGGCTCGGATAGTGAGTCAGTCATTCCAGCTGTAAACTTCCAAAAATAGTCCTATCCTGGTCCGCAAGTGGGCATCTCTGAATACCACTAGAGGAGCCACTGATATGAGTGTTAAGTGGTTAATAATAATGACAAATGCTAATTATTGTGGTCTATGGTCATCTTAGTGTCAATTAGCAGCCCAGTGGAGGTCACCTATGGAAATCCACAACTGAAATAGCTGGTTCAGCTAATCGAGCCAGCCATTACAGCCATTACTGGATAGTTGCTAGTACACTAGGCAAGAGGTCTATGCAAGAAGTCTAGGCTAGAAGTCTAGTAGTCTACGCTAGATCTCTCAGAGAGAATTCTATGCTAGTATACTAGCAAACTAGGATAGAATCCTAGGTTATAAGTTTAGGCCTGTGGACTAGTGGACTAGGCTAGAAGTCTACACTATAGGTTTATGCTAGTAGCATAATAGACCAGACGAGAGGCCTAGTCTATGAGTCTATGTTAATAGGTTAGTAGACTAAGCTAGAACTCTAAGCTACAAGGCTAGTAGATTAGGATAGAAGTATAGTAGACTAGGCTAACATCTTTGCTATCAGGCTAGGCTAGAAGGCTAGGTTCGGAATCTAGGTGTCTAGGCTAGTTGGCTAGTAGATTAGGCTAGATGATTAGGCTAGTAAACTTGGCTAGACGTCTAGGTCAGTAGACTAGAAGTATGGGCTAATAGATTAGGCTAGAAATCTATGCTCCTAGGCTAGTAGACTAGGCTAGAACTCTGGGCCAGTAAGCTAGCCAACTAAGATAGCAACCTAGGCTGGGAGAATAGGCCAGAAGGCTAGGCTAGAAGACTGGTCGTCTAGTCAAGATCTCTCGGATAGAAGCCTATGCTAGTAGACATGTAAATT
This sequence comes from Chaetoderma sp. LZ-2023a, assembly GCA_034401795.1. Lineage (NCBI taxonomy): Eukaryota > Metazoa > Mollusca > Caudofoveata > Chaetodermatida > Chaetodermatidae > Chaetoderma > Chaetoderma sp. LZ-2023a. The sequence continues at coordinate 24,912,884 of CM067368.1, read as the reverse complement.
AGGGTACTAACAACGTAGTCTATTGGATTGACTTCTCTAGTAGCCTGATGCGTGTTCTCTCTGTGAGACTAAAAGTCTGAATGATCTGAGCTTTGCAAGTCGACTTCTTTTATACTCTCCCTCCAGCGGCTTCAGGAAGAATAAAACCATCAAAGACACCATAGTCAGGGCGAAACTACCACCACTCACAGCGTCACCAAGGGAAACACATAGGAACCCAGTCAAAGCCTGTCCCACCAAAAATTGGAATATCTGCAACGACATGGACAAAACACGTTTTCTCACCAGCACACACACAAAATTCATAGGCATTGAAAAACCAGAAACATCGTCTATCGTATCACCAGCAACAGATGCCACAAACAGTAGGTAGAAGAGACATTGCGCACCTTCAAAACGTGCATACAAGAACATCTATGCTCCATCACAAACCTCTATAGAAGCAAAAGATATGATACACCAGTATCGAGATATTTCAACAAAAAAACCCATTCAAGAAATGATGTATGTTTCAGAATAATCCAAGTGCAACAATCGGACCCGGATGACAGCAACTTCAAAATATGGAGAAAGCAGAAAGAGGGCTACTGGATCCAGAAACTTCACACCATGGAACCAACTGCCATCAACCAGTCAGGTTAACGGACACCGCTTCCCTGACAACCGTCCCCACACAGGACAAAAAGTCAGCATGTAGTTAGTCCCCTAGGCTATGAGTCTAGGCTAGATATCTAGTCCAGTAATCTATTGGACTCAGCCAGAATTCTAGGCTAGATTAAGTCAACTCGATGATGCCAGGCAAATATCTAATTTCTTATCAGTGTGCCTGTTGATCACCGGTCCCAGGTAAAATCAGTAATTGTTTATTGACACTCACGTTGGTCAATAGTGCACATACAAATCGGCAAAATTTGAATAATTATTATTATAACTTAAGTAACTAACTAACTTTTTGAGTGCAGTTTATCTAAACCTCTATGTTCAGCTCGTCTTCGTTCATCTCTATAACTGTGTTACCTCCGTTAAATGGCGCTTCGTAGTGGTAGATTACTTTTTCTGATGATCAGAATTTGTCAATCCTTCTCTTAAAGGTGGACAGTGTCGGTACTGTTATCAGAGACTCCGACAGGCTATTCAAAAGCTTATAAATGTGCAGTGAAAAGAAGTTCTTTCTAATGTTAGCCCTTGTCGCACATGTCTGTCATTAATTCGTAGACCATGGTTGGCAGTTTTAGTGATCGGAGTCATTCAGTGTATGGCATCTCCTTCGAGGATGGTACGAGTTTAGTGTTTTTTGTTGCATGACCTCTATTGTTTCGATATGTATCCCTTTGTATGGGTGTCATACCACATTGACATACCCCAGGTGTGGCCTAACGAGTGCCTTGTACAAGAAAATGAAATTTCACGCATCAGGGTGGACAAGTGTTTGTCTTATGACTCCAATAATTCTATTAGCTTTGTTAACTTTGTGGGTAATGTGCTGACTGAACGACAGGTTCGGATCAATGGTGACCTCAATGCCCTTCTCCTCCGAAGTATGTTCCAAAGTGGTTATCCTTCCTTCAGTTCGCATATAGTAGTCTACCACCTCCTTCGGTGTTGTGAAGATTTTCAGGACTTTGCATTGAGGCAGGGGAGTGGGGGTGGGGGGTGGGGAGTGGGGGGGGGGGGTATGGTTGCGCGGATGGATTTCAAGAGCCAGTGGTCTGGCCAGTCCTGTAGATTATAAAGATCTTCAAGAAGGCTTTTGCATCTTTCTTTCATTTTCTTTTTTGTCTTCTTGTTTTTATTAATCAAGGAGAAGGAATCGAACCACCACCACCACAACCACTACTGAGCCAGTCACATGCAAACAGAAAAGAATGTGAAGTAAAACAATTAGAATTACATTTTAATTCTATAGAAAAACACAGAAAGGAACAAAACAGAAGCCTGTGCCCAACCATCTAAGATCACCTCTGGTACATTTCCCATACATAGAACGAGCAAGAGCATAGAGACAAACAACCATCACAAGCGGAGTTAGCTAACACATAAATTTATACGCATTTATTGAAAAAACTGCGATCACTGGCAGCTCATTATGCTAAAAATGTATGAGGAAGTAATTCGGACATGGACAATTAGTTTAGCAATTTCTTTTATAACATTTACATATCTAATTTTTGATGTAAAAAAACATCCATATTCGAAATAAATCTTTAAATATTTATTTTTTCCCAATAATTTACAATCCTGAACAAATCCATTTTTAAAAAACCACCTGTGATGGTCACCCAATTAAAACTGTAATCATGCTTCAAGTCTACATCAATCATACTCAGAATCACTCATTTGACTTGAGGCGAAATTTAGCAAGAAACACAACAATCAACTTTCCATACCTCTCCCAACTATACCAGCAAAGTCCTAGCAATCACATTAGGGCCATGTTACTGGAAAGGAAACGACTCTATTATATATAATACACAGAGATATTAATAGGATTATACCGAGATTTCAAAGTATGAACCCATTAAATAAAACCATTATTTAAGAAGCACCTTTAACCACTGAATGCCTATACATTTTGCAACAGTTCCACTGGAATATGAGTAATGCTATTACAGGGATAAGTGTTAGTATTTCTTCGGATTATAACCAAATGACTGTACTAATTGGGAAGTTTGTAGAATTAGGAACGGTACAGTAACCACCCCATGTCATTCAGTCATATCTCAATTTTATTTTCCATTTCTGAGTACAAAAACATGAATGATGAGCAGATAAGTAGAAATATGTTATGAACAATCATACCATTTGCATAATATAAGAAATATGGGGAAAAAATAAAAAATAAATTAATTAAAATATATATCCCCGCCCCTCCAGTGATTGCCATATGTTCTTACCCCATTAAACTTGTCAGAAGTGAACAAATTTCAATTTTCCATTTAACGGTTGCTTTCTCCATCACCTTCAGTAGGAATTTCAACCCATTTCTGAGCTCAGTAAAATTCACTACTTTATCTGTAACGTGGCATGTATATTTCTCATAATTGTCCAATAATAACACATGATTAATATCTGTAAACTTTAGCACAGGAGAATGTCCAAATATCACCGCATCAGCCACGTCATTCATATCTATGTTAAAACTTGTATTTATTCTTTTAAACATACAAAAACTAACAGCCAGAATTGATGAATTGCTGAACAAGACTTTCCAAATCAGCCTCATCCAATCTGGGTAAAGAGACTGTATTAAAAACTTTATAAAAGTCAGTCTTGTTAAAGGCGGATTAAAACTTAAATAATTCTGAATAAAAATGCTCCAGTTCAAGAAGAATAAGCTTTCCATCTGAGACTAATTGAGTGTTAGGGATATATAATTCACAGATAACCTTTCTGGATTGATTTTGGTTTTCAAGATTGAAAAAATATTTTGTATATTCTTCTCCAAATTCTGTCCAGTTTACCCTTGACCTTATAATAGCACCTTCAGCTTTTTCATAATAATATCCTCTAGCTCTTTATTGGTTGTTGCCAATGAATTAGAGATTTCCTCAGAGTTATTATCAATAGACAAGGCTAGCAATAGAGATTTTTTTATTTAATTTTATTCTATCATCCTACAGTGCTTCACCTTATCCTTATTGAAATTAATCGATAGAGTCTGAATCAAATATCTAATCCAATCCCGCTTCACCATGTTATTTGATATATGCTCCATAGCTGAGGCCTCATTCTACAAAAAATTCTTTATCATGTTATTATACAATGGGTCACTTAAAAGGCCATTATTAAATTTCCAAAAGTTGGCAACACCTCTACTTAGATTATTTCCATGATTATATATTATTTTATTACCTCCCATTCAGGCATCCAAAAATTTTCACCAGAATATATATATATATATTATGCATTGCCTGAACTGCTATAATATCAACCTTCTGATTCCATGCAGTACAAAACATTATCCTTATAATATGGTTCCTTAAGCCCTTGACATTAAATGATGCGAGCTTTAAGGGCATGTGCAATCACCAATAAATAAAATACAATCCCTCCGCAAAAAAAATCAAAAAAATCAAAAGGAAAAAACCCCAAATGATTTCAACACTTGAGAAAAACAATCCACAAAACAGACTCAGCTGGGCATGTCAATCAATATATGATACACTGTTATATCTTGTAAAATAGTCAATATCCTTAAACCACATATATTTATTTTCAGATCGGGACATATGTACAGATGTACATGATAGATGACAGATGGATAGTAAGGGTGGATGAGAAAGACTTAACATATGGACATTATCAGTTAAAACTGGGTTACAAACACAGCACACTGGCACTCTGCCAAAAATCGAGAATTATAAAGGTTTGTATGTCCTATTTTCAAACGATCAGAAAAGACAACAGTCAGGATCCTCATTTTCACTTAAACATAATTATCTAGCTGTGTGGCAAAGCGGTCCCATAGAAAAGCTGTTGAGCATGTCAAAACTAAATCGACTCAGAGGAGGCCTTGCCTGAGCAACAACATCCTCCAGCCAAATTGTTTCCAAAATCCACAACATCATAGATACCACATTAAAGCATGTGCTGCACAGCCATCTTTTCACGCATAAGATCAAATGGAAGCAAAAATTACAATACAATTCAAGCCATATGACAAATTTATACACACTTTAGTAGCTAAGAGGTAAGCATCTAAACACATTGAAACTAACCTCACCTGAAGCTACTTCTGCCAAGGCAAAAACGGCACCCAGCCAAATCAGTTCCAAAATCTCCACATACAGACTCTAATTGAAAAGACAAAATAACAGCCATCAAAGTACATCCATTCACAGCAAATTCAAATGCAGTGCACAATTTACACAAAACCACACTGCACCTCAGGTTTGTGATCTATGCAATCAGTCGACCACTAAAATTACAGTTGACTATGAGAGTGACACTAATGGCAAAGCATTCCTATTCTAACACTAATGTGTTAAATGAGAATACATTTAGTGTATATTATTGATGCATCATGCATTGCACAGAAATTTCCAACAGACATGTATCAAAGCCATGCTTATCATCCCCTTAACCATCAAATTTGGTCATAGTGATTTTACTCTGTGGGCCAAATAAAAGGCTACACCCAGAAATCCACCACAAGAAGAACTAGCCCAATTATCAGACACAGCATTCAAAAGGTGAATCTCCCAAAGCAGACCTCACCGGCCTACAAATGCCTACTTTGTAGAAAAAAATCCTACAGAAGCCATCCTAAGCAAGCCAGAGTGCTAAAAGGCAACAACATAAAATCCATGAATAATAAAAGCAAAATATACAGTGCACAATAATAACATAAGCTCAAGCAACACTGATGAAGCAAGCACACACAAATTTCAAACATTACCGTAATATCAAGCATAACAAGTGCTATGGCCTCAAATTTAACCAATCAAAAACGTTCCGAGCTATCTGGCTCATTAATACACGCATTCCTACTAATGCTTGCATAGTGGCTAAGTAATATGCAGCGGATCCTTCTGGAAATGATTACGCCGGAAACTGCTTCTGCCTAAGCAAAGGCAGCGCCCCACCAAATCAGTCCCAAAAGTATCAATACGCTAATCCTAATCACGTCATACATAGTCAAGTAGAACTAACTATATTGTTACAGAATTCACCAAATTTTAAACCTTTTAAGAGGTATAAAATAAGATCCACGAGCCCAATTATATTTTATGCTCCAATTAGTGCAGTAGCCATATACCCTACATGGGGAACAGAAAAGTTTACATCGGGCTACAAAGACAGTATGAATAATCTGTAGAATATCATAAAGCTGGTCCAGACGAAAACCACTGTCAGTTGTCAAGGAAAATCCAATGTTCAAAGCCAGTACGTACCAAAGATCCATGTAATAAGTTACTAAAATTATTGAGCAGCACAAACAAGATCACAGTGACTATGAAAGTGTAATTAAGGGCAAAGTCCACCTATCCAAAAACTGCCATCCCAAACCGCAAATAGCCATGATTGTATGTTCCATGTAGTAAAGCAGGAAACGCTCAGTCTCACGAATAACAGATGACACGATATAAACTGCATTAGAAATCACCAACAGCACATGATAAGCTGATATATTAAAAAGCTTGAGATCAAGCTAGCAACCAAATATCAGGGTCATGCTAACCGCCCTCCAACACTCAGATTTGGATTAGTTCATTTTAATCATCTTATAGAACATGATCATCCGTGGGTCAAGAGAAAACCACTCCCGAAAATCCACCACTGGAATGACTGGCTCTATTATCAAGCCAGGCTTTCCAGTGATATATCCCGAAAAGGAAACCCCACCAAGCCGCCAATGACACTCTTCAAAACTAGTAAAGAAACTGGCGTGGGAATGCAGGAGTGTTGAAGGGATACTGCAAAAAACAAAATAATATAAAAACAAGTATGCAGGGCTCAATAGCACCAAAGCTCAAGCAACACTGTTGGAAATCGAGCGCACACAAACATTATCGATTTTACTTTAATATTCAGCAAACCATAAAGTCTATCAATATATACGGAAACATCTGGACACAGAGTTCTGGAAATGAAAAATAAACATAGTGAAATACAAAATACATATAGTTATAGAAAAGCACACTAACTAACAACATTATTGCTGTAGACAACTCCATCAATAAAAAGTTGACCTCTAGCAAAAAAGATATTTCTATTCTGCTCGCACGCCCTTTTCATAACTGTGGCAGGCTCTTTTTTCTCTAGGGCCTGCTTGACAAGGTGATCTTTACAGTAGATAGTTGTGTCGTGGCATTCCTTTATTCTTTTGCGGACTGCAACTTTCTGTGGCCTTCTAAAATCTTACATATTATGGGCCACGGCTTACAGTCCACCCTTCTATCTAACCGATGTGCATTTTCTATACCTACAAGCTTCGGGAAACGAAATCGATCCTTTAACATTCTCTGAATAACATTTATACAGTCTTCACCTGGCGACTCATCAAGACCATAAAATAGAAGATCGAATTCAAATGAATGTCTCTCTAATGCAAGGAGTCGTTCTTTTAGATTTTCCATGGAAAGCAAATCATTTTTTTTTTCAAACTCGCCAACTGCCCTATCTGTTGTTTTACATTTGGTTTTTATGTCATGTACTTTAGTGGATACAAAATCAATTGTTTTCTGTATATTTTTAATGTCTAAAGACAACTTTCTTTCTTGGTTACAGAGAGATTTAAGAAGTTGTGACCTAAAGTCATTAATTGCACTTAAAATAACTGATTGGCTATTTGCATTTATATCATCATGACTACTTACATCGTCCATGTCCTCCAGTATTGCGGAAATTTCACGACCCGCTCTGGCTGTGACAGCCCGGTTAATTTCTGCTGAAATTTTACCTGAAGATAGAGGATTCTTCAAGCTCAACCGATCTGATGGCACTACAAGATTTGGTTTAACAATCGGCGATCTATCCTTTTAATCTGTGTCATTGAGAGAGATCTGTAAATAATTGCGATCAGCTTCTTCGATTCTTAATATCGATCGATCGATTTCAAGATGGCCGGTTTTATTTCCCGTCGCATGTGCCTCCTTCTCCTGATCAGCTTTCCTTTAGTCGTTCTTCGTTCTACCCATTACTGCAAACTTCTCAATAACCAACACAACCTTCTTTTATAATGGCAAGATATCAAACTTAATATAATATGTCGCAGCTCAAGCAAGGATGTTGCTAGATTGGCATCTCAATGCGAACCCCTCCCTTTCGCATCTTCTTGATTGGCAATTTCTCGGAATAGTTTAGTGTCATTAGCGAACATATATACTTCTGAAGAGACACACTCTGGTACGTTATTTATGTAGACTATGAACAACAGGCATTCCAATGCACTACATTGTGGTATGCCACTAGTTACTGGAGCAAATTCTGAGACTGTGCCATTAACACGCACATATTGTTTCCTTTCGGCCAGAAAGGTAGCCACAAATCTTAGAACTATTTCCTTACCTCCATTGGTTTTGAATTTGTGGCCCAATCTCCCATGTGGAACTTTATCAATGGCTTTCTGAATGTCCTTATAGATTACATCTATATAGCTCTTGTTGTCTAGTATTTGAGACCACGTGTCTAATACATGCAGGAGCTGAATGGCGGCAAATCGTCCACTTATGAACCTGTGTTGTTGATCACTGAAAAGTTCATTTTCCTCGAGGTGGTTGTAATTAATGTCCCTTACTAGCATGTGCATAGGCAAGCAGATGCTCGGTAGAAATGCATAGGCAAGCAGATGCTCGGTAGAAATTCCAATTACAGGTAGATAGGCCTCTGTTTTCCATGTCGTGGTATCATGAACAGACACTAGCGTAGAGAAACTAGAGATGGAGACTCAGATAGAGATAAACACAAAACTGATAACTACAGCAATAGGGCCATCTACGGCTTCCACATGTAGCAAAATGTTAGACGCAGCAGTGTGTGACTATGAGTGTAGGCGACACACTGCAGCTGAGGTAGGGAACACTCATCGGCACCAGGCCCGTCTTAAGAATGTATGGAGCTCCTGGGCAAAGCAGTGTACTGGGGCCCGTAATTGGCTAACCACACACCACTATATCGTCAATTCTCCCCCACAATGCATTAGTAGCATGTTCTTCAATTAGGAAATTTGCAGCATTTATGTCAGGAAATTGTTGGATGATGGTTTTAAAATCTATATTTTTCAGAATGTCGCTTTCCATGCTTAGAGAAACAAAACCTGGTTATGATGACCCTTTTAGGTCAAAGATCACAGATATTATTGTAATCATCTAAATATGGTATATGTACAGTACAGATAAAGATCATCGTATCGTAGGTATCACTCACTGACCATTGTTGATCTCGCCGATATAAACATGCAATACCAATATGTTCAGAACCAGAAAAGTTAACCTGGGCAAAGCAGGCAGGTTTGAAGTGATTACCATTATTGAACAACTCGTGATCTTTTAACATCGTCAGATTTACAGTTTATTTAGCCCTTTAATGACGAAATTTTTTTTCAATTCAATTTTCTCTGAGGAAATGTCCATTTGCAGACCAGGAGAATACAATTTTTGAAAATGCACCACTGGAATGACTGGCTCCTTTATAGGGTCAGTCATCCCTGTGGTAAATTGTCAAAAATTGCATTCTCTTGGTTTGCAAATGGACATTTCTCAAGATCACTGCAGAGGCCGTTTTGGACCGGTATAGACATTAAAGGGTTAGAGCCCAAATGAAACAAGTATCTTCCACAGTGAGACAGTAATTACAGTGTGTAACATTAAAAATAATCATTTTGTTTGCCAACTGACAGCTTCCATATCATGATATCATGCTCTTTATCTAGGAAATTTGCGGCATTTTATTTCCGAAAATTGCTGGATGATGGGTTGGAAATCTATGCTATTCAGAATGTCGTTTTCAATGCACATGACAGAGAGCAAATTAAGCCGCTGCTGTCCCATTGTGCTACGGAGATTATTTTTCAGAAGTTTCAGCCTTGAAAACGAACGTTCCCCAGTACAGTTTGTCACCATCATGCACATGAATATTCTGAGGGCAATTTCAACATTGGGAAAGAGAGATTTCAAATTATCAGAAATGAGCTTGCTGTACATGTCCGGAGGATTCTTGCCTTCTTTATCGAGGAGAATGTACTGTTTGAATTGTTTGCATTCATTAAGTAATTCATTGCAGTTAAGATCTTCGTGATACGCATTATCCAACTCTTCACATCTTTGGACAAGCTCATCACTGTCAATTGTTTCTAATTGACTGAAGAAGGAGAAGAGATTTCCAATATTTTCGTAGGCTTCTGCACGCTTAGGCAAAGACCCCATGCACGCCGAATTCGTCGGCGCCGAAATTCCCCGAGCTTGCACGTGCTGAGCGCACATGCAGACATGCGTTCCCATGCGAGAGGAAAACTTGATACGCGTGCGAAATATATATTATTAATGAGAAGACAGACAGACAGACAGACAGACAGACAGACAGACAGGTAGGCAGGCAGGCAGGCACAGCTGCCTTCGATGAATTTAGTAAAGTTATTCTTGTAAAATACATTTTCACAATGTAGGATCTACATAGGATTTGTAGGATTTGTCCAAACGTCACACATTGCATTTGAAATAGAAATAAATTACCTGTGAACTCTCTTTGCAGTGAGAAATTCTCGCAATGACAGGAGAAATTGAAAATTACGACGGCGGGCTCTCTGTCTTCTCATTGCTAAAAGTAGCAACAACTTTTTCTTACGGCAGTTATTCATAGTTGTTGTTCAAAATGTGCATCAATATGAGAAAACTATGCTACTGAATGTGAGCTATGCGTAAATTTCTGCGTGCATGGGAACGACTCTGTACATTTCAACCTGATCGATTTTTTCCGCTTGTCAGGAGTACGCCGAAAAAATCGGCGTGAGATCGATTCCGTTTTTGTCCGCGCCGACAAAGTCCGCAATCTTCTTGATTGTAAGCGAGCATGGAAACGTGTCAATACAATTCAACGATATCGATTTTTCCGCGCAGCACGGACATTGTCCGCGCCGACGAATTCGGCGTGTATGGGGACATTACCTTAGTCAGGTGAGAATTCAGGGAGTCCAGAATAGGAAGATATGTTTCCACCTTGAATTTTTCACTTTCGTGGAGAAGTATCTCACCCATCATATCTGGAAAGACGCACACTTCGCTTTCCTGGACGTTTGTCTATGTCACTATAGTTCAAATCTGGACACCTGCTTTTAGCCTTCGTTTCATAGTCAATGAATTTATCCCTCATTTCCTGAAGAAAGGCTTTAAGAGACTTTAGCAGATCAATGGCAACGAGTATGTCAACATCTTTTGACTGCAAAATTTTGCTTGTTTTGTTTACCCGTTCAAGGATATCATTCCAAACAATTGTCAAAAAGATAGTCTCCAACTTCTGCATTTTCTTGCTCAACCCTTCCGCTTCACGTCTTGTGCTCCATTCCTGATTGGCGTCAACTGCAAAGGCATCCAAAGCATCTTGGATTTTTTCAAAACCTCCATGAAGAGCAGAGACAGCATCGAAATGTGCTGACCATCTTGTGTCAGAGAGACGTTTGACCACGCTAAGATTCTTTCCCAAGGATGATGTCAGAACAGCCCACCGATGTGTGGAAGCAGCGAAAAAGGAGTACAAATGCTGAACAAAGTCGAAGAATGAGACAATTTGTGGACCACATTCTGCTGCTCTCATTCCTACCAAGTTCAAACTGTGTCCAGCACAAGGTACATAGATAGCAAATTCATTTAGTTCACGGATCCGTGCTTGCAATCCTGTATACCGTCCTGACATATTCGAGGCGTTGTCATACGACTGACCACGACAGTTTGATAATGGAATATTGTTCTCTTGCAGGAACTCTACAACCGTGTCTGCTAAATTCTTAGCCCCATGAGAAAATATGGGGATAAATCTCAGAAAACGCTCTACTGACTCACTTCCACGAAGATACCGGACAGTGAATGACAGTTGATCAATATGGGATATGTCTGGAGTGGAATCGACACTTATTGAATAATACTTTGACTGTTCGATTTCTTATAGAATTGCACAAAATACCTGTTGTCCCATAATTTCAATAAACTCTTCACAAATATTTGCCGATAGATATGATGGGGTCCCTTTTCCAGCATTTCCGTACACCTTTAAATGTTCCTTCAGAAAAGGATCAAACTCACTCAATAGCTTTAGCATGCCAAGAAAGTTTCCGTTTTTTGATGAGCCAATAGTCCCCACAAAAGGCCAACCCTCTAGAGGCAAGAAAGCGGATAACAGAAACCACACGTTTTAACACTTTATGCCAGTACTCTTTCTGAGAACGATGCTGACTTAGCAAAGCAATATCCACACAACCACATTCTTTGTGCCGAATCAAATATTCCAACAGGCACCTGCGATGTTCCTCTCCATTGTCGTGCTCTTCAACAAGATTGTTGTGTTTCCAGTCATTAAAGCCCGATGTAGAGACAGGGGATTCTTTCTTGGACAATAGACGACATGGGAAACAATACAAACAACCTTTGGTGGGTGAATATATCAGCCATTCACGTTTTATAAACTCGCCATTCCGCAGTTTACGCTTGAATAATGTGTTTGTTAAACATCTTGTCTGAGCTTTTTCGCCTTCACCATACACACGACGGGAATTAGAAAAGTCACAATCATGATTTTGACATTTTGTCGGGCCATTGTGAATCCAGTGGTCTACTGTAACAGAATCTGTTGTGTTCCATAGTGCTGGATCTGTCAGAGATTGATGATAAATTGCGGCAGCTACGTTTACAGATTCTTCTTGTCTGTTGTCTTGAAGTTCAGCAGGTGAAACGGCTTGTGTATCTGGAACTGGGTGATCAGATGAAGAGGTGCTTGCCTGATTGGAAGTAACTGTTGATGCCTTATCAATATCAGGAGCAATAGCTGTTGTAACAGGAGTGAACCACGACGATAACTTTGACAGTTTGTTCAATTTTTCTCTATCCTCTGTAGCCTTTTTCCTCTTCTGCGCTCCACTAGCGTATGTGCGCTTCATTTCTATTAAAAAAGATGCAAAAAAGCCCCCCTCCTCCTGGCTTAAATACGCTACTGCGATCATGGATCGACTCTCGAGCAGCAGATTTGAACAAAAATATATGTACAGACGATATATGTGGGTCCTACCGCGTGACGCACGTGGCCGCGTGCTTGTTACTTGAGCTTGTAATACTAATACACAGTAATAGGGTCTACCGGACCGGTACATATACTGCATCTGCATGGATATACACATTTACCGGTTTTAACATACTTACGTGCGGCGATGGGAACGGAACAAAGATGAATAATAAATATTTAAAATTAACTAATGTAACAATTTCACGATCGAATTTCCCAATTTTCTCTACAGAGTACAGACTGCTGACTGCAGAGAGTACGTACAGCAGACTTATTAAATACTTGTCCGGTTGCCCCGTGATCACCGTCACTCACGTCACGTGCAGTGACGTGCTGCAGCCTGTATATCATAGAAGCAAAAATGAATCAAGAGCGCCGTCTTGCCACACATTCGCCGCTAGGCAGTTGACCTAGATTCAATATAGTGAATATACTACGCATCTGGCATAGGCACTCGGACACATCTAAATCTCTTTTGACGGCTGTCACGGGCGGCGGCACGGCTAATAAACGATAATTTTTTTAATTTTTTTCAAATGGATCGGGGCCCCTAAAGTTGTGGGGCCCCTGGGCAACTGCCCACTGTGCCCATGCGGTAAGACGGCCCTGATCGGCACCATAAGACTTCAGCAAAACTTATACCTAAGGTCTTAAATCTAATGTCACTGATATATTTATGGTTTCAAGGAGACTTATTTAAGCGAAAATAATCAAATCATTCAAGAACAAACTAGATATCTACTTCAAAGAAAGAACTCAGCAAGCCATGCCATAGCTAAATCGCTGAGGCAATAGCAAGCCAATGTCCTATACCTCGTAAAATGATGAGGATGATCAATCTACCGATCGATCGATTGAATGATTGATTGATTCCATGACCGTACACAGAATGCTGGTTAAACTTATGGGTCTGTAATTCTCAGGGCGTTTGCAATTGCGACTTCCTTTCTTGAAAATTGCAGCCACTATGGCCTGTTTCTCAGGAAATGTCCTGTATTTAGGGATGATTGAAATATTGCTAATTACAGGGCTAAGTTCTTTCAGAAACCCTGGGTGTATTTGGTCTGGTCCGGACGACTTGGCAATATTGAGTGAGTCAACTCTTTTTACTAGGCTGGATATTATATCCACTTCTTGGTGCTCTTTTGGTCAACTCATCGTTTTGTTCACGGGTGAACACTGATGAGATGTATTTAAGCAAGAGATCTGCTTTACCAGCCTCTGTGTCAGTCACATGGTATGTCCCAGGAATAGTGAGGCTGTCCTCTACTATGCATGTAATGGACCTTTCCAGTTTTAGCTATGCCCCGCCCATCTTTAGCTAAGCTCCACCCCCACCTCACTCGATCGTGCTGGGATTGATCGATCCCTGAACTGCCTGATTATCAATTTCCAGAAAACTATACAGGTAATATGTTGAATATTTTAAAACTAATTTGACTGGATGCTGTTGATGCCTATGGAAACAACAGCGCTCAGTCAAATTAGTTTCAAAATATTCAACAGCATGTTTATTAAATAGTAAAGACATACAATTCGTACAACAATGCTTAGTCCGACACCAATTATGCGTTCGTGACGTACTTAGCTATGCCATTCATGACGTCATTGATTATAATGTCATGTTACACATCACGTAGTTGATTATGACGTAGTTGATTATGACGTGATATGATGATGGATAAACTGTGGACTCATAAGCCGTCTCCCTCTCCGCGGGTGCGGGGCTGGCAGCCATGGGACTTGCACATAAGTCTAGATAAACTGGAAAGGTCCATTGTAATTTCTTTATTTTAATTTTTCTTGTTTTTATCTGACAGCTGCAAGCGACCCGATAATAATTTCAATTGGCAATAACCATGGACCTGCTGAATATTTTGAAAACAATTTGACTGAAAGTTGTTGGGACACCAACCTATTAAAGTTAAGTTATTTTCAACAACTCTGGACCCGTTGAATATTTTGAAAACAATTTGACTGAAAGTTGTTGGTGGCTTAGCAACCAAACTATTTCAGTCAAATTGCTTTCAATAACTCGATCTGGACCTGCTGAATATTTCTGAAAACATATTGACTGAAAGTTGTTGGTGGCTTGGCATCAATGTGGACAGCCACCAGCCTTTTTCAGTCAAATGGTTTTCGAAATATTCGGCATATCCAGAGTTAAATCCCTTGGAAAATGTAGTTTGCAACACTTCAGTATGCAGACATCAAAAACAAGTAGTTCAAGGGACGTAACTCCTAGCTACCTTAGTTATTAATCCCACTGAATTATCTCCCCTTAAATATTCCCGGAAATAAATAAGATGGCGACACCCTTGACTGTTTTGACAGTTTTGTTGAGGAGATATATTTTTACCCCGTAATCATGTTAAAAGGTGTCAATATCTGAGTATACGGAATGGCAAATAGAAAGTTCAAAGAAGGTCTGCAAAAAATAGGCGGAAGCGCAGCTCGTGTGAGAGAATCTGTTTCGGCAGCCATCAGAGAAAGTTCAGTAAAGGTATGATACCAATTTTCGAATGAATTTAGCAAGTCATTTTTAAGTTTAAAACTTAGAATGTTTAATGATGAAATGTCATGACAACCATTGGAGTGTGTATGCTTGCTCTTTGGACACGTTTTGTATTGTAATTGGGTGGATTTCTGTCTAATGGTTTTGCCTTTTAGCTATTTTATTTATCCTTATTTGTAAAATATCTACGTAATCATCATCATGTTAAAAAAGTGGAGATCTTCTTCCAAGAAAGATATATAGACTGGTGAGTGTATGGCTGTGAAATACATGTTCATAGGAAGAGGGGGACACCTTTGGAGTGATGACGGGTGGCAAAGATATGCGTTCCCCACACAAACACGCACACACACACATTAGTGTATATCTGAAATTCCATATCTTCCCCCCCCCCCTCCTCTCATCCCTCCAGCTTCTTCAAAATTTGTCTTTGGAAGGACTTCCCTGACCCATTGATTCCGACTGGCATTGGCCTTCCCCCAACCACTACACTCATGCACAATGCACACACACACGGATGTGGGTGGGTGGGTTTGTTGGTGGGTGACGGCGGCATCTACATCAATTGACCCAACCACACACGTAATCAATCAATCATACACCACCCACACAATCATACACCACCCACTCAATCATACACCACCCACTCAATCATGCAACAAATAGCTCACCCATTTACCTACATATTCAATCACACACGCCCACTCACCCAGCCAAACACCTATGAATTCACCCAATTAATCTGCCCAACCGCTGGGTGGAGTGAGTGGGTGGCTGGTACATGTATATAAGCTTGCACAATTCTTCAATTTAATTGATAATCGCAATTATTAAAAAATAAATGCTGGCCGACCAGTGTGGGCAGAACCCTGAATGTTTATGTTGAACCTTTTGTATGGAAAGCACCACACCGAGCGCAATGAACACCATTGTGTACTCAATGTTCAAAATCTCTTGTATGTCTGCATTAAATTTGACATTTTGGAATGTTTTGAAAATAATTTGACTAAGCTTTGTTACTTTAATATGCATGTAGCAATAACAAATTCATTTCAGTAAGATAATCTTTTTGAGTATCTTGAGATTAATTTTACTGAAAGCTGTTGTTGTCTCAGGAGCATGTTCATCTTTCAATAAAATCACATTCAAATTGTCTAATGGCTTTCCTGCGCAACAATGCTTCTAAATATCTCTAGTAAATTTTATCTGCCTTTATCAAGGTTGACCTTGAGCCATTCATCATTGCGCTGTCCTTTAGCAGCACAGTTATGTGAATCAACCCTTTAACACTCATATCAGCCAAAAATGGCTTCTGCAGTGGTCTTGGGAAATGTCCATTTGCAGACCAAGGGAAGACTATTTTTTGAAATTTTACCACTGGAATGACTGGCTCGATAACCGAGCCAGTTATTCCAGTGGTAAATTTTCAAAAATAGTCTTGCTCTGCAAATTTTTTAATGAGAAAATTGAAATTTTCTTGAACAAAGTCGAGGGTTAGAGGGTTAACTGGAGTATACATGTAATTGGTGTGCGGTGATGAATTAAGGTGGGTCTAAACTAGCTAATCGCTTGCTTACAAAGAAAAGAACGGGTTGTTGTTAACGCACACCTTCAGTGTATATGATTTGATTTAATTGCTATTCCAGTTTTGTTGTTTTTAATCCATTTTATTTGAAATGTTCATAGCGAACGCAGTGAGCGATGGCTTCGCACGAAGCCATCATGAACGAAGTGAGCGTATATAGATAACATATGTACGTGTAATGAGGAAAAATCAACAGAAAATGAGACAGGGAACCAGGCTAAAATACATATATCATGCGACTCAGAAATCTTCGTTTCCGGTCGCAAGCTTTTTGTTAGTTCCAGTTTTGGCTTATTATATAGCTTTTGTGGTTTCTTCCTGGGCGGCCCCCATTGCATTATGGGATATGGTTCTTCATTATGTGTATGTTCCCCTAGTTGTTTTAGGGGCAACCTACTGCACATTTTCAATGTCCAAAATTTGTGTGATATTGTTATTGCGAAATAGCGTACATTTACTTCAGAATGTAAAACGATTAAACAGTATTAAGCAGGCCACTTAAAAGCTGTATTTATTCCTATTTATGCGTCTGTAAATGCAATATAAGGTTTGGTTGACTGTCTGGTATTATTTTTAACACTGATGGCCGTGGAAAGTCGTGGTTGTTAATCTCGTATGTACCTAGCGCTGATAGCAGGAAATTTACGGTCTGGTACCACGCCATTCTCACCCGGATGGAATGTACATGTACATTCATGTATTTATGCGCAGACGTTTTTTGTAGATTATGTCTGGATAAACGCGATCTAAAAATTCTAGCGGACGACATGTCATTATGACATCATAGTTACGATGAACTTGTATGTATTTCCCCAAATAGCGAGGAATACCGCGATACGTCGGTACACATTCTATAAAGTCATTGGACTGGTGCAAATATTTAATGGTAGAAGTTGCTGGCGGATATCACTGACAATGGGCATACGCATTGTTGTGAATATCGTGGGACTGGATTTACCGGAATGCCCTCCAAGCATGATGAAAAATTAGCTTAAAATGTGCTATACATGGGCGTACATACGTATTTATGGCATTTCGACCCTATACAAATTCTTCCGATTTATTTAAGCAATAAATGGTGTCTGCGTTCGCTTATATAGGCAAAGCCTATTTTCATATTATTTAGTGATTTTAGTCTCTTGAGTTTATTTTGAAAAAATCAATGCTTATATCATAAGTGCTAGAGTTTAGATATTCAAAAATATTCATCATGTTTCAGATTCAGCTCATTTTACACAAGGTTGATTAACACTTTGCTAGTCAACTTTGACAACTTAAAATGGAAACAGCATGACATGGCAACCCGCTATTGTTCAATTCGAGTTTGATCTTAATGTCATGGTGCTATTAGGCCAGGTATAGGAAATTCTGCGTGAAGTTATATAGTATTGATTTTAACCAGCCTAAATTAGAATGTTCATAATTGTGAGCAACTGAATCATATGAAATCAAGCGTGATGATTCTAGGAGTATAGTGGATAGAGGACAATAGCCTAATTAATAGCCAGGACAATTAAAGCGCCCCAGCCCGCAGTGTGGACATAATAAACCACAGTATTACAAGCCATTTATATGCTGAACCTTTATATATAATAACATACTTATGAAAATGCATGTTTATAATCCGTTAACCGTTTTCATTCTGAATTCCCATAAACATGATTTAAAGACATTGGCATAAGAAACCTGTATATTATTTTGGAAATAGTTTGACTGAAAGTTGTTACTGCCTCAAGGAGAAGCAACATTCGCTTTGATTGTTTTCAAAATAGTCATCAGGATTTTATGAATTTGTCAGTAAAATACTGTCAGCATGTATACAGAATGAAAGTGGTTAATTTTATTTTTCATTGAATTGCATAAATCTGGTATTCACAAAAGTACTATTAGTAAAAACTTGATTCTTTAAACAAATTATTAATGATTTTAGACATGTTCTGACTTTATTTTGAACATGTCTCTTGACTACTAGCTATAAAATGTGAATGAATTTGTATATGAGACAGATAGAGTGAGTGAGAGAAACAGTGAGAGTCAGAGCTAGAGATAGATAGATAGTAGACAGAGATTTAAGCCAGACTAGTAGATAGATATAGCGTTCTTAGTTTGTATAGAAAATTTGTATCAACATCAGTTTGTGTATAGAGTCAATTTAAAATTATTAGGAGTTGAAGTCATTTATTATTTGAAGAACCGTATTGCTGAATACTATTGAAGTGTCTTCACCCATTTTCGTCTGCCACCTCATCCTGGCAATTTCCGAAGTGTAGCAGAGCTAATGCCACCAAGCTAATCCCCCGTGTTTCGAGATAGGTGGAAATTAGCTTCTTCGCTAGGCCATCCATAAAGAAGATTTTGTTTCCTGCAAACCGGGTGTAGAAAAAGATTTCAGTAGGGAGCGAGGAAATTTATTTATTTTTAAATTATTAATTTATTTTAAAGAGGTAATAGGCATATCTTAGCGTGAGGAAGTCCTTCAAGTGTAAGCTGACACAGCGCAAAGCTATAAAAACTTTCTGATAATATTTGTGCAGTTGTTCTGCTTGCAGAATAATTGAAAAGTGAATCTGTTTCCTATTTGGGCTCCAGTGCGCATGCGTAAGCGCGCTTAGTGACAGGCGTCACTATGGAATGAGTACAGACTGGTGCCAGTCTATATCAGTTAATATACTGAAGATGGACATAACCAGTAGCCTGGGTGAGGGTCCATATTTATAGGAATAGGCGTGGGGAGGAGTGTATGCAAGCATAAAAATCTTATTCTGGTAACTAAATGCAGATAATTGATTTAGCAAGTAGTGATTGAACGGTAAGTATGCTTTATAGTGGTTAATAAAACAACAGACCAACCCGCAAGGGGGTGTCTGTGGGGGGTTTCTTGTCCGATCCTTATTCTAATTCCCAGGTGTTAGATTTTTAGCTCATCTGGCCTGAAAGGCCAAGTGAGCTTATGCCATGGTGAACGTCCATCATGTGTCCGTCGTCTGTCCATCAACTTTTCCTTTAAACGACTTCTCAAGAACCACTGGGCCGATTTCAATTATATTTGCCAGGAAGCATCCTTAGGCCATAGGGATCCAAGTTGGTTCAAACGAAGCCGATCATCCAATTTGGCCAATGGGCATCTTGGATTTTGGCCGATTTTAGGAAAGGTCTTTAAAAATCTCCCAAACTGCTTGGAAGATTGATGCAAATGTCATGAAATATGATCTATGGTAAGTGCTGAACCAACTTTGTTCAAGGGAACTTGATTGGTCAAATGTTCAGCGGCCATCTTGGGTGACCTAGTTTTAGTGAAAACAACCTCCAGAACTGCAGAAGGGATCGGATCGAAATCTGGCAGATATGATTAGGGACTAAGGGCCATTAAAGTTTGTTCAAGGGAAGTTGATCCGTCAAAAGACATGGCCGCTGTGGGCCAATCAACATGTAGCCAGTGTTGCCCACAGCATCTGATTTTTGGGGCTCCCAAGGACCCCACACTCTCAGATTTGGGGGTCCCACTGTAAAATCTGGGGGTCCCATGGGGTCCTCATCTGAAATATGGGGGTCCCATGTTTTTTTCTTAAAATAAACACAACACATTGATCTAATTATAAAGCACTTTATTAAACATGTTGAAAGCACTAGTTATGACATTGTAAATACTGTTAATGTATATATATAGAGAATATTAACTATGCATAGTTTATTAACCTTTAGCACTTAACACTTTTGGCCACCATTGTAGATCACCAAAATACCCATTTTTGAAAGTTTAACACTTGAATGACTGGCTCTAAACAGCGCCAGTCATTCCAGTGGTAAATTTTCAGAAAGACTGGGACGAGTTTGCTCAAGGATGACTTGACCTACTTCGGTATAATGCGGGCGTATTTTTTATAATGTAACTGGAATGACTAAATATAGTGGAATACATAGGCTAACATAGGCTAAGATCAGACAAAACAATAATTTATCAAAAATAATCTGTATAAATCAGATTAAACTGCGTAATTAGTGAAAATATATCAGCCGGATATGTCTAATTCATAGGGAGTAACTATGTAACGCGATTGCTGATTGGCTGAAGCATAGATAACGCATTAGCGTGTATCCAATAAGGACTCTTGTATCGGGGAGCTTTGAGCTATACGCTGTTTGGAAAAAATCAATATTTTAACGTACGCCTACCTGTAGATCGACGATGTCGTTGAACATCGCTGCTGGGATTCATATGAGCTTTTTACTCATCATATATACCGTCGTGATCTGGGCCTCATGGCTCTTCTTGTCCCGGCATAACTGACGATCGAACTCTTCATTTGATGCGGCCACTGATTTTTCTAATCGAATCCGTAGTACGGAAGCAGTCTCTGCCTCCTTGTGGTCTTGCGATGCAATATGTCGGTCTAACGCGGATTTCTGATAATTTGTACTACCGCTTACGAAATTATTAGCCTTCTTCGCACTGCTACAAAACGTACACTTCATTTTACCATCCAGAACCTCAAGTCATTTACTATACGCCGGTGTTTTTAACCAAACGTCACTGAATTTCCTAGACTTCACTTGCTTTACTTTAACCACATTTTCACAAATTTTCGCACTGGTGTCGCAAGACTCGCTACAAGTTTTGCTACGCTTTGCCATACTTTCATCGTTATCATCACTATCAGCACATGTAGAATCTAGAGGTCGCTTAACGCCAAACTGAAACAGGCTTCGTTGCATTTTGACTAATTTAATGAAGTCAAGATTGCTCTCGTATATATACACAGATAAATCAAGTCTAATACTCGGCATGATTTGCTCAATTATTGTCTTAAATTCAAAGAGAATGACTAAGCGGACAGATTCTATTCATATCAATTTAGTTGAGAAATTGGGAAAACCTAACGATCGAGTATTGTTAAACATTATAAACACTAATCCATCAGTCAATCAATCAGCCGCTATTGCTAAATAAAAGACGGCTTATAGCGCGCAGTGATACCGTTATTCAAACAGCAATACAAAGACACCGCCGCTAATCCGTCAAATGACCATTCAAATGTAAAAGATATCACAATATTTTCCATATATTCCTTCATCCATTTAGATATTTTGATAATTAAATAGAAAAAAATATTTTGCCTGTAAGTTAGGCAAGTAGGCATGCACAAATTAATTTCAAAATATTCAGCAGATTAGTGATAACAACTTTGTGATCTGTCCTATGTTCTGAGCTGTGAAAGGGTTAAGACGCCCAAACACGCGTGTATACGCTTGATCAGTTGTATTGGATTTCTCAAGCGTGAGTTCTTCTAGAGGGAGATTCCGCTGTTATCCAATCAAATACTGACACGTCACACTGACGTTTAGCACAACAGACAGAAACATGGCGAGTATTTTTGCAATTTGTAGGCCAAACAAGGCGACTAACATCGGGCATGTAAACTCATTATTTAAAAAAATTAGAGCAAATGGAATACTAAGGATGATTTGGGGATTGTGTTTACAATTAAATATGGTAGTTGAATCTGATTTATGGGCATTAACAACTTTGGGTTGTGCAAGAAAACATACAACAAATAATAGTCTTAAACAACGCAGTAAGTTCGTTTTTATTGAACACACAATACATTAGGTATATTTTTTAAAGTAAAAACATGCACAAATAAATATACACACACGATAATATAATCGTAATTAAGCACACGCAAAGTTACCAGTTTCCGTTACTCTTTTTCACTGCGTCCCTTGTGCGTCCTCAGGGACGCAGAGGGTTAATTTGTATGCGTCCCTCTGCCATTTTTATGCGTATATACGCGCAAAAGGACGCATATGGGCAACTCTGCATGTAGCGTGTTTGGCGGTCATATTGGAATTTTTTATTTGGGGGATTTTGAGGCCGAAATTGATTTAATACATGTATATGTATTTGGGTATTCTGAGCTCAAATTTGCCATTTTCGAAACTGTCGGATAAACGGTTTGGCAGCCATCGTGGATTATTTTCCCACCAAATGCTCCCATACTAAAGCAAAGAGAAATCTTTTTCTCGAGAACTACTAGGCCGATTTCAATTATATTTGGCAGGAGACATCCTTAT
The DNA here is from genome assembly GCA_034401795.1 of Chaetoderma sp. LZ-2023a. NCBI lineage: Eukaryota > Metazoa > Mollusca > Caudofoveata > Chaetodermatida > Chaetodermatidae > Chaetoderma > Chaetoderma sp. LZ-2023a. The sequence goes on along the minus strand of CM067368.1, from coordinate 24,890,004 downwards.
GGCATAGGGATCCAAGTTTGTTCAAATGAACCCGATCGGCCAATTTGGCAGGCGGCCATCTTGGATTTCGGACGATTTTAGGAAACTTCTTTAAAAAGCTTCTCCGAAACCGCTTGGGGAATCGTTTCAAAACACATGAAACATCATCTAGGGCAAGAGGTAAGCCAAGTTTGTTCAAGAGGATTTGATTGACCAAATGGTTCAGCAGCCATCTTGGATGACCTATTCTTCCCGAAAACGACTTCTCGAGAACGGGAAAAGGGATCAGACCCAACTTTAGGCGATATAATTAGGGACTAAGGGCCATTAAAGTTTGTTCAAGGGAAGTTGATCTGTCAAAAAACATGGCTGCTGTGGGCCAATCAAAGTGTAATGTGTTTGGCGGCCATATTGGATTTTTTTACTTGAAGGGTTTTAGTGCCGAAATTGTTTTTATATATGTTTTTGGCAATGCTGAGCTCAAATTTGCCATTTTCGAAACTGTCAGTTTGGTAGCCATCTTGGATTATTTTCCTGCCATTAAGGTCCCCATATTAAAGCAATGGGAAATTTAAAATGTCCTCTCGAGAACTGCTAGGCCGATTTCAATTAAATTTGGCAGGAAGCATCCCTAGGGAATAGGGATCCAAGTTTGTTCAAATAAACCTGATCGGCCAATTTGCTCGACGACCATCTTGGATTTCAGCCGCTTTTAGGAAACATCTTTCAAGATCTTCTTTTCCGAAACTGCTGGAGGAATCGATTCAAAACTCATGAAGCATCATCTAGGGCCAGAGGTAAGCAAACTTTGTTCAAGAGGACTTGATTGACCAAATGGTTCGGCGGTCATCTTGGATGACCTAGTTTTCCTGAAAACAACTTCTCTAGAACCACTGAAGTGATCAGGCCGAAATTGTGGAGATATGATTGGAGACTAAGGGCCATTAAAGTTTGTTCAAGCAAAGTAATCCGTCAAAAAACATCGCCGTTGATTTCTAGGCCGAAATTGGGTTTATATATGTTTGTGGGTATTCTGATATCATATTTGCCATTTTTTAAACTGTTGGATAAACGGTTTGGCAGCCATCTTGGATTTTTTCCCTCCCAAAAACTCCTATACTAAAGCAATGGGAAATTTAAAATGTCTTCTCGAGAACCACTGGACCGATTTCAAGTACATTTGGCAGGAAGCATTCTTAGGGCATAGAGGTCCATGTTTGTTCAAACAAAGCCGATCGGCCAATTTGGTTGGTGGCCATCTTGGATTTTAGTCGAAATGTCTTTAAAAACCTCCGAAAACGTTAGGGGGATCAATTCAAAACACATGAAATATCATCTCGTGCAAGAGCTGCATCGAGTTTGTTTCAAGGGAATTTGATTGGCCAAATGGTTTGGAGGCCAGCTTGGATAACCTAGTTTTTGCCAAAACACAAAACAACTCCAGAACTACTGAACGGATTGGGCTGCAATTTGGGAGATATGATTAGGCACTGAGTGCCATTAAAGTTTGTTCAAGCGAAGGAGCTACGTCAGAAACATGGCCGCAGTGGACCAGTCAAAATGTAGCGTGTTGGCGGCCATATTGGACTTGCAAAAATGTCCACAAACTCATTTAAAAGACTACTAAACCACCCACCAACAATTTTGACAAAATGTATAGTGCTCCAGGTGAGCGACACAGGCCGCTCGGGCCTTTTGTTTATCATATCTTTTTGATTCTTTTCAACAATCAGCTAACACCGTTAGGGCTTTTTAGATTTTCCATGGCTTCTTCCCTTCCTTGTCGCTTTAACGCCGATATCAAGGATTCAAAGATTCTCAATGGTTTTATTAGAGGTTTGGGCAATATTCGTCCTCCAGTGGCTAAGCTTTTGCCTTCCTTAAATTTGGCATTGATTCTTTTAGTATCGGCAGGTCTCCATTTTGAACCAATTGGATCTATCAGTCTCCTTAAGGCTGTTTTGCATTGTTGCCGCCGCTTCAGCTAGAAGATCCGAAATTCATGCTCTTCGCAGAAAAAGACAGATTTATCGAATCAGGGGACGTTCTAGTTTTATATCCCAAAACAGGTTTTTTTATCGAAGACCCAGTCTAACCGTTACCCAGCCAAGCCGATTATTCTTAATTCCTTATCATCTTTTTCGCCGTCCGACAAGTCTGGTGTCCTGTCAGGGCCTTAAAAGTCTATAAATGTCGTACCAATTTTAAAAGATCCGATTCTTCACACTTTTGGGTCCCGTATGCTGAGGAGGTAGAGCTCTAGACCAGTTTCTAAAGCCTCGGTTGCCAGATGGATCCGTGAGACCATTAAATTATCCTACATGTATGAGATTGCCTCCCCTGGTGAGATCAATTTAGCCCATGTCAAGGCGCATGATTTTCGTGATATGGCTACCTCCTTCGCTCTTCGTCGGCTCATCATTGAACCACGTCATGTAAGTTGCGGGTTGGAAATCTGAATCGATTTTTACATCTCTGTTTAAAGGATCAGAGCCCAGCGGCCTCCTTTTTTAGAAATATAACGATTTTAGCAAAACAAGCCAAAGACCATTTATCAAACACATCTCACCATTGAGTTGACGACTTTCCTTGTTTGATTTGATATGGATGCACTATTATGTTAATTTATTAACATTTGGGTATGAGTTGTTTAATTTATATCCTTGTTTATGATTCTCAAATCTCCACCCACCAAGGATATTAAGTGGGCCACTGACCAATTCTACGGGTTTAGCAAGTAGTGATTGAACGGTAATGGATGTTTGTGGTGTAATAACAACCATCAATAGACCCCCCCTTGTGGGTTGGTCTGTAGTTTTATTAACCACTATAAACATACTTACCGTTCAATCACTACGACCCAGCCTCAGCCACCCTGTGTGGGAATGATTTGAGAATCTTTATTCTTTCTTGCATCTAAATTTGGAAAGTGATTCTATGTTACTCTTAGTCTCCTCTGCGCATGCATGCACATGCACTTTGACCTAGGTCTTAGAGGAGTGAGTATAGACTGGTGCCAGTCTAATGCGTGCTGTATGGTGAGAGTGTACTCTACCAGAAGCCTGGTTGAAGGTGCGATGAGTTGGTATAGGCATATGGGGGCATGAAAGCAAGCATAAAAATCTTTTTCTGGTGCTAAATGCAGATGGTTTGATTTAGCAAGTAGTGATTGAATGGTATGTATGTTTATAGTTGTTAATAAAACTACTTGGGGGTTTTAGTTTGACATACATATATTTATTTTTGGGTCATCAATGACTGATGGTTTTGATGTGGGGTAGATGGACGTGGTGGAGGTTATTCCTTTAGTAGAAAGTGGGAGATAGTTTGGAGTGTATGCCAGAGATCTACTTGTAACCATGATAACTGTCAGCAATCTCTGTTACCATCCTTTATGTGCTGTGGTTAGATATGCATGAAACTCTCTTCCAAAGATGGTAGTTTCTTATATAGCTTAGATTGATTCCTAGACAAAAGTTGGTGCTACACAGGAATGGAGTATATAGATATGACGGATCAACTGACATAAGTAATCTAGTGATTAAATCTGACTGGAGCAAGCTTTGAAGTCAAAGTGCTTCAACTTCCTCTTACATGTACATGTCTTATGCCAATTCCTCAGATACAGCAGAGTTCCCTTCAACAAGTCGATCCACATAGTAGTACATGTGCAGGAATTAAAGAACGAAGACCCAAGGATAATGCATACAAAGATAAAGAATGGACATGTAAGAAGAAAAGCTATGTTCCAGTTGAGGTACTGTCTGAGAGACAGATCTTAGAAAGGCGAGTGCAGTGGAACACCAGTAAAAAGAAACTGAGGGCATCCAAAAGGAAAGTATCCCAAAGCACTAACAAGCTGAGGAAAGCGAGATACAGCAGAATTTTCCTGAGTATCCAACTGCACAGCTTAAAAAGCGCTTCAATGATCTGTCGGCCGATGAAAAGAAAGAGTATTTCACAGTAAAAGAAGCTGGAAGTTGGAAAAGAAAGTCAAGACAACTGGTGCAAGCTGGTTGGTTTCAAGTACCGATGGTCAAGACGTCGGTCCACTGAATGCATTGACTAAATCTATATATATATATATATTCTTTGGGCCGCTGTAACTGGAGGGACTCATGCTGCCTCAACAAAGTGATGTAATAAAATCTTTCAACGCACTGATACAGATTTAGGACCTGTTAGTCACAGCTGTAGCTGGGGGCATTCTCTCCTGATTGTTCAGGAAACGTTTTGCTTCTTGTAAAATGAATATACCGATAGTAAACCTAAAGATACATTTTAATCAGTGTTTAAAATTGTCTTCCTGAACAAAATTATTATATACAATGATATATATGACATACAGTTGCTTACTCATATATGTATTCACAATTAGCCATATTTGTGCCCTCATACATGTAGTACAATGAAACCAGTTATTATGTTATTCTGTAATTATGTTAAATAACTTTCCTATCTATTTTGTCTTGAATGGTAGAACTGCTTACTTCATTCAACCTGACGTCTTTGTTCATTTTCATAACAGTCTTTGAACTGAATTGGTTTTATCCATATAACATCTTTCTGTTATAAGCTGTTTTATTAATTGTAGTTCCTATAATGTTAACACAGTAAGGCTAAAGAAGCGTGTTATCATTTGTTAAAAAGGTGTCCTTTCCTGAACAAAACCCTGTGAAAATTACAGTATATTTACTTCGCAATCTGTATATATGCATAATAATTTGCACAGTTGCTCTACCATGCCTATAGTTTGTAAGTAAGTGTATTCGTCATCAGTAACCACCGTACTTTCAAATAAAATGCTACTGAAATGTCCCTGATCACAAAGTGTGTGAGGTAAAAAAATGTATTTATTTTTTATTAAACCAGCTTGTTGAGCTACAGTATCTGTGCAAACAAATTGTATTAGTACCATATATATATATTAAGCATTGTAGCATTAGTTAAGATGATTTAAGAGGATAAGCTAGATGTATTATTAAATGAAACGATGGTGACTTCATTTTAAAGATTTTATGACAATCTAGCAATAGAAAACGAGAGAATACCAAATGTGAAGGTGTATAAGATCCAATCCATACATTTTCCCATTTAGATATTATGTACTTTGAATAAATAAACATGTTTTCCATAAAGAAAAACAGTTTAATTTTGAACCCGTGTGAGACTATTTTGCAACCTTTCCTTTGAAACTCCCCTATGACAACATGTGTTCAATTTCCAAACAAACATCTCTGATAAAGGTGTGGGCTTATTTTAGGTATATTTCAAGAACAGGTTGAAATCAATGCTCTAAAATGGTTAAAACTGATAGACAATAACACTAAAATTTAACAATTTTCTGGAACAAATTCTTGCCGCCTGCAGAAATGAAATTATAAAATTGGGTCACCTAAATATTGCGTATCCTTAAATAAAGACCGGTTCTTATATAAAAATAATCCAAAATTTGATATAAAATGTCTTCGTGATATTAGTAGTCTGCTCAGGTTAAATCGAATTAAGAAGTATCAACAATTTTTTAAGCGAGTACTCGGATATTTCGATATCATGGCCTCGGAACTCGGATATCGTTATATATTATCATTGTGTGATGGAACTGAGTTTTGTCCTTTAAATTTGATCCGAATAATTCAGTAAAATGGATACCGTTTGATAACAGGAAGGGTTATGATCGATGCGATCTAACTTCCCGGTCTCAAACACACGTTGGCGTATGAAACTTCGTAAGAACATGTCATGCGCCTCCAATCGCAAAAGAGTTATTTTTTTGCCAGCATAAGAAGCGATCTCCCACAGTTTAATTCACCTTTCCAGAGTACCCACCCGTCATATGACGTCATAATGAACAGCGTGGTGTGTACAATGACATCATAATGAATGACATCATGAATGACGTCGATAAGTACATCACGAACGTAATTATTATTTGAAGACAGTCTATGTGTTGTTGTACAAATTGTTTGCTTTTACTATTTAATAAATAGGCAGCAACAGCGGCCAGTCAAATTAGTTTCAAAATATTCAACAGCTTCCATGTATAATTTTAATGAAATTGATAGCTTGGGCATTTGGGGATCGATCAATCCCAACGCAGCGAGGTGTGGGTGGAGCTTAGCTAGTGATGGGCGGCGCATAGCTAAAAATGGAAAGGTCCAAATTGTGGTGTTCACGCAAATTTTCTCTCATCCTTGATTCCACTCTGGAGCGTATTATGTTGGTCGCTTACATTGGGCTGTCTTAGTCTCCAGATTGTATCGATATTGTGTTCAGAGTTTACTCTAATTGTTTATAATAGCATTTCTGAACCATATTACTATCTGGCAATTAGAATTGCGGTGGTTTTAATGGTCACCGAGACCAATTTTCGTTCTTATAGCGTTATGTTAGCAAATTCTCGTTCGAAGTAAAGTGTGGGTCTTTTCAGATATTGTCAATACTAGCCGTCAAAATATTTCCTGTTACATAGTTATTTGTGTTGAATAAAACTTTGTTCAAGGTCCCTCACCCTAGAACACAATGACATGTACGATATAATCGAAAATTATTATGAAAATCGAATCGTGCAACCCAGGAGATTGAGTGATAAATAGATAAACACACATGAAATTTCAGCCTTCTAGAACAATGTAGATGGCATAGTCAAAGTGTTACTTAACCCTTTATCAGTCAAGCCCGCCAAAAATGGATTCTGCACTGGTCTTGAGAAACATTCATTTGCAGAGCAAGAGAGGACTACTTTTGAAAGTTTACCACTAGAATGACTGGCTCGATAATCGAGTCAGTCATTCCATTGACAAATTTTTATAAAGACAATCTTCTACAATTGGTTTGCAAATACATTGTGTAGACATTTTCTATGAGAAAAGTTAATTTTTTTAAACAAATGTGCGTGTTAAAGGGTTAAAAATTATTCTTATTAACTTTCAACCTCAAATCCCTGAAAGAGTAAATTCTTTACGATGTATAACATCATCTGTTGAATATTTTAAAATTAATACAGCAGCAATGAATTTCAGTCATATTATTTTCAAAATATTCAACAGATTTCCTGTTTGTGTCCCCTGATATTGTTACATACATGTACATTTATGTGGCGGCAACATACACATTGTATGTTCTCCCTCTTCCACAAACAATACATTCCTTACATCTAGAGCATATTCTCTTGAATGTTTTGAAAGTAATTTGGCGGGAAGTTTCCAGTCAAATTAATCTCAAAATATTTACCAGCTTTCTTGTAGCTGTGTTCGAAATTAAGGCACTTGACTAGGGTGGAAGGTTAACGGGTTAATTTTCACGCTTAAATTTCCTGCAAATAGACATTTTTCATGGCCACTACAGATGTCGTTTTTGGCGGGGCAGAGGATTCATGGATTCATAGTCAGGAAAATCGAAAATTCTGCCTTAAGCCAGTGTCCATATGTAGGGCAAGAGTGTCCTATTTTTGACAATTTTCCACTGGAATGACTGGCATTTTGTCCAGTTTAACAATTAAACGGTTAATTTGACACAAGAGGAGTTAATGCCAGATTCAATTAATCTTGATATTGATACACGATCATACAATAATTCTCTCTCACAAACACTCACCTGTGAAATAAATCCTTTCCACAAACACAATTCCTGTAGTAGTAATAATAAAGCATGGAGAGTTTCAGGCCACTGATTTATCGTTATGTATTGTATCAGGAGTAAATCAATGCATCATCAGACTTGCTCAGATTGCATTTGCGGAGTAATAATGCACCAAGTAGGATTAGTGCGGTTAACATGGTGATTACCGCACCATGTCGGATCAGCACAGCTAACACAGTGATTAGGGAATAAATGCTCAAAAATTATTTCCCATGACTGTGATGTTAACCCTCTACGCCTCAAATTTTTTCAAAGAAAATTTCAATTTTCTCATAGAAAATGTCCATTTGCAGACCGAAGAGATGACTATTTTTGAAAATTTACCACTGGAATCACTGGCTCGGTTATCAAGCCAGTCATTCCAGTGGTAAAATTTCAAAAATAGTCTTGGTCTGCAAATGGACACAAATACTCAAGACCACTGCAGAAGCCATTTTAGCTGATGTGAGGGTTAAAGGCTTAACCCTTACTGCCTGGAACTGAGGTTTTCAGATAAATTATGATTGTGCAATATGTAAGTTAATGAGTATTTTTGACAGGAATCTGTTGCTGCAATCCAACACAATAACTCATTACATTATAATGTTAGAGTATCCAACACAATAACTCATGACATCATAATGTCAGAATATCCAACACAATAGCTCATGACATCACAATGCCGGGCCATCCAACACAATAACTCATGACATCATAATATCAGAGCACCCAACACAATAACTCATGACATCATAATGTCAGAATATCCAATACAATATCACATGACATCATAATGCAAGATCATCCAACCCAATAACTCATGACATCATAATGCCAGACCATCCAGCACAATAACTCATGACATCATAATGCCTGAACATCCAACACAATACCTCATAGCATCATAATGTTAGAATATCCAACACAACAAGGCATGATATCATAATGCCAAAGCATCCAATACAATACCTCATGACATCATATCAGAATTTTAAGCCAACCCAATAACTCAGGACAGAATCAGAATCATTTATTAGCACAAAATCTCACACATAGAGATATAGTCAAAACAGTACAAAACAATACGAAAACATTACACTTGAAACAGATATAGTAAATAACATAACATGTAACTAAAATAATGTGATTAATTTATACAATTATGTACAGATATATATATATATATATATATATATATATATATATATATATATATATATATATATATATATATATATATATATATATAAAACATCATAATGACTGAATATCAAACACAATAACTCATGACATCATAATGCAAGCCCATCCAGCCCAATAACTCATGACATCATCATGCCAAAGCATCCAATACAATACCTCATGACATCATATCAGAATTTTAAGCCAACCCAATAACTCAGGACAGAATCAGAATCATTTATTAGCACAAAATCTCACACATACAGATGTAGTCAAAACAGTACAAAACAATACGAAAACATTACACTTGAAACAGATATAGTAAATAACATAACATGTAACTAAAATAATGTGATTAATTTATACAATTATGTACAGATATTTATATATATATATATATATATATATATATATATATATATATATATATATATATATATATATATATATATATATATAACATCATAATGACTGAATATCCAACACAATAACTCATGACATCATAATATCAGAGCACCCAACACAATAACTCATGACTTCATAATGACTGAATATCCAGCACAATAACTCATGACATCATAATACTGGAGCATCCAACTCAATAATCTATGACATCATAATGACTGAATATCCAACCAACAATAACTGATGACATCATAATACCATCTAGAGCACCCAACACAATAACTCATGGCATCATAATGCCAGAGCATCCAACACATAATGCCTAATGATATCATAATGTCAGAATATCCAACACAATAACTCATGACATCATAATGCCAGACCATTAAACACAATAACTCATGACATCATAATACCATCTAGAGCATCCAAAACAATAATTCATGACATCATAATATCAGAGCATCCAACACAATAACTCATGACATCATAATATCAGAGCATCCAACACAATAACTCATGACATCATACTATCAGAGCATCCAGCACAATAACTCATGCTGAATATCCAACACAATAACTCATGACATCATAATGTCAGACCATTAAACACAATAACTCATGACATCATAATACCATCTAGAGCATCCAAAACAATAACTCATGACATCATAATATCAGAGCATCCAACACAATAACTCATGCTGAATATTCAACACAATAACTCATGACATCAATACCTCAAGAGTCATAATATCAGAATAGCCAACCCAATAACTCATGACATCATGACTGAATATCCAACACAATAACTCATGGCATCATAATGCCAGAGCATCCAACACATAATGCCTAATGATATCATAATGTCAGAATATCCAACACAATAACTCATGACATCATAATGCCAGACCATTAAACACAATAACTCATGACATCATAATACCATCTAGAGCATCCAAAACAATAATTCATGACATCATAATATCAGAGCATCCAACACAATAACTCATGACATCATAATATCAGAGCATCCAACACAATAACTCATGACATCATACTATCAGAGCATCCAGCACAATAACTCATGCTGAATATCCAACACAATAACTCATGACATCATAATGTCAGACCATTAAACACAATAACTCATGACATCATAATACCATCTAGAGCATCCAAAACAATAACTCATGACATCATAATATCAGAGCATCCAACACAATAACTCATGCTGAATATCCAACACAATAACTCATGACATCAATACCTCAAGAGTCATAATATCAGAATAGCCAACCCAATAACTCATGACATCATGACTGAATATCCAACACAATAACTCATGACATCATAATACCAGAGCATCCAACACAATAACTCATGACATCATAATATCAGAGCATCCAGCCCAATAGCTCATGACATCATAATGTCAGAATATCCAACACAATAACTCATGACATCATAATGCCAGACCATCCAACACAATAATAACTCATGGGATCATAATGTCAGAGCATCCAACACAATAACTCAAAATAACCTATGACATCATAATGATTGAATATCCAACCAACAATAACTGATGGTATCATAATACCATCTAGAGCATTCAAAACAATAACTCATGACATCATAATGTCAGAATATCCAACACAATAACTCATGACATCATAATGTCAGAGCACCCAACACAATGACTCATGACATCATAATGTCAGAGCACCCAACACAATAACTCATGACATCATAATGCCAGACCATCCAACACAATAACTCATGGGATCATAATGTCAGAGCACCCAACACAATAACTCATGACATAATGTCAGAATATCCAATACAATATCTCATGACATCATAATGCAAGATTATACAACCCAATAACTCATGATATCATAATGTCAGAATATCCAACACAATAATGCATGACATCATAATACCATCTAGAGCATCCAAAACAATAACTCATGACATCATAATATCAGAGCATCTAACACAATAACTCATGACATCTTAATGCCAGAGCATCCAACAAATAATGCCTAATGATATCATAATGTCAGAATATCCAATACAATAACTCATGACATCATAATGCCAGACCATCAAACACAATAACTCATGACTTCATAATAACATCTAGAGCATCCAAAGCAATAACTCATGACATCATAATGTCAGAGCACCCAATGCAATACCTCAAGACATCATAATATCAGAATACCCAACCCAATAACTGATGACATCATGACTGAATATCCAACACAATAACTCATGACATCATAATGTCAGAGCACCCAATGCAATACCTCAAGACATCATAATATCAGAATACCCAACCCAATAACTGATGACATCATGACTGAATATCCAACACAATAGCTCATGACATCATAATGTCAGAATATCCAATACAATATCTCATAACATCATAATGTCAGAATATCCAACACAATAACTCATGACATTATAATATCAGAGCACCCAACACAAAAACTCATGACATAATAATACCAGAGTATCCAACACAAAAACTCATGACATAATAATACCAGAGTATCCAACACAAAAACTCATGACATAATAATACCAGAGTATCCAACACAATAACTCATGACATCATAATATCAGAGCACCCAACACAATAACTCATGACTTCATAATGACTGAATATCCAACACAATAACTCATGACATCATAATGAAAGAATATTAGACACAATAACTCCTAATGCCTAGTGCACACAGGTCAATCTAGCTGAGCTACCTGCCCCCCAAGGTTTTTGCCTCAGCCAGTAGCAGATCTTATGTGTGGTGATTTTTGTGAGGAATTCACCTCGCGAGGCCTTGAGAAAAATATCTGTCCTGTTTGATATTTTTTTCATCGCAAGGGAAAAACCCTCAGCGCGTCCGAATGTCCAATAAATCAACTGACCAATAAATACATATGGTTTATCCACATGATTTAAAGGTGCACAGAATGCGTGAAAATAAAATTGTTAGTGATATTAATTTGAAGATGCCTTGTGTACAACATTTTTTAACCCTTTAAGGCTCAAGTCGGCAAAAATGTCTTATGCAGTGGTCTAGAGAAATGTCCATTTGTAGACCAAGAGATATTTTAGAAAATTTAGCCACTAGCATGTTGGTTTTAAACGAGCCAATCTTTAACTCCAATTGCGAATTTTCAAAGAATTGTTAAACGTCCTGCAAATTTACTATTCTGTTGTCCATTGCAGAAGTCATTTTTAGTCGGCTTGCCCATTAAAGAGTGAACGATTGAATCAAATTGATGGATCTGATCTGTCACTCCAGTAGTGGATCGGTCAGTCAATTTTTTTTTTCATCATAATCAACTACGTCACATATTGGTGCAGATGTCAGGATCATAATTGCCAGATATTCAGGGTTCGATTACGCCCAACAGGGTGGAGCTTAGTTAGAGATCAACTCTAAAAGCACGGCTAAAAGTAGATTCATCCAGTGTTGTGAACTGATGGCCAGTATTCCTAAAAATCTAGTTGAGTATAATTTGTAATCTAGAATTTGACCATCCAGGCTTACATGTACATGTATTTAACCCTTTCACTGCCAAATTCCAAGAAAAAAAATGTATATTATATTTCATATGGTTTAAAATTTACACAATTTTGAAATTAATTTGATTGCCCTAGTATGACTTCCAGTCAAATTTAAATTTCAAAATATCCAACAGTTTTCCTAACAGTTTTCCTGTACGTTTACTGTGAAAATGAGATATAGGGAATTCATAGATGTAAGGGTTAACTCTTTAACACTCATGTCAGCCTAAAACGGCTTGCGCAGAGGGCTTGGGAAATGTCCATTTGCAGACCATAAGCGAGCCAGTCATTCCAGTGGTAAATTTTCAAAAATAGTCTTCTCTTGCTCTGCCAATGGACATTTTCTATGAGAAAACATAAATTTTCTTGAACAAATCCGAGGGTTAGGGTTAATGAATGTCTGTATAAATTTCCAGAAGACTACATACAGCATTTGGGCCTTTTTGAGGAATAGTTGTTTTGAAAGATTTCTAACAATCAAAGATGGCGCCAGTCATTCCCGTGGTAATTTTTCAAAAATAGTCTTCTCTTGGTCTGCAAATGGACATTTTCTATGAGAAATTTCTTGAACATATTCGAGGGTTAAACTGTTAATAGCTATAATCATCATGATTATATCAGTATAAAGATTTATAGTATTTAGGAGCCATGTGGAGTAGAAGGGTTGTACTTAGGTGAATTGAGCGGGTAATTTACTGCACTGACTGGATCCAGCAGAAACTATTAACAGCTAGTTACCACATGAGGCATGGGAATTTGTATAATGGGAAAGTTTCCACGCTATTGTATTCTATATATCCCTGTGACAGTGTGTGATGATGGTGATAATAATAATGTGATTGTATTCTCTTGGTCAGTCCACAGTGACGAAGATGTTTTACATTCTGAGCATGATTTTTAAAATGTTTTAACCCTCAAATTTATTCGATAAAATTTTGACCATCTCATAGAAAATGTCCATGTACATGTGACTTGCAGAGATGTTTATTTTTTAGAATTTATCACTGGAATGACTGTCTCGGTTATCGAGCCAGTCATTCCAGTGGTAAATTTTCAAAAATAGTCTTGGTCTAAAAATGGACATTTCTCAAGACCCGTGCAGAAGCTGGTTTTGGCTGACGAATGTTACATGTATATGGTTAAGAGGATAAATTGATGTACATGTAAATGTAGTAACATTTCTCTTTTACTTTTGGACATTTCTTATTTCTATTCGAGAAAAGATTGCTTACACTGTATTCTAATGCTTAGACCTTTTCAATAACAAATCCTTGAAAAAGTAAATTCTTTACAATCTATAGTGTCATATTATGTTGAATATTTTGAAATTAATATAACTGGAAGCCTCCCTCAGGCATCAATGGCTTTCGTTCATATTAATTTCAAAATATTCAACAGCTTTGCTGTAATGTTTACCCTGAGATTGAGGTAGAGGGAGTTTATTGTTGAAAGAGGTAACTCTCATGACAAAACCAGCCTCTGTAGTGGTCTTGAGGAATGTACATTTGCAGCCTTAGAGAAGACTATTTCTGAAAATTTACCACTGAAATGACTGGCTTAGTCACTCTAGTGGTAAATCTTCAAAAATAGTCTTCTATTGGCCTGCAAATAGACATTCAATAAAGATTTTTTATCAAACTTAGTAATTAAAAGGTTAATGATTAGGCAGACAAAAACGTGTCAGTCTTGAAGAATGTCCATCTGCAGGCCAAGACAAGAGTATTTGTTTACATTTTCCACTGGAATGCCGCATGACTCGATACATCTAACTCAGTCAGTTGTTCCAGTGGCATATTTTCAGAAATATCATTTTCTTGTCCTGCAAATGGTCATTCAATATAGCAAATATTTGTGATTTTCTTGACCAATTTTGACCCATGAACGGTTTATGTTTATTGTGGTCAGGACATTATTTTAACATGTTTAATAACTATTTAGCTTGTGTGTAAATTAAGTGACAGAGTTTTAGCTCACCTTTACCTGACCTGAAAGTAACTATCAACCAGTTCTTCAAACAACTTAATTCTTCTCAAGATCTACTTGCCCGATTTCAATTATATTTATCAGGAATTCTCCTTAGCGCATAAAGATCCAACTTTGTTTAAGCAAAGTCAATCGGGCAATTTGGCTGATTTTTAGAAACGTATTTACAACTCTCCGAAACCGCATGGAAGATTGATTCAAAACTCGTGACACATCATCTAGAGCAAGAACTGAACTCAAGTTTGTTCAAGGGAACTTGCGTAGGCAAATTTGAGAAGTATGATTACGGATTAAAATACATTCAAGTTTGTTTAGGGGAAGATAACAAAAATGTAGTACGTTACAAAACGTGTATGCCATCCAGCCAATCAGATTTCACCGTTTTACAGCCAACCCTATCAGAATTGCTTATTTTATGGATTTTGATGTTAAAATTAGTTTCCTTTAGCTTTTTGTGTTTGCTAATTTCAAATTTGCCACTTTCAATTTTATTTTTGTCCATCTTCGATTTTCCAAAAATTATCCATCATGTCTATTTAAATGCAAATAGTTCAAATGGTCCAGGTGAGCATCACAGGCCCTTGAGCCTCTTGTTACATTGCATAATCATGAACATTTATATAGCTTTTACAGTAAATCATCACATAATAACCAGTTATATGTACACATGTACATGTATGGAATATGAAGAAGGGTGGGGAGGGGGTGTGTGTGTTTAGGAACCCCTGAATGGTAATTTTCATGTTATGTCTGTTATCCTTGCTCGTGTAATGAGTGGGGGGTATAGTTTATGTGAGTGCTTATGTCTCTCCAAGGATATAAAAGCCATTAGGTTGGAAGGCTACATGTGTATGAGTATTATTGTCACATTGGGTGTCAGCTATATTGACATTCTGTTTGGCCTGTAATTGTTTTATAGTGTCTGATAGGCGATATAGTCACACACAGTGTTAGTCTAATATTAACACTTTAGCGCTCGTATTAGCCAAAAACCAGCCAAAAACGGCTTCTGCAGTTGTCCTGCGAAATGTCCATTTGCAGACCAAGAGAAGACTATTTTTGAAAATTTACCACTGGAATGACTGGCTCGATAAATAGTCTTCTCTTGGTCTATGAAAAAAATTGAAATTTAAAAAAAAAAGGTTATGGTTAAAGGATTAGCTAGATCCACTAATTTCTTTGCCATGTCTGAAATATTTTCTTCCATTTTAACAACATTGATTGGAAGGTGTTGCAGTGTGTGTGTGTGTGCGTGCGTGCGTGCGTGCGTGCGTGCGTGCGTACGTGCGTGCGCGCACGCGCGCGTGTGTGTGTGTGTGCTCACCAATGTGTGTGTGTGTGCGTGCGTGCCTGTGAGCGCTCTGGGCTCACCCACTTGGTGATAAATAAAGATAAGATGACTAAAGCCGTGTTCTCAGTAGAGGCTTAATCAGGAATATGGAATTACACAGCCTAAGATCTACATAATTTTGCAGAAACCAGCTTCGGAATCTGTCTCTAGATCCAACATACAGCATTATATTTAATTTTTAGTCTATAAATCAAAACAAAGCATTTAGGCTCTCATGTCATTCTATGCGTTTATTCAATGGGATGCCTGTATTAGAGAACAGATTTAAATATAAAATTTGATCAATGGCATGTATTGTTTGTAACTGTCTGTCTGCTGAATTGCTGCAGACTACATTATTCATAGGGTTTTAACTCTGGATATGCTTAGTATTTTGAAAACAATTTGACTTAATGTTCTTGGTGGCTAAGCCATCAACAACTGCCATCAAATTGTTTTTGAAATTGTTTGCAAAATGTTGAGCTGGTCCAAAGGTATTGCGTTTTAAAGTTATTTCCTGGCGTGCTTGAATCAGTGATACAGTTAATTAACTTCATGTTATCTCAGCCTTGTAGTAATAGAAAGTGGATTACCTACATTGGTACATGTAGATACTAAATCTTATAGCTATCTAGATGTAAATAGTCATTTCAACGCTTCAGTCCAGGCATAGTTGCACAGTATGTTGTATACATGTATATTTACTCGACTGTTGTATAATTTAAGACTAATTTGATTAGAAACTATTGCTGTCATCTGCAGCAACAGTTTCCAGTTAAATTAGTCTTAAAACCATTTTACCCTCGAATTTGTTTAGGAAAATTTCAATTTTCTCATAGAGAATATCCAGTTGCAGACCAAGAGAAGCCTATTTTTCAAAATTTACCACTGGAATGATTGGCTCGGTTATCGAGCCAGTCATTCCAGTGATAAATTTTCAAAAATAGGCTTCTCTTGGTCTGCAAATGGACATTTTTCAAGACCTGTGCTGAAGCCGCTTTGGCCGATACGAGTGTTAAAGGGTTAAAATTAATTCAACAGATTATTTTTATAATGTAAATCATAAATTACATGTACATGTATATGGCAAATGATTTGTTACATCCGGTGCACTGGGGTTGAAATGATTCATTTAGATATAATGTATTAAAGAATTTGTTGATGATAATTGCAATGAGCAATCTCAGCTTAAGAATAATATTTTTTATTCGTGTTTAGAGGACTGTAATTTACAGGAGTCATATGTCATAATGGGTGCTGCAATGTCAGAGGTAAGGTTTTTGGAGGCGTGACTGTGTGTTTTAGTGATACAATACTTTCTGTTTTGCCTGCAGAGTTACGTGTAAGAATTCCAGGGACAGTTAGTACATTGTAATGATAGGTATCATTTTTCTGAAGACATTGACATCAATGTTAAATTTTGCGCCTATCCCCCAAGTTGGCTGAAAATGGCCTCTGCAGTGGTCTTAAGAATGTCCATTTGCAGACCAAGAGAAGAAGACTTTTAGAAAATTTGTCACTGGACTGACTGGCTCGATAATCAAGCCAGTCACTCCAGTGATAAATTCTAAAAAATAATCCAGTGGTCTGCAGATGGACAAATATGAATGAATTAGAATGAAATTTTCTTGAACAAATTTAAGTGTTAAAGGGTTAATATCGGTTAAGATTGATATATTTAAACCCTAAATGATCAAATTTGGTCATAAAAATTTTATTATTTTTTTATTGAATGTCCATTTACAGGCCAAGAGAATACAATTTTTGAAAATTTATCACTGGAATGACTGGCTCGGTTATGCAGAGGCCAGTTTTGGCCGGTATGACCATTAAAGGGTTAAAGTATTTTGTATGATGTATTTATCATAAGGTAGCTAATTACAACCAAGCTGTATTAGACCCGAGTCCTGTGTCTAGTGATAAACATTTACCTCTATTGTTCCATCAGCTAAAAGAAGAGTTCATTATACGTTAGTCTTTATGCATGTCGTTAGTCTTTATGCATGTCGTATAATACGGTATGCTGTTTTACAAACAATTGCAGATGATATTTCTCGCAATTTAATTTTAAATCGTTGTTGACTAAGGAAGCAATAACTTTGTCAAATTCTGCTCCGAATAATCAATGCCTGTCTTTTAACTGCCTTGCTACTGCAAGCCACCAGATAAGAATTTCGGTGAGTAAAAACTCCAGACTTGCTGAATATTTTGAAAACAGTTTGACTGAAATTTGTTGGTGGCTTAAAATATTTAGCAGGTCCAGAGATATAAGCTCATGAATATGTTGTCTGCAAAAACCTGGCAGTCAGGCATGTCAGACCGTTAATACCACTTTCTAACAATGAATTATACTGAGCATTGTACAATAGTGAGAACAGTAGAATCCCAAATAGGCTAGAGATGGCTACAAATATCAAACTAAAACGGGGAATTTGAAGAGGATCGACTACATGTATGTTCAATAGAATTTTTCCTAATGCTTCATGATAAGGTTAAGAGATGAAAAAATTTAAATATTTGCTTCTTGAATGTATATGTGCTGATCAAGAGGAGATAATCACGGTTGGATTAAAACTTTGTGGCTGGAATCATATGACTCAGTTACTGAGCCTGAGGCATACCTGAGTATATTGTATAATGATAACTACTTTTGGTCGGCAAATGAACATTGCTTTAAATTTAAAGACCACTTCAACATCAGTTTTGGCCAGCGTGACTATTTCTCAAGAAAATTAAAATATTTGCTTATTGATTGTCAATTTGCAGGAGAAGAGTCAAGACTATTTTTGAAAATTTTCCACTGTAATGACTGGCTCGTTTATAGAGCCAGGCATTCCAGTGGTAAATTTTAAACAATTCTGCTCTTGACCTACAAATTGACGTTCCTTAAAAACGCTACAGAGGCCGGATTTGGCCGACCTGACTATTAAAGGGCTATTTGTGTTACTAACATGATGGTTCTAAATTCAAGAAATATTCCAAAAGTTTCCTCTAAACTCCCCCGCAGGTTTAATCCCATGGTAAACTTACATGTAGTCATAACAAAGCAATACTGTACATCTTTTCTGTATTTATATATATCACAAATGACGCTGTACCACATTAAGAAAGACACATTTTAGATGGACTTCCGTGAAAAGGGTACATGTATATACATCTAGATGGATTCAATAGACGTACAGTATACCGTATATTTTGTGGGGTATCTAATCTCTCATCAGGAGTGTATAAATACGGAGGTGTACACACAAATAAATGCTACATAGATATTTTCGACAAAGTTTGGTCACCAATGAATGGAGGTTAGTGTAGTGATTCTAACCAATATTAACCCGTAGCACTCTGATGTCAATATTCTTTCTTTTTACGGTGCAGGTAGCAAAGAACTAGTGTACATTTTTAAACAATTTTGGTGGACGATGTTGCTGTCTACGACAGCACCATCTTCCACCAAATTTGTTTAAAAATGTACACCAGTTCATCTTTTAATTTAATTTGAAAATTAAAATTTTGACGTCAGAGTGCCAGTTCTTTGATAAAGTCCATGTATCTCAATCTCAGGAATCTGTTGAAAATTTTGAAATGTAAATGACTGGAAGCCATTACTGTCTTATGAGGCAATGGTTTCAAGTCATATTAATTTCAAAATATTCAACGGAATATTCTATGAATCGCAAAAATAATGTAATTTTTCATTGATTTGTAATTGATGGGGTTAAACTGCGCAGAAGGTGAAAGTGATTGATTTGTGAACCTGAATAAATTTGTTAGCCTCTTATTTACTTAGGAAAATCTGTTACTGAAAACTGTTGCTGTCCTTGATGGCAACAGCATGCAGCAATACCATTTTCAAAATAAACCGTATTAAGTTATTATAATGGTAGCAGGAACAATAATAAATGCAGATGTTTACATGGTTCAATGCAGTCGTATCACGTGGCGATAACTCTTTAAACCTCAAGTTTCTTCAACACAATTTCAACTTTCTCATAGAAAATGTCAATTTGCAGACCAAGAGAAAATTATTTTTGACCGAGCCAATCATTCCGATGGTAAGTTTTCAAACATAGTCTTCTCTTGGTCCGCAAACGGACAATTTCCAAGACCACTGCAGAGAGCGTTTTTATCCCGGACTTGAGTGTGAAAGGGGTTAATATGAGTTGGTATTTGACTAGATTGTATACCATATACTGTGGTCTGTGTGATTGCATGTGTACTCCGGGTTTTAAATGTCATATGAAATTTAACTGTGTTTGCGTGTGGAAGTGTGTCTGCATGCGTCATGGAAACACATGATCTAATACATGTAGTAAGTATAATAATATATTAGATGGTTATTACAATGTACATCAAGTTATCAGCTTACTGTCCAATCCAGTTCAGAATTAAAATACATTAATGTACATATTTTTGGTCCGTTGAAAGACTGGATGGAGAACCAGAGGGACACTATTTGGTTGGAAGACCTGCTGACCATTCACCAATGCTTTAAGCCTTTAACACTCATATCAGCCAAAAATGGCTTCTGCAGTGGTCTTCAAGAAATGTAGATTCACAGACCAAGAGAAGACTATTTTTGAAAATTTTCTACTGGAATGACTGGCTCGATAACCGAGCCAGTTATTCCAGTGATAAATTTTCAAAAATAGTCTTCTCTTGGTCTGCAAATGGACATTTTCTATGAGAAAATTAAAATTTTCTTGAACAAATTCAAGTGTTAAAGGGTTATTGGTCAAGAATCTTCATAAAAATTGAAATTTTTCCTCAGTTTGTCCATTTGAAGGCCAAAAAAAGTCAACGTTTGAAAATTTATCACTTGAATGACTGGCTCAATGGTCGTCATTCCAGTGATAAATTCAGGGATGAGAATCACTCTTTTTGTCTTATTTCCTCTTTTATAAAAAAATTTGGAAAAATTACCTCTCTTCGAACCATACGTGTATCTGGGTCTTCAAATTGACATTCCTCAGGACCACTGCAGAGGCCGGTTTTGGATGGCTTCACCATTAAAGAGTTAAGCATTGTCAAGCTGAATTCCCAGAAGTCTGTCTAACCCTTTAATTAATGGTCAAGCCAGCTTCTGCAGAGACGACTATTTTTGAAAATGTACCACTGGAATGACTGGGTCGATAGCCATTAATTCTGTGGTAAACAAAAATAGATTCTCCTGGCCTGCAAATGCCCATCTTCACTTAACTTCTGTAATTCTCAAACCGGGCACTGCGCTGTGGTCTTGAGAAATGTCCATTTGTAGAACAAGGGTAGAATATTTGAGAAATTTGCCATTTGAATCAGACTGGCTCAATAACTGAAATTTGCAAAAAAAATAGGTGTCTCTTGGCCTGTAAATGGACATTCACTAAGCAAAGATCACAATTTTATTTTAATTTAATCAATATTATATATTTTACCATGTCAGTAGCAAAGAAACTGGTATACATTTTTCAACAATTTTGGTGGACAATGTTGCTGTTTACGACAGCACCATCTTCCACCAAATTTGTTGAAAAATTAACACCAGTTCATCTTTTAATTTAATTTGAAAATTAAAAATGTTGACATCAGAGTGGTAAGGGTTAAAGCATAAATTTAGATTTTCTTCGCTTAGTCCTGTCCATTAAAGGTTAGCAGAGCTTATATATAATATGAAACAGTTATTTTTATGTAATAATTTAACTCACAGAAAGTTACTTTCATTCAATTCAGTTTCAGAATTATAATCGGCAGGATTTTCAGTAAATTTTAAATATAGTTTATAAAATAGTAAATACTATTGGACCAGTCTTACAACTTTAATCCTCAAATTGTTCAAAAAATTTCAATCTTCTCAAAGAAAATGATCATTTTGTAGTCCAAGAGATTATTTTTTAAGTTTGTCAATAAAATTGAGATAATTGCTAATTGAATGTCTATCTGCAGGCCGAGAGATTATTTTTGAAAATTTATCGCTGGAATAACTGGATCAGTTATCGAGCCAGTCATTCTATTGGTAAATTTTCAAGAATATTCTTATCTTTGTCTATAAGTGGATATTTCTCCAGACCACTGTAGAAGCCATTTTTGGCCGGCTTGGTGGTTAATTGTAAAATGTGAATGTAGTGATGCGGATTTGAGTACAGGTGCAAAATTAGAGGTAGGTGCCAAATTGGAGGTAGGGGTTGGTGAGGGTGTGTTGGCGGTACATCTATGGATAAATAGTCAACAGAACTTGCCAAACTGGAAGTAGAATTCAATGTTTGTAAAATAAACGGAATGTAAATATTTCCATTTCAAGGGGCAATGTTGATGTAGTTCGTTTTTCGTTAAGGATGTTTTTCTTTTTTGTTTAAATCATTAGTTTGCTGTGATGTTAAATCTGTTTAACCTCGGAGTGTTGTTTCTTACTTACACACCTGTTACTCATACAATGTACCTAATAAATTCTAAATGTTATTTTTGTGTAATTCATTCATTTTACCTGTCTGACCGCTGCGGGCCACCAGACAATAATTTCAATGGGCAATAACTCTGGACTTGCTGAATATTATGAAAATAGTTTGGCTGAAAGTTGTTGGTGGCTAAGCCACCAACAACTTTCAGTCAAATTGTTTTCAAAATAATCATCATATCCAGACTTAAACCCCATGGAAAATGTAGTCTTCAGAAATTCAGCATACAGACTGCTAATTCTAATTAAGGCAATATTAGATCAGTGTTATTTATGTATATGAAATTCCTATCCGTTTGCTTAATATAATTATTAGAAGATTTAAAAGGGGTGGTTAGCCATGTGTTAGTGTGTTAATAATGAAACCTGTGAGGATTAACACTTAGACTCCGTTATTTTTCAAGGAGCTTTCGCAAATAAATGCCCTTCATCAGCTAGTCAATACTATTTGACTAAGTAGTGGTACTGTTATTCAAAAGACAGAATTTTGTAATAATTAACAAAACGGTGTTAATTACCTTACTCGATTTTCAAAATATATTCCCACTGTGACCTTAACCCTTAATAGTTAAGATTTGTGAGAAAGTTTAAATTAAAAATGTTTTTTTAACAGTTTACCACTGGAATAACTGGCTCCATTATCGTACTTATAGTCTTCTATACTCACCTTCAAATGGACATTTTTCAAGACTTACAGCAAACGCTGGCTGATTTTACTATTCGATTGGGTTCTCATAGATTCACATGTTAAAGGGTCTCCCTGAGCACCAATCCTGTGTTAATCACCAAAATCATTACTATGTCCCATATGAATATATAGGGGTTATATACCGTTTGCTTTGTCCGTCTGTCTTGCCATCCGTCTGGATGTCCGTCCATCTGTTCGAGTTTCATTTCCGGATGACAGCTCAAGTTCTGTTGAAGGGATCATTACCAATCTGGCGTGGGAACTTGTCCTTGATTGTCCGAAGAACCCTATCGATTTTTAACGTCAAAGGTCAAGGTCATGGTGATTACGTAATATTGCGTTTCTGGATGATAACTCGAGTTCTATTGAAGGGATCATTACGAACCTGTTGTGGGAGCTTGTCCTTGGTGGTCTGAAGAACCCTATCGATTTTTGCGGCAAATGGTCAAAGGTCACGGTCATAGTGACCTAATAAATTTGCATAATATTGCGTTTCCGGATTATCACTCGAGTTCTATTGAAAGGATCTTTACCAATATGACCTGTGACTTGTCCTTGATGGTCCGCAGAACCCTATTGATTTTGGAGTCAAATGGTCAATGGTCAAGGTCACAGTGACATAATTAATGATATAGTATTGTGTTTCCGGATTGTAACTCAAGTTCTATTGAAGGGATAATTACCACTCTGGCTTGGGAGCTTTTCCTTGGTGATCCGAAGAGCCTTATCGGTTTTGGAGTCAAAAGTCAAGGTGACAATGACCTAATTAATGACCTAATATTGCGTTTCCGAATGATAACTTGAGTTCTATTGAAGGGATCGTTACCAATCTGGTGTGGTAGCTTTTTCCTTGGTGGTCTGAGGAACCCTATCGATTTTGAAGTCAAAGGTCAAATTCACTGTAACGAATCTTGGGTGGGATGTTGTGCTTAGCTGAATGGGGGGGGGGGGGGGGGTGCATACTTTAGCAATCTCTGATTGTCGTTCTTGTTTTGTATTGTTCATGTACAAGCAGGGCTTCCACTACCTTTTCTTCTCACTCGCTCACTCTCTGTCACGCACTCACTCACTCACTATCTCTCTCACTCACTCACTCACTCACTCACTCACTCACTCACTCACTCACTCACTCACTCACTCACTCACTCACTTTATACGCACTCATTCACTCTTCAAATTTATTATTGTATTATTATTAGCTCAACTGGCCAGAATGGCCAAGTGAGCTTATGCCATGGCGACCGTCCGGTGTCCGGCCATCAACTTTTCCTTAAACGACTTCTTCTCAAGAACCACTGGGCCGATTTCAATTAATATTGGCCGCCAACAACTTTCAGTCGAATTGTTTTCAAAATATTCACGAAGTCAAGAGCTTTTGAAAATTGAAATTAATGGCTGCACTGGCTTGCAGCAGTGAGACAGTTAAGAAACCATCTGTAGTTAGCACTGATATCATCTATTTTCACTTACACATTGTTCAAAATCACTAATACAAAAAAAACAGTCCAGAGATTGTTGTCAATATCTCGAAAACTAAACCATTTGACTGAAAGTCATTGGAAGTGACACCGATGGATGTAAAACTTAAGTACATGTAACATTAGTTGAAATGGCAGGTGAGCGATACAGGCCCATTAGGCCTCTTATTTATTAATGTTGATGTGATATTGTGCATCCTCCACTTGTTATTATACTCCATGTACACTAATTGTGTTATGTGGGATACATGGCAAAAGATGTATGTCTTATCGTGCTCCCACTTCAACTAAATAAATCTTGTTTAAACCAAACCCACAACTTCCTGGATAATGCTATTGGGAGACCAAGCAAGAAACGTGGAAGTCCATGTGTGTTTACATACATACATGTATACAGTAACTTGCTTAAAATACTTCATTTTAAAGATGTCATGGCCAAAAATAGTAAGTCCAGGACTTCCTTGATATGTTGTAGCAAGGAAATGTAACTACGTAGGTTAGATTCAATATTATATTAAAGAGGTTAAATTGCATTATATTCTTTTGATACATACTTTAGAAAATTGTTTGAATGTCTATAAATCATTGCTGTGAAAGGAACAATGACTTTCATAACCTAAAGCTGGTCATTCCAGTGCTAAATTAAAAAAGATAATCTCATTTCTGCAAATCTACATTCATCCACTAACTAAGCAACCATTTAGATTAATGTGATACAGCAGACAACTAGGCCAGGAAGTGACAGATGGCTAAGCGGATGGGTTTGGAGATTTCTTAACCACTAACATATGGTACTAGTAGGTGTTACATTTTACAGTTTACCACTCATGATGACGCAAGAGGGTTGACTCAGATGAATAGTCATCATTTAGAACAAGATTTGTCTCCCTTGCTGGCGATTTCCAGTATAAATGCGATGTTGCAACTGATGCAGCCTCGGGAAATTTTCACTTAGGAAGTAAATTAAGATCTACATGTAACCCTTAAGTATTGCTAAAGAATCGGCTTTTATTTAAATAAAGTACATGTGTGCACTAAATGGGTGTTTATTTTGAAAACGGTTTAGCTGAAGGCTGATGCTGTCTAGGACAGCAACAGCTTTCATCTACATCATTTTCAAAATAATCCCTGGTATTCTATCCGCTTGTATTCAGCTGTTATAAGGATACCTGTAGTGTTCTTGTAAGGTCACGCATCGTTGACCTTGACCGTTAAAACGTGTATATTAGATGCTGTTTGTTCTATGGATATAAATAGAGCTACATTTCACAGCTTCAGTTTTTCATAATAAAAAATTTAATCATCCTAGTTTTAAAAAACATCTAACTTTCATTGAGCATAGCTATGTGTGTTATTATGGGTCAATTAAAATATCAGCCATTTAGCCACAATACATGAGGATATGTTCTGTTTGAATTCAATAGCAATATTTTGGTCAAAATTTCATATGATGTTAGACGTCCACATTTTGAAATTAATAAAAACTTAAACAATACTGAAGAATAATTCAGTTTTGATTTTTAAAAATGTGTGTGTGGCTTTATTAAACTATTAATTTTAAGTCTTAAGTCTAGTAGACTAAAGTTATTTAATATAGGTACGTATGTTGATAGAAAAAATAAATTTTCTGACAATTCAGGAAATAAATTTAGTTAAAATTCGCTTTATCATAATTAAAAATGCCTTTGATATGGAGAAGAAAGACTGGATTCGCAATCGGTGCACCAGAGCCTATCATAGCGAGATCTACACGTACCTCAGTGTTTGATGCCAATGATCTCTCTGTATGTATCAACTATCAAATATATGATCTGATAATTAAATTAGTTAAATCAAATTTATTCTGATTTAATTTAGTATTTAAAACCCTTAAGTATAATTCACAAAAACATGACTTCACCGTTTAATGGTCTGAAGCTGGCCAAAGAATGACTTTGACTTAGACTGCAGTCAGCTTGAGGAATGTCCATTTGCAGGCCAAGAGAAGACTATTTTTGAAAATTTACCAGTGGAATGGCTGGCTCGCTAACCGAGCCAGTCATTCCAGTGGTAAATTTTCAAAAATAGTCTTCTCATGGTCTACAAACAGACATTTTCGATGAGAAAATTTAAATTTTCTTTGAACAAATTCGAGGATTAAAGTGTTAATATCACAGGGGAAATAATTTTTTATCATTTATTCCCTAATCACCATGTTAGGTGAAAAGTCTCGGGATATACTCTAGGGTAAATTATCTACCATCAGGTAGATGAGGGGAGGGGAGATATAACATGTTGGTCTTACATTGATTTCAATACAAACTCATGACTGACTAATGACTTACCTTGCTTCATCTGTGGGTGGTATTACGGTGCCTTTAGATCAGATATAGAACTTTCTGTGGATTATAATATATCAGTGATTTTATATTTCACCCTTTTAAGTTCTCTCAAACTGGTCGATTTGCAAAAATAATCTTTTCCGGCAAATATTTATTATTCATTTTTAAGGAAATATTTTGATTTTCCTGAGCGCTGTTGTCCATTGACCCTTTCATGGTAAAATTTTGTTAAGAAAATTCCAATTCTCATAGAAAATGCCCATTTGCAGGACGAGAGAAGACTATTTTTTAAACTTTACCACTGGAATGACTGGCTTGATTATCGAGCCAGGCATTCCAATGGTAAAGTTTTAAAAATAGTCTTATCTTCACTTGCAAATGGACATTCCTCGAGACCACTGCAGAGGCCGGTTTTGTCCGGCTTGAACATTAAAGGCTTACAGAAGCCTATATGTCATGTACAGTACAGCTCAGAAATAACTTTGTTGTTTCCAAAAAACAAAATAAAATCTAACATTGAATATTGTGAATATAATTTAATTGGAAGGCATGTATCTTCCAGTCCAAGTACATGTATGTTCAGTATATTCAACAGAATATTTCTTACATTATGATCAAAATTATACTTCTTCTTCTTTTCATTCGCTGATCATACCGCCAGTCCTGTAAGTGACTATCGACATGATCATAAGCGTTAAGTGCTTGGATACATGTACATAGTTTATTAGAGTGCACCGTGCGGCCTGGAACCTCCGTCTTCATCACTCGAGGTTTCTGTCAGGGTTACCTGACCCGTACTTCCTTTAGTCACCTCTTACGACACGCAGAGGATACGGAAGGTGTATTCTACGCCCCACCTACAGGGCAGAAAATTATACTAACTAACATGTTTGTGTGTGTGTTTTGGAGACAGGTTACGTTATTTATGAACGCAGCTCTGTAGATGTTACTCGGAATCAACATGTGTTCAATAGTCAGGTGTATATTCCATGTACCATTTAACCCTTTAGCACTCAAACTAGCCAAAAACCGCTTCTATAGCAGTCATGAGAAATGTCTATTTGCAGACCAAAAGAAGACAATTTTTGAAAATTTACCACTGGAATGACTGTGCCAGTCATTTCAGTGGAAAATGTTCACAAATAGTCTTCATTTGGTCTGCAAATTGACGTTTTCTATGAGAAAATTGAAATTTTCTTGAACAAATTTAAGGCTTAAAGGGTTAAAGCTCATTATATAGCTCACCTGTCCATTTGATGAGTTCATGCCATGGCTACTATCCGTCGTCTGTCTGTAGTCTGTCTGTCGCATGTC
Source organism: Chaetoderma sp. LZ-2023a (assembly GCA_034401795.1). Classification (NCBI taxonomy): domain Eukaryota; kingdom Metazoa; phylum Mollusca; class Caudofoveata; order Chaetodermatida; family Chaetodermatidae; genus Chaetoderma; species Chaetoderma sp. LZ-2023a. The sequence goes on along the minus strand of CM067368.1, from coordinate 24,861,691 downwards.
TGTAGTATGTCTGTAGTCTGTCTGTTGTATGTCTGTAGTCTGTCTGTTGTATGTCTGTAGTCTGTCTGTTGTACGTCGGCAACTTTTCCCATTAACTCTCAAAGCTGTCCAGAAATGGCTTCTGTGGTAGCCTTGAGAAATGTCCATTTACACACCAAGAGAAAATTATTTTTTGGAAATTAACCACTAGACTGGCTTGCCCGATAACCGAACCACTGTCATTCTATTGATAAGATATTGCTCAAGCAAATTTGAGTGTTGAAGGGTGAAAAGCAAATTCTGCTTAAGAATCACCTGAACAATTATAATTAAATTTGGCATGAACCATCTTAGCCATCTTGGATTCGGTCCTATTTCTAGAAACCGTCATTTAATATATTATTCTTCAAAACTGCTTTGCCGATTTGTGTGAACTTACCCTGATATTACATGTTACTGGGCCAGTATCGGCCCAGTGACATGCATTATATGTGTCATCTCAGGCAAGACCTAACATATGCCCACTCACATCGCTTCGTTGTTCGAGGCTGTACTTGCAAGACACGAATGTCAACCTTTGTGATTGACAGTATATTATTATTTAGTAGGATGACAATTTTATTAGGTGGTAGTTGACTGACCTCATTTATGAAGTTTAGCAGACTTAGCCCAGACATCAAAAGCCTGCAAGCACAGGACTCGACACGGGAGCGTTAGTGGGAGGGCGAGACCGTGTGATAGGATGGACCTAAACAGGGTTTGTTCAAGAATGCAACCTCAGTCTGTGTCTGATTCATTGATAAAAATGGATCACTTTCTAGATATACAAAGTAGGGTTGATATGTGACAATTATCAGATTGCTTTGATGTGTTTACTGGCAGCAGTGCAGCACATGGAGTTTACTGTTTGGCACATCAAGAAACAGGAACTGCTGTATACACATGTGTCATTGATAATTCATAGAGAGCGCTATGGTCTTATTTCAATGAATGGTTGAATTAAGTGGTATTTTGCAAAGAAATAAACTGATTATATATATAGCGTGGAGTATGTACATGTATTATGGCTCTGAAGTTACTGGCACAAACATTGAATCTACCATTGGCTCTGGTCAATAGACATTTTATTTCTGTAAGTATTCACTACTGGCAAAAGTGTAAGCTACAAATGTGTAAATCCTATAATGGTCATTGTGGTTAAAAGAAATGTCACTTTACTGACCAAGAGAAGAATATTTGAGAAAATTATTCTTAGTCACTTAAATGTCACTTCCTTGCTAACTTCATTAGCCCTTTAACCGCTGATTTCCCTATCTCTCATTTTCAAGGCAACTGACAGGCAGACATTACTGCCCTACGTACATGTACCTCGGGCAGCAACAGCTTCCAGTAGAGCTGTTAGGTATACCGAAAATATTGTGCGATACCAATACCACAACAATATCGAAATACCGTACCGAACAAATCTCAAATTACCGAAATTTCATTACTGAAAAAAAAAAAGCCTCAAATTGCACAAAAGAGAGAATTCCATCAAATTTGCGCGTGCAATCCTCATTATTCCACATAAGAGGGCTACCCATCATAATGTTGCACTGTCTGAAAATTATTATATAAGTCTCAAAATGTCTTTGCGTGGACGTTATCTCAAGCGAATCGATAGTTAAATGGAATGCAATGTAACCACAAAAAAGAGTGCAGAAGTATCAATGCGATACCGTACCAGTACCGAGGTACCCGGGGACCAAAAATACCGATATCGGTACCGAACATAAAATATCAATACCAATACAGCTCTAGCTTCCAGTCAAATTAATTTCAAAATATTCAACAGAATAAGTATTATATTATAAAGAATTTACCATTTCAAGGATTTGTCGGTGAAATATCCTTTTCTTGGCCAGTAAGGTGTGTCTATTACATGTATCTGATATCATAATCAAATATGTCGCATGTTCGCTAACATCACAATCATAATTTCTACCATGAAAATAAAAATCTCTCAGAAAATTTTATGAACTGTATGGCATTGGTGACTTTACATTTAAATAAACATTATGTAGAATATTTTGAAAGTAATTTGACTGTGAGCTGTAGCTGTCTTGTGGCAAACACAGGTTCCATGCAAATTGTTTCCACAATGTTCAACATGTACATGTTTAGTAGATTTTTGTAAATCAGATTTCAAAGCTTGTTTTAAATCTGGAATTGCAAAATGCCTAAAAGTGGGTGGAGCTTACCGGAATCTAGAAATGTCCAGGGCATAGCTAGCAATGTCCAGGGCATAGCTAGAAATGTCCAGGGCATAGCTTGAGATGTCCAGGGCATAGCTAGAAATGTCTAGGGCATAGCTAGAAATGTCCAGGGCATAGCTAGAAATGGCCAGGGCATAGCTAGAAATGTCCAGGGCATAGCTAGAAATGTCCAGGGCATAGCTAGAAATGGCCAGGGCATAGCTAGAAACGGATCCGTCTATTATAGGAATAATCTACAGGTACATCATGTAATCAGAAAGTTGACATTTTCTTGATCAATTTTACCCATTAAGGGATTATTTAGAAAATGTTATACATGTACATGTATGATTAATGTTATACAAAGCATGTTTATATGTTTATATATATGTATGCCCCCCTCCCCTCTATCCCATCACCACCACCACCCTTCCATTGTCTGCTTTCTTTTGTATCAGACTCGGATCTCGAAGTGTTTAGAGCATACATATATATGTGCATTAACAGCCATGTGTTCAGTTTGTGGAAAGTTTAGGCATTTGGCATGTTTGTAGCGTATGTGGAGACACGTACTGCACCATGTACAGCATTATTTTCATGTTAATATATCAGTGCATACATATTTTGCCTATTGACTGGGGTATTTTGTTTGCAGCGCCAATGTAGATGTATTAACCATTTGGGACAATGATGATAGCCCATATACATCAAATAGATCAATCCAGTCTATCGATCAATCATTTGACGTCATAAGCAACTATGTCACATGTAGGCTGATGTTATACATGTAATCAATTACATCATGAATGACGTAATTAAGTCTGTCATAAACGCTTAGTCAAGTTGTACCAATTGTATGTCTTTACTATTTAATACACATTCTCTTGAATATTTTGAAAATAATTTTACTGGACGCTGTTTCTTGTATAGTGTTTCGGCCATAATGTTCAACAGCTTACCTATATAGTTTTCCGGAAATTGAGATTCAGGATGTGCATGGATCTATCGATCCCGACACTAGCAAAGCCTGGGTGGAGCTTAGCTAGTATTGTGCGGAGCATACCTGTAGCTGAAACTTGATTCATCCATTCTGTATCGTCAAAACCCTATTCTAGCAAATTTTCTAAGAGTCATTTAACCACATTTGGCTGTTGTTGCCGAATAGGCGATTTTGAGTTTCAAAATATTTATCAACTTCCCTTTACCCTTACCAAATGCCAGCGGAACTAATCTCATGGAACGGAACTTGTGATCAACTGCTTAAATCATCTGCATTTCTACTGTTCGATCAGCGGTGAATCAACAAGTAGTGGTTAATATTGAAACTTTTAGCATGGCCATTCAGCTTTAACTCAGCTTTCAATATTATATCTTTTACTGCCATGACTGCGCAGTGTCAATAGCAAAGAAACTGGTGTACATTTTTCAACAATTTTGGTGAACGATGTTGCTGTTGTACGATGTTGCTGTCCACGTCAGTAACATCTTTCACCAAATTTGTTGAAAAATTACCACCAGTTCGTCTTTTAATTTAATTTGAAAAATCTAAATTATGACATGAGAGTGGTACAAGTACATGTCTTAGCACCACCCCTTCTAAACATCTAATATATTGAGGGTTAACATTTATAAAACCTGTATGTACTCATGATCTGTAAAAGCTAAGATGCAGGAAGCTTCATATATACATGTACATGTAGTTGTTTGCACTTTTGGGCATAAATCAATAAATACATGTAGCTCTCTGGATTATATTTGCACAATACAGACATCTCTCACTCATAAATCTAAGGAGTAATTTACAATCTTATTACACTTCATATTTGCCTCATCTCTGTCCTGTTTATCTGAATATAGATCTGGACTGCATAATTACCTGTCTGCCTGCTGAATTTCTGCAGACTACATTTTCCATTGCAGTTTAACTCTGGACCTACTGAATATTTTGAAAACAATTTGATTGAAAGGTGTTCGTGGCTATGCCACGAACAACTTTCAGTCAAATTGTTTTCAAAATATACAGCAGGTCCAGAGTTAGTACCCATTGACATTATTGTCTGGTGGCTTGCAGCAGTCAGACAGTTACTATATGACATACATGTACATCTTTTTCATGTAACTTTTAACCCTTTAATGGTCAAATTTGGTGAAGAAAATCTTAAAATCTTCTTATTTAATGTCTATTTACAGGCCAAGAGATTCCTTTTTTTGAAAATTTACCACTGGAATGACTGGCTCGATAAACTTTAAAATTTAAAAAATAGGTTTCTTGGCCTGTAAATCGACATTCCTCAAGACCATTGAAGAGGCCGGTTTTGGCCAACTTAACCATTAATAAGTTAATGATTTGTCTCTCTTCTAGCGCTCAGTAATACTGCTGACATGAACATTCAGGCTAGCCACAAATGTCTTCTATGGTGGTCTTAAGAAATATCCATTGGCAGACCAAGCGAGGACTATTTTTGAAAATTTACCTCTGGACAGGCTGGCTTGATAACTGAGACAGTCTTGTCAATGATAAATTTTCAATAATAATCTTTTTGTGGTATGCAAATAGATATTTTCTTTGAGAAAATTTAAGCATTCTAGAACAAATTTGATGCTTAATGATGGGAGGGATGAGGGGATCAACGCTGATGAAAGTGTGAATTTTATGACGGCATCCCATAAACTCCCAGTTTTAGTTTATATTTTGAATTGCTTTATTTTTCAAATTTATTAACTGTGCTTTAAAATTTGTTGTGTTTACAGTTGCAACAGCAATCAGTGGAACCAATTGACTATGAGACATTTGTCCTGAAGAACAAAACACTGCTTCATAATGATCCTCAACGTGAAATGCTCAACTTCCCTCATGATGATGTCTCAGTAAGCATTCTATACTGTTCTTGTGTATAAGTGTATCATGTGCCTGTGCTTGCAAGAATCTGCTTTCTATGATGTGCCTGTGCTTGTAAGAATCTATGCTTTCTATGATGTGTACGTATGTGCATGTGCTTGCAAGGATCTATGCTTTCTATGATGTGTATGTGCATGTGCTTGCAAGGATCTGTGTTTTCTTTGATGTGTATGTGCCTGTACTTGCAAGGATCTGCTTTCTATAATGTGCCTGTGCTTGCAAGAATCTGTGCTTAATTTCTATGATGTGTATGTGCATGTGCTTGCAAGAATCTGCTTTCTATAATGTGCATGTGCATGTGCTTGCAAGAATCTGCTTTCTATAATGTGTATGTGCATGTGCTTGCAAGAATCTGCTTAATTTCTATGATGTGTATGTGCATGTGCTTACAAGAATCTGTGCTTTCTGTGATGTGTATGTGCATGTGCGTGTAAGGATCTGTGCTTTCTATGATGTGTATGTGCATGTGCTTGCAAGAATCTGCTTTCTATAATGTGTATGTGCATGTACTTGCAAGAATCTGTGCTTTCTATGGTGTGTATGTGCATGTGCTTACAAGAATCTGTGCTTTCTGTGATGTGTATGTGCATGTGCTTGCAAAAATCTATGCTTTCTATGATGTGTATGTGCATGTGCGTGTAAGGATCTGCGCTTTCTATGATGTGTATGTGCATGTGCTTACAAGAATCTGTGCTTTCTGTGATGTGTATGTGCACGTGCGTGTAAGGATCTGTGCTTTCTATGATGTGTATGTGTCTGTAAGGATCTGCGCTTTCTATGATGTGTATGTGCATGTGCTTGCAAGAATCTGTGCTTTCTGTGATGTGTATGTGCATGTGCTTGCAAGAATCTATGCTTTCTATGATGTGTATGTGCATGCAAGAATCTGTGCTTTCTGTGATGTGTATGTGCATGTGCTTGCAAGAATCTATGCTTTCTATGATGTGTATGTGCATGCAAGAATCTGTGCTTTCTGTGATGTGTATGTGTATGTGCTTGCAAGAATCTATGCTTTCTATGATGTGTATGTGCCTGTGCTTGCAAGGATCTGCTTTCTATAATGTGCCTGCTTGCAAGAATCTGTGCTTAATTTCTATGATGTGTATGTGCATGTGCTTGCAAGAATCTGCTTTCTATGATGTGTATGTGCATGTACTTGCAAGAATCTGTGCTTTCTATGGTGTGTATGTGGATGTGCGTGTAAGGATCTGCGCTTTCTATGATGTGTATGTGCATGTGCTTACAAGAATCTGTGCTTTCTGTGATGTGTATGTGCATGTGCGTGTAAGGATCTGCGCTTTCTATGATGTGTATGTGCCTGTAAGGATCTGCGCTTTCTATGATGTGTATGTGCATGTGCTTGCAAGAATCTGTGCTTTCTGTGATGTGTATGTGCATGCAAGAATCTGTGCTTTCTGTGATGTGTATGTGCATGTGCTTGCAAGAATCTGTGCTTAATTTCTATGATGTGTATGTGCATGTGCTTGCAAGAATCTGCTTTCTATGATGTGTATGTGCATGTACTTGCAAGAATCTGTGCTTTCTATGGTGTGTATGTGGATGTGCGTGTAAGGATCTGCGCTTTCTATGATGTGTATGTGCATGTGCTTACAAGAATCTGTGCTTTCTGTGATGTGTATGTGCGTGTAAGGATCTGCGCTTTCTATGATGTGTATGTGCCTGTAAGGATCTGCGCTTTCTATGATGTGTATGTGCATGTGCTTGCAAGAATCTGTGCTTTCTGTGATGTGTATGTGCATGCAAGAATCTGTGCTTTCTGTGATGTGTATGTGCATGTGCTTGCAAGAATCTGTGCTTTCTATGATGTGTATGTGCCTGTGCTTGCAAGAATCTGTGCTTTCTGTGATGTGTATGTGCATGTGCTTGCAAGAATCTGTGCTTTCTGTGATGTGTATGTGCCTGTGCTTGCAAGAATCTGTGCTTTCTGTGATGTGTATGTGCATGTGCTTGCAAGAATCTGTGCTTTCTATGATGTGTATGTGCATGTGCTTGCAAGAATCTGTGCTTTCTATGATGTGTATGTGCATGTGCTTGCAAGAATCTATGCTTTCTGTGATGTGTATGTGCATGTGCTTGCAAGGATCTGTGCTTTCTGTGATGTGTATGTGCATGTGCTTGCAAGAATCTATGATGTGTATGTGCATGTGCTTGCAAGAATCTATGCTTTCTATGATGTGTATGTGCATGTGCTTGCAAGAATCTGTGCTTTCTGTGATGTGTATGTGCCTGTGCTTGCAAGAATCTGTGCTTTCTGTGATGTGTATGTGCATGTGCTTGCAAGAATCTGTGCTTTCTATGATGTGTATGTGCATGTACTTGCAAGAATCTGTGCTTTCTATGGTGTGTATGTGGATGTGTGTGTAAGGATCTGCGCTTTCTATGACGTGTATGTGCATGTGCTTACAAGAATCTGTGCTTTCTGTGATGTGTATGTGCATGTGCGTGTAAGGATCTGCGCTTTCTATGATGTGTATGTGCCTGTAAGGATCTGCGCTTTCTATGATGTGTATGTGCATGTGCTTGCAAGAATCTGTGCTTTCTGTGATGTGTATGTGCATGCAAGAATCTGTGCTTTCTGTGATGTGTATGTGCATGTGCTTGCAAGAATCTGTGCTTTCTATGATGTGTATGTGCATGTGCTTGCAAGAATCTGTGCTTTCTGTGATGTGTATGCGCTTGCAAGAATCTATGCTTTCTATGATGTGTATGTGCATGTGCTTGCAAGAATCTGTGCTTTCTGTGATGTGCATGTGCTTGCAGTAATCTATGCTTTCTGTGATGTGTATGTGCCTGTGCTTGCAAGAATCTGTGCTTTCTGTGATGTGTATGTGCATGTGCTTGCAAGAATCTGTGCTTTCTATGATGTGTATGTGCATGTCCTTGCAAGAATGTATGCTTTCTGTGATGTGTATGTGCATGTGCTTGCAAGGATCTGTGCTTTCTCTGATGTGTATGTGCATGTGCTTGCAAGAATCTGTGCTTAATTTCTATGATGTGTATGTGCATGTACTTGCAAGAATCTGTGCTTTCTATGATGTGTATGTGCATGTGCTTGCAAGAATCTATGCTTTCTGTGATGTGTATGTGCATGTGCTTGCAAGAACCTGTGCTTTCTGTGATGTGCATGTGCTTGCAAGGATCTGTGCTTTCTCTGATGTGCATGTGCATGTGCTTGCAAGAATCTATGCTTTCTATGATGTGTATGTGCATGTGCTTGCAAGGATCTGTGCTTTCTCTGATGTGCATGTGCATGTGCTTGCAAGAATCTGTGCTTTCTGTGATGTGTATGTGCATGTGCTTGCAAGGATCTGTGCTTTCTCTGATGTGCATGTGCTTGCAAGGATCTGTGCCTTCTATAATGTGTATGCGCCTGTGCTTGCAAGGATCTGTGCTTTCTCTGATGTGCATGTGCTTGCAAGGATCAGTGCTTTCTATGATGTGTATGTGCCTGTGTTTGCAAGAATCTGCTTTCTATAATGTGTATGTATGTATGTGGCTGCGCTTGCAAAAATCAGTGCTTTCTATAATATGTATGTGCCTGTGCTTGCAAGAATCTGTGCTTCCTATGATGTGTATGTATGTTCCTGTGCTTGCAAGAATCTGTGCTTCCTATGATGTGTATGTATGTTCCTGTGCTTGCAAGAATCTGTGCTTTCTATGATGTGTATGTATGTTCCTGTGCTTGCAAGAATCTGTCCTTCCTATGATGTGTATGTATGTTCCTGAGCTTGCAAGAATCTGTGCTTTCTATGATGTGTATGTATGTTCCTGAGCTTGCAAGAATCTGTGCTTTCTATGATGTGTATGTATGTGCTTGTGCTTGCAAGAATCTGTGCTTCCTATGATGTGTATATGCATGTGCTTGCAAAAGTGGCGGTCCTGGAGTACAGTACAGCTCGCAAATAATAGAAATGGCTTCCAATCAAATTAAGTCCACTATATTCAACATACTGATTCTTACATCATGTTCAAAATTGTACTAACTAACATGTTTCTGTTTTTATTTTATAAACATTTAACTTATTTCTGAGCTGTATTGTGCTACAGACATATTCCCAAATTTGAAGTTCAGTTTGGGACTGTGAAAACAAATACGAAGGAAGTCTTGAAATTTTTATCCCTAACACTGTATTTGATACAAGATAAACTAAGTGTCCCTTTAACCCTTTAACACTCATATCAGCCAAAAATTCCTTCTGCAGTGGTCTTGAGAAATGTCCATTTGCAGACCAATAGAAGAGAATTTTTGAAAATTTACCATTGGAATTACTGGCTCGAAAACCAAGTCAGTCATTCCAGTAGTAAATTTTCAAAAAAAGTTTTCTATATGTCAGCAAATGGACATTTACAATAATGAGAAAAATTTTCTTAAACAAATTCGAGATTTAAAGGGTTAAGTAAGTCTCTCATAAGTATGTAATTTTATGTATCGTTAAATATTTTTAAATAAATAAACATTTCTCTCGTTACAGCCATCAGTACTACCTCGTCGTCTTCGGACCACCATTCCCAGTGTCCCGGCCAATGCAGTGAGTGAAGTTTCTAGTCTGTTAGTGCGTGAGTGCATTCATTCATACACCAGTCCCTGGGCACTGGTACACTACAAGTACTATGACTACAGCCGTGGATATCAGCATTTACCATTGTAAGTGTTTAACAACTGTTGTATCAGTTCTGCCCTCTGTTGGTCAGGCTGGTCAGAAATTGCATCTGTAGTTGTCTTGAGGAATGCCTATTTGCATACCAAAAGATGACTATTTTTTAACATTTACCACTGGGATGACTTGTTCGATAAACGAGCCAGTCTTTCCATTCCATTAGTAAATTTTTGAAAATATCCTCCTTGGCATGCACATGTTGTCTTGATTAATGAGTCCAAAAACAGGGTCTGTAAGTCGTGCTCTTGAGAAATGTCCATTTGCAGGTCAACAGAAATATAATTTTTTATAAATTTAGGTTCGAATTTTTAATTTTCTTGAAAAATCTTGATCATTAAAGAGTTAATAGATACATGTACGCTTGTCATTTTGGGAGCGTTGAGCCACTGTTGGCCAAAAGGTTGTAACCCTTTTATGCTAATTGTGTTAACCCTAATTACTACTCATATGAGCCAAAAAGGCTTCTGCAGTAGTCTTGAGAAATGTCCATTTGCGGACCAAAAGAAGACTATTTTTGAAAATTACCACTAGAATAACTGGCTCGATAACAGAGCCAGTCATTTCAGTGGTAAATTTTCAAATATAGTCTTCTTTTGTTCTGCAAATGGACATTTTCTCAATTTAAATTTTCTTGAACAAATTTGAGGGTTAATGGGTACTTAATAGTGCTTTTAAACCATCCTTATTGTTTCAGGACGGAAGTGCACCCACCGCTACCAGAACATGTATTTGAGATCGATGAAGAGGCAGATGAGAAGGATGGGGTAAGTTAGGCCATTCTATACATATTATCTAGACATCGGTTGTATTGCAAGGCGGATGAAATGCTCTATCTGTCATTAACTCCTTAACACCCAAGTCGGCCAAAAATATCTTCTACAGTGGTCTTGAGAAATGACCATTTGATGAACAAGAGAAGACTATTTTTTGGAAATTTACCATTGGAATGACTGCCTCGATAACCAAGCCAGTCATTCCAGTGATAAATTTTCAAAAATAGTCATCACTTGATCTGCAAATGGACATTTTCTATGAGAGATTTTTTAATTTTTTTAACAAATTCGCGGGTTAAAGGATTAACAGGTAGATTTTGCTGTCAGAGACTCATAAAACATATCTACCTGGCATTAAGTGTGACAGGTACATGTACTGGTTGTGGATGATTAAACTTTTACATTAAATAAATCTAAATTATTGTGCTGTGAAACAGTCTTCTTACAAAATGACATCGTCAGTGATGAACTTCTATTTGTGGGTATGCGAATAATGGAGCGATGCAAATATACATATTAGCGGATGTCACAATCAAAATGACATAGCTCTGTCACAAAAATCGAAAAGTCTGTCACTAAAGTGTACAGATTGTATGTCTTTGAATTTACAATTTAATAAATATTCTGTTGAATATTTTGAAAATAATGTGACTGCGAGCTGTTGCTGTTGTAGGCAGCAACATCCCTCACTCATGTCAGTCAAATTTTAAAATGGGATTCAGGGAATTCACGTTTCAAAGTTTCAATTCGATTCCAAAATGGCTCCCTCTGTTATGTACTAAATCATTTTGTGTTTCATTATAGCTGAACCCTTTCAATGCCAGTTCCTGGAAACATGATTCTTTACGATGTATCACATATTCTGTTGAATATCTTGAAATTAATATGACTAGAAGCCATGCATTGTTGCCTAAGGTTAATGCTTCTTTCACGCTTCAGACGTTGTATCTGTCCTGTAATTGGTTGTTCAATACTGTTTATTTCGCTGCCATCCTCTCTTAACCCTTTAACCCTCAAATTAATTCAAGAAAATTTCAATTTTCTCATAAAAAATATCCATCTGCAAACCAAGAGAAGACTATTTTTGAAAATTTAGCAGTGGAATAACTGGCTCGGTTATCGAGCCAGTCATTCCAGTGGTAAATTTTTAAAAATAGTCTTCTCTTGGTCTGCAAATGGCCATTTGTCAAGACCACTGCCGAAGCTGTTTTTGGCTGATGTGAGGGTTGTAGGGTTAATAACAAATCTGTCAATCACATCACTGTCTCAGTTCTAAATACATGTACGCCATCAATATCAGAATTTTTTATAAACCTAAATACAATATAAAACTTCATGTATATATACATGTATGTAGAATGGCACACAACATAATAAACCAGAGACAGTAACACAAAGGTGCGTACCTTGCGCGCTATCATGAAGTAGAAAAACCAATTGGATCGTGGCATTTGACACTTACTCAATACTTAAGTTCATTGCTATAATTTCCTTTTGTGAATTCTGCCTCGGGCATGTCAGAAAAGAGCTGAAAATTTATCAACACTATGCCACTATTTTCAATAATAAATTTAAAAAAATAAATTGAAATGTTTGTCCGTGGTGTGTACACATTACCTAATGTAGTTCAGTTAATAATCTGGACATGACGTGGTGAAACAAATTCGACCCATCACCCTGAGCAATTTGAAAATTAAATACTTTTAAACATTTTAACACGTCACTGTGCATCCTTGTTGGCGGTCAGACATTTGGAAATCTGGCTTGCTTTAACCCTGTAACATTTGTCCATTTGCTGACAAAGAGGACTATTTTTGAAAATTTACCACTAGAATGACATCCCAGTGGTAAATTTTCAAAAGTAGTCTTCTCTTGGTGTGCAAATGGACATTTTCTATGAGAAAATTTAAATTTTCTTGAACAACTTTATCTATTAAATGTTTAAAGAAAATGAATACTCTTCATTGTATGCTCACTATTCAAGGCATGGAATAAATTTAGCCAGTCATTTCAGAGATACATTTTCAAAGATAGTTTTATTTTTGTCTGCAAATGACCAATATCAATTTTCCTGCCCAGCTTTAACAATTAAATGATAAATTAACTACCATGGTAATATAATTATAATGATATTGTGTGTTGTTTCAGGAGTCAATGCTGTCCAGAAGTAACAGTACGGTTATTACCAAGAAAGGCTGGCTATACAAGGGACCAGAAGGCAAAGAAAAGGAAAACATCATCAGCTTCACAAGGGTATGATGAATGGATGGATGTGATCTGTCACTCAACTATCTGACGACATAAGCAAATTAGTTTTTTACCTTAACTTTACAAAGTAAAACGAGCTACTGTGATACCCGCTGTAATTTGTATTTAGTTGAACTTAGCAGTTCATATCTCATGTTTGGTTAATCATACTGATTGATGGATAAATTGGAAAGGTCCATTGTTACACTAACAAGTGAGACTCACTATACCATGTAGTCGTGATAGTTGTGACTTAATTACTGTACAGTCAGATTTATCAGAAATGTCAACAATTTAGAGGGTTAAATTTGGTCAAGGAAATCTAATTATTGCTTATGTGAATGTCAATTTGCAGACCATGGGATTATTATTTTTGAAAATTTACCACTGGAATGACTGGCTCGTTTATCGAGCAAGGCAATTCCAGTGGTAAATTTTCAAAAGTAATAATCTCTTTGCCTGCAAATGGACATTCCTCCAGACCTCTGCAGAGGCTGGTTTGGGCTGAGTTGACCATTAACCCTTTAACATCCATATCATCCAAAAATGGCTTCTGTAGTTGTCTTGAGAAATGCCAATTTGCCGGCCAAGAGAAGACTATTTTTGCAAATTTATCACTGGAGTGACTGGCTCGAGCCAGTCAATCCAGTGATAAATTTTCAAAAATAGTCGTCTCTTGGTCTGCAAGTGGACATTTTCTATGAGAAAATTGAAATTTTCTTGAACAAATTCGAGGATTAAAGGGTTAAATTCAAATGATATCTATTGTTATATTAATATCACAAATTACCCGTACAGAAATTTAAGCATGCGGCAAGCGTGCGGTAAGAATTTTAGATTGTGTGAGCTTGCGGCAGCTCGCTGCGAGCTTGCGGCAGCTCGCTGCAATCGTGCGCAAGCTCACTGCAACCTTGCGCAAGCTCGCAGCGAGCTGGCGCAACCTTGCGGGAGCTAACCATTATTTTTTCGCGAGCTCGCCCAAGCAAACATCATTTTCATGTTAGGTCGCAACAGCTTGCACAAACTCGCGCGAGCTTGTGCAAACTCGCGCAAACTAACATCATTTTCTCGTTCAGTCTGTGCATACATTTATAAAGAAAGGAAATAACACTGGTTCTAGGTAATAGAACTCTGAGTTGAGTTGACCTGGCCATGACCTGCTAAAATCGGCGGGAAATTTAAGTCTGAAGAAATCCAGTGTGTTGACTATTAGTATATGCATGGTTTACATGTATGAGTTATGGATACAGAATTTACTATTTTGAAAAGTCTGATATAACTGTTAAATAGAATGCTTAGCACTAGTAACCTTAAAATGGAAATAGCTGTCTTGGGAGGTATGTATCTTGTTGATTTGCTGCAATTTATTGACAGATACCAGTTTTGGTACAACTTCTTAAGCTCTATACTCTATAGTAATGCAGTGACCACTCTGGCCTTCTATTAATACATGCATGTGGTATGTTAAGAATCTCTGGTTAACCATTTATTGGTCATATTTGGTCAAGAAAATGTAAATACCTGCCGATTGAATGTACATTTACAGGCCAAGAACACAATTGAAAAAAATTGGTCAGTAAAATGAATGACTGGCTGGGCTATCGAGCCAGTAACATTCCAGTGGTAAATTTTCAAAAAATGTATTCCCTTGGCCTGTCAATGGCCATTCGACAAGATCATAGCAGAGGCTGGTTTTGGCTGTTATGGCCATTAATAGCAAACATATCAAACAGGGTATCGTACAGCGTTAATGCATTGCTCAAATTATATATTTGATATCCATTATTAGCTCACCTGGAGCCTGTCAAAAAGATTAATATCTCTAATTAAGGTTAAGCGTGCGCGAGGTTGCGGGAGCGTGAGATTAAGTGTGCGTGAGGTTGCGGGAGCGCACGGTTAAGCACACGCGAGGTTGCAGGAGCATGCGGTCAAGCATGCAGGAGGTTGCGGGAGCGCGCGGTCAAACGTGCGCAAGATTGCGGGAGTGCACGGTTAAGTGTGCCCGAGATTGCAGGAGCGTGTGGTTAAGTGTGTGCGAGGTTACGGGAGCGTGCGCTTAAGGTTGCGGGAGCACGCGGGTAGGCAAATGTTGTTTGTGCAAGCTCGTGCAACCTCGCGATGTTTCAAATACGAGCTTATCATGTGCTTGCGCAAGCTAACACTGTGTGCTTATGGATAGCTTGCGCGAACTAACACTGCGAGCTAACATCGTTCACTTATCGCACGCTTAAATTTCTGTACGGGTAATTTTCTGTGTGTTCCCATTTCAGCAATTCAAGCGACGTTATTTTGTATTGCAACAACAAGCTGATGCGACTTACATACTGCAGTTCTATAAAGATGACCGCAAACTTGAAGCTAAAGGAGCCATATTTCTTGACTCTGCCCAGGGAATACAGAGGGTGAGACTCGATTCAATGCATAATCACTGTTATAGAGAGGGTCTCAATTTCACAAACTAAGTGATATATTTAATTTATCACTTTAACTAACTTTAATCCGTTAATGGCTAAAATTTATGTGGTCAAGAAAATCAATCTATTTCCTTATTAAATGTTCATTTGCAGGCCAAGAGAAGACTATTTTTGAAGATTTACCACTAGAATTACTGACTGTATCAGGAGATCTGTCATGTGAACAGATGTTATGGTGGAGGACGTGCGAGGGCTACCAGCCAATCACAGGACTGGTTCCTTGTCATCTCTGCCTGCCAAAACAGAACCATCAATGCTACAGCATTGCGAAACCGCTTTAGAGCAGCGACTGGGTTGACAATATCCACTCAGACTGTTAGAAACAGACTGTCAGAGGTCTGATCGCTCGCAGACCTGCTGTATGGGTATGCTTGAGTGAGAAGTACTGTCAACTGAGACTGGTATGGAGTAGAGAACACCTCAACTGGACTCCTGCTCAATGGGAGGTTGTCTTGTTACCAGATGAGTCATGATTCTGCTTGGATGTTCACAATGGAGGTGTTCGTGAGTGGTGACGTCAAAACGAAAGATTTACTGATGCCAGTGTGGTAGAACATGACCATTATTGTAGCGGTTCAATCATGTTGTGGGGCGGCATTAGTGCTGATCGCCATACTGTACTCTAGTACAGCATCCAGAGGGGCGCTCTGACTGGTGTGAGGTATAGGGAGAATGTTCTCCATCCCTTCACCCAGGCCTATGGTGGTGCAATAAGGCAAGAGTGCCTTCTAATGGATGATAATACATGACCACACAAAGCAATGTGCTTAACCTCTACCTAAAAAAGAATGGTATTGGGCGAAAGTGGTTGCCAGCTCGTTTTCCAGACATGAATTCCATTAAGCATGCTGGGGACCTGCAGACAGCTATATCAGCTCGACCAGTTCACCACACCATTTGCTAGGAGCTTGAGCAGGTCCTGACAGAGGAGTGGGCCAAAATTCTGCAGGTTTCGTTCCCATCTTTGATTAATAGCATACAAAAACAATGTCGGGCTGTAATGAGTGCTAGGGGTGGGCATAAGTGTACTGAATAATCATCTTTACATGACTGTATTTCCTCCCCAGTATGCTGTCACATCTGTCACTGCACTTGTTGTCCCCCGACGGCCGTCGACGGGGACACGAGTAATAGGCGGTGTCCGTGTGTGTGTCCGTCCGTCTGTCCATCCGTCCGTCTGTCACACTTTAGGTTTCCACTCGATAACTTTAGTTAGCCTGCATGGATTGATTTCAAATTTGGTCTAGTGATTCCTTATGACGAGGCCTCGGTGGGGATTGCGTTTCAGCGACGCACGTCCAGATGTGATGTAGTTATCCCCCTTGAATGACATAGGCTTCACGGAAAATTTGGTTTCCGTTCAATACCTTTAGCTAGCCTGCATGGATTTATTTCAAATTTGGTATAGTGATTCCTTATGACGAGGCCTCGGTGGGGATTACGTTTCAGCGACGCGTGTCCAGATGTGATGGAGTTATCCCCCTTGAATGACAAAATTCAAGGAAAATTTGGTTTCTGTTCAATACCTTTAGCTAGTCTGCATGGATTTATTTCAAATTTGGTATAGTGATTCCTTATGACGAGGCCTCGGTGGGGATTGTGTTTCAGTGATGTGCGTCTCGATGTGATGGAGTTATCCCCCTTGAATGACAGAATTCAAGGGAAATTTGATTTCCTCTCAATAACTTTACCTAGTCTGCATGGATTTATTTCAGATTTGGCAGACTCAGTCCTTGTCGCTAGTCCTCAGTGGGGATTGCCTTTCAGAGACATGTGTCTAGGCACAACAGAGTTGTCCCCTTTAAATAATGACCAAATTTGTCAGAAAAACTTGGTTTCCACTTGATAACTTTAACTACATGTGGCTGCGTGTGTAATTTATAAAAAACACAACCTTTACATATGTTGTAGTGTTGTAGCCACCATAGATTCACATGCATATACACACACGCAATTTTGTAAATGCAGGAATCTCAAAAATTTGTTTTACTAACAACACCCGTCGGGGGACATGTGATCAGTACTGATCTTCTTGTTACACTTGGTTGCACAACATCTGACAGTGCTTGTCTTTGTTGATAATTTTGCTGTAAATTTAGTGTAAACAGTATGGATTCTGATTTATACAAGTAGTCGTGAGAGCGCCATGTATCATAGCCCACAAATGCTTCCACACACCAACGCTGCAAGACTACTCTTGCGGCGTTGGTGTGGTGGAAGCGTTTGTGGGCTATGATGCTTGGCGCTTTCGTCGGTTGTGGGTTCGATTCCCTGTCCATGGATTCTGATTTGTAGCCCTATGGTCAATATTTTTTATTATATCTTATTCATTAGAAATTTTTGAGTACTATATACTATATGTCTTGTATGTATAAGATACAAATTAGTTTTCGAAGCTCATACACATATGTATAGGTATGTCCCTATGTTTTAGACTTCCTAATTATTCCATATTCACAGAATATCAAAAGAGGCAAATTTTGCTTCGAGGTCCGCATGCAGGATGGTCAGCCATATTTATTCGCTGCAGATAATGAGACAGAAATGGATGACTGGATGTACACACTGAAGACGGCCATTGCTGCCATGGAAACAGGCTCACAAACGTCGTTTCAAAGCGCTAGAGGTAGGTGTGACTTTCACACTATTTATCATGAAAACTGAAAGTCTCGATGACAAAGCAGTCAGTTATACAGGTACCTGTATTCTGCTGAATATTCTGAAATTAATTCTGCTTTTGTAGCTTCTAATGTTCAGGGATTAAAATTAAAACTCACCCATTTGTCTGAGGCCAGTAGAATTTTTCTATGGCTGGTACTATTGTCATCATAGTGGATAGGTTAACAAGACGACCAACTGACCAAACGAATGACTGAATGACCGACAGACTGTTGTAGTTTACATCAACCATTTTTTCTCTTACAGAATCTGACAGTGAAGTTACACCATCTGATAAGATTTCCAACAAGAAAGAGAATATCCATCCAGAGCTAGTCAAGGTAAATCACAGCTTTAGTTTAG
This sequence comes from Chaetoderma sp. LZ-2023a, assembly GCA_034401795.1. NCBI lineage: Eukaryota > Metazoa > Mollusca > Caudofoveata > Chaetodermatida > Chaetodermatidae > Chaetoderma > Chaetoderma sp. LZ-2023a. Next base: position 24,843,385 of record CM067368.1, on the reverse strand, counting down.
ACGTAATAATAATAATAATAATAATAATAATAATAATAACAATCATGATACTCGAGTCAGCCAAAAATGGTGTGTCCAGTGATGTTCTGAAATGTCAATTTGCAAACCAGGAGATGAGTATTTTTGAAAATTTAACACTGGAATGACTGGCTACGGTCTCGGATAACCGAGCCAGTCATAAATTTTCAAAAATAGTCATCTCTTGGTCTGCAAATGGGAAGTTTTCTATGCTAAAATTGAATTTTTTTTAAAGCAAATATGATGATTAAATGGTTATAGTGTTCGTGACAAGACACATACATCATCTCATACATAGATCACATTATATACTTCAATATCTCATAAAATACACAACAATTCGCTTGAACCATTATCAGTTACTAATAAAAACTCGGGAATTGACATTTTGCTCAGCCTATTTTCAGCCATTTACAGGCCATGAGAAGACTATTTTTGAAAATTTATCTCTAATAACTATATATAGTTTTCGCAAATGAACATTTTAACTATTAAACACCATTACAGCTTTCGTCATTGATATGGTATTGTTATTATGCCTGGGTAATTTGCACCCAGGCTGATTAATCAAGTAATCGTGATTATTTTTAAATAATCGATCGCGATCACTCAAAGCAGTAATTGCACAAGCCTAGTCACTAATGACAGACAGTCTCTTGATATAGGTCACACAAGCTGAGAAATTCCATTAGAGACAAGGTGATCATTCTAGCAGATTTGTCTGTATTTCTGTGTTTTTTCTGTGCAGTATTCTCGGGAGAATGAATCTAATCTGTCAAAGGCAAGACAGGAATCACGACAGAAGTTATTTTCTGTGTATCCTGATGTTCAGGTGAGTGTACAGTACAACTCGGACATAGCTTAACATGTTTGCAAAACCATGACAGAAACGTGTTGGTACAATTTTGAGCACGATGTAAGAAATGTTTCGTTGAATATTTTGAATCATAATTGGATTAGGCGGCAATGTCTTCCAATCCAATTATGTTCAACATATTCAACAATATGTTTTAAGTTATTTCTGTGTTCTACTGTACCTGTCAAGTGTGCTAATTTATGGAGAAGATAAGTGTACCTGAGTTTGCAGAAATTCTGGGTACAAAGAAAAGTATATAATCAGATAATTATTTTGAAAACAATTGAACTGATTTAAGGTGCTTAATGTGTGAATTTTATTTGACTAAAGAGATATTGCCATAGGCAGAAAACAATAATGTGTAATATATTTATTGTTGACTCTTTCAAGCATGCAAACCAGATATGACAAATTCGTGACGATTTAAAAATTATTCTGTTGAATATTCTGACACTAATGTTACTGAAAGCTTCAAAATATTTCAAAATATTGAGTAGATTATGTGTATTATTGGGATAGAGCAGAGATATTTAGTTTTCAGGATGTGAGGCTTAAGTACATTGTCTGCAAAACAAATGCTTAGCCCTCAAATGTTACAGTAAATTGAATAAGATTTCCTTAATAGAAAATGTCCAATTGCAGACCAAGATAAGATTATTCTTGAAAATTTACCACATGAATGACTGGCTCCGTTATTGACTCCATCATTCCAATGGTAAGTTTTCAAAAATAATTGTATCTTTTTCTGCAAATGGACGTCTCTAAAGAAACTATTTTTAGCCGACTTGAGTGTTAAAGACTTAAGTATTCCCTTTTTTTTCTGGCGTATTATCGTGAAAAAATTGTTTGTATTTGGATTTCAGGATGAGAGACTTAAGTTAAGTAGAGTGTCTATTACATATGCATAAATATGCCGTTTTCTTTCAAGTTATCAAGAATGAGTTGTTTTTATGCGCTTTTAAAATTTTCCTCATAATTCTTTATTTAAGCATCATATTGATCTAATGGATGACGACAGCGATGTCGATGATTCAGATCCTTATAAAGAGTCGCTCGGAGGCCGTTATCTACTCAAATTAGAAGAGTTTAAATTGAGGCTACAAGCGAGTCTGTCCGAGGGGACTAGTACAGAAAAAACAGCAAATGTTAGTATAAATGGCAGGGTTTTGTGTGGCTTTGACGGTTAAGGGATATCCTATGATTGTCACTGTATTAATTAGGTCATTGCTATTGTAGTTGTAACTTTTGTATGTTGTATGTATCTGATGCCGCCAAGAGTCTTATAATTAGTCTGCAAAACTTCTAATTACGTTGTCTTTGTGTGCGGGCAGGTGTGTGCATGTGTGACTGTCCGGGTCTGTCAGCAGTCTTGCTGGTTGTCCAATGAGATTTTTCTATATTTATCCCTAGAGTGGCTTTCCTAGTTATCAAGCTGGTTATTACAGTAGTGTTATATTTTCAAAAGTAGTCTTCAGTTGATCGGCAAATGATTCCTCAAGACCAGTGTAGAAGGTGTCTTTGCCTGATGTGGCCATTATATGGTTAATATTGATTGGGACGGGTTGATACAGACTGGGCTAAAAGTGAATCTCAATTAAACTTGACATTGAGGTATTACTGAACTAATGGTTTACTATGTGTTGGCGTTGTGGTATGACTGAACTAATGCTTTACTATGTGTTTCATTAACTCCTAAACCTGAACATTTTAACAAAAAAAACTTGTTTTTGTTTAGCCGGAGCCATTCTTCTTGACCTTTGCCCTCTATGATGCTCAGCTGGGTAAGAAGATCTCTGAAGATTTCCATATTGACCCTAATACTCCAGAGATCAGAGGTATGATCCCGGCTGATATTCTCCATGCTTCTGATCGACTGCACTCAGTGGAAGGGAAGAGCAGCTCATCACCGGCGTTAGTAGGCATATCTGAAGACTGGTTAAACAAAGCACAGAGACAAGTAAGGAAAATACTACATGCATCAAATTCAAATTTTAAGTTACTTTATTTGATGATTTTTTTCATACATATAAATAAAGTATAAAGAGGCAGTCCATCAAAGACAATCCAACAGAGTCAAATTCACCCAGTTTGCTGTGGACCCCACCTGCCCTCTGTGAGCAAGAGGCGGAAACACGAACACATTTTCTAACTAGCTGCAAATTCTACTGCGATATCCGTAATAACTACATCAGCCAACTAAACTTCAGCCTATGCTCAATATGTCTCCAGCAGAACAACAAACACATGCTACGTAATGACCTTCTGCAATTTATACTCACACGCACAAATTCCTGCAGGAGTGTAACTGTTTATCCAGTATCTACAGAATCAATAGGCAGTATTTATACCAATTACACCACAAGCGGACAACCTTGGACAGCTGTTAAGATGGTATGTGTCCGCATCCATTCACTGTAACATCTTGCAAAAACTGTACTGTACGGCTTAATTTGATACCTTGCTGATAACTGACTTAAGTAGTGTATATATGTTCTGAAGTTTTCCTGAACTTTAGGTGTTGTGAACCCTCAGTGTTCTTGTGTATATATATTTATATGTACATTTCTTGTATATTAAACCTGACGTCTTCAACGGTGCTTCTAATAAATGAGGAATCTACAAGCAACCAACCATAGCCTATAGAGCGATGGACTGTTTTATCCATTAAGAAAAATACTACGTGCATCATTCGTTTACTACGAATGTAGTGCTTTCAGTGTTTAGCGTAAACTTGTTATTAGTATAAATTGAAAAGGTGAAGACTCGCCATCAGATCTCTTGTTACCATCTTTGCTACTTCATCACTGGTGACTTTGACTTGACGAGATGGCCTGAAAAAATTACCTGGAGAGATGACTTGGAGAGATTTCCTGGTGACACGTCATAGAGAGGCACTTGGAGAAGAGTCCAGGAGAGTCAACATGGAAAGATTTCCCTGAGAGGCACTTGGATTCCCTGGAGATCCATGTGAAGAGATTCCCTTAAGACGCCGGCTGGTATGGATGGAGAAATTCCCTGGAAAGATTTTTTGAAGAGGGCTGTGCGGTTTTGGTAAAAACAACCGGTGAAGGTGTTGTGCATGAAACCAGTTTTAACCGGATATCCGGTTTATTGACTGGAAATATTTTCTGTTTTCATGAAAAGAAAATTAATTCGCAATACCACGAAAACAAAACGTTTTTAACGATAGACTTAAATCTGTAGCTATAGTATCCGATGCAATTTTAGAGGATATAGTGAAATCATTACTTAAATTGCTTTAAAACATTAGATTTTGCGCATTTAAATTCATCGCAATATCAGTCGTATATTAGATTCCTAAGCAATTAGCAATTCGTATACCCCCTCTAGGATAACGAGTAGACAGATACATTGCCAAATTTACTGTGTCTTTCAGCGGCCAATTCAAGCAGTTCGTGGAGTGGAAACTACAAATGTATGTTATTGGATGACTTCAAACTACAGTTAGAAAATTTGTACAGCATTCGCAAAAAATACTACTCGATAGTTAATCATTTTACGTCTTGGAAACGATGAGCCGGCGATAAATTCTGAAAGATGGCGGACATAATTAGACTGTTGTACACAGACTCCATTTTGGAGACCAGTCAGATGGGAAGCGTTATGCAAATGTATACAGAGACTAGTTCCCGAATCCCGATAGCCTACGTTTACACACGCTTAGGCCGAATTTAGTTACAGACATCATAATACTGTCACGTGGTACAAATCTGCCTGTCGTATACGCGTGCACATGTGTAGTAAATCGAATTTATTGATCCAATTAATCGGATACGCTTAATCAAACTCGGCCATTTAGACTATTTCCTAGCATACATTTTCCACGAAAAAGGAAATCAGATGTATTTTAATATAGATCATAAGCACAATTTGGAAGGACTTAAAACTGTGTAAGCTGTAAAAGTTGTTTTCTGGCACTAATAATGTATATCGACCCGCATCGAGTGTTAATTTTATCGTCCAACATATGTTGAGCTAGCTCATGATTTTTCACGAGAAATTACTCTTGATCGCCCGAACGATTAGACAAATTTGATCTCAACTTACGTTGGCAGGTTATATCACTTCCCGGTTTAGAGTCCCGGATGCGCGTTCAGAATTCATAATAAACATAGGTATCAGAAACATGAGATCGCTTATTATACGCTTTCAAGAGTGTATCATAGAAGTTAATAAAATGCTAGCAGATAGCAATACGATCTAGCAACATTCTCGTGATATACAAATGGAAAAGAACCCACTTCCATGGTTTATTTAGCGGATTTTGTATAACAATTAGCCACATGGATTCAATGTTATGCAATACAAACATGCTATTTAAAAAGATATATTGCCAAAACCGGTTTTTGTCTCGCCTGCGAAGCAGGATCGAGACATAGGTATCAGTTTTCCGGCAGCGGCGGCGTAAACTTTTAATTTAAGTTTATATCTCAACAATGCCTGATCCAATTGGAACCAAACTTGGGTGCATGGTAATATACATCAAAAGGAAGCAGCCCGTCGATAAAAAAGCTATGAGGTCAAAGTTACAGGAGTCAAAGGTTACAGTATAATCTTTGTTAATATTTTATGTTACGTTTTTGCATTAAACAAAAGTTATTGCCTTATATCTCAGCAATGCCTGATCCAATTGGAACCAAACTTGGGTACATGGTGATATACATCAAAAGGAAGCAGCGTGCTGATGCAGACATCATGCGGTCAAGGTTGTGGGGGTCAAAGGTCACGGTATAATCTTTGTTAATATTTTACATTAAGTTTTTGCATTAAACAAAGGTTATTGCCTTATATCTCAGCAATGCCTGATCCAATTGGAACCAAACTTGTGTACATGGTGATATACATTGAATGGAAGCAGCCTACCGATAAAGCGGTCATGACGTCAAGGTTATGGGGTCAAAGGTCACAGAATAATCTTTGTTAATATTTTTAATTAAGTTTTTGCGTTAAACAAAAGTTATTGTCTTATATCTAAGCAATGCCGGATCCAGTTGGAAGCAAACTTGGATACATGGAGATATACATCGAAAGGAAGCAGCACGCTGTTGCAGGCATAATGCGTTCACGGTTATGGGGTCAAAGGTTTGATAATAACTGAAATGAAAACAAAAATGAAGTCATAAATGTAAATATTTCCAATAAGTTTGTCACATTATCAGTAAGCTTTCAAAATGTTATGGCAATTTTATGAACAATGGCGGGAAGCATTTATTGTCTTAAGCTTGCTAGACATTTAATTTCATAAAATCAGCTAACATATATTACACTTTATTGCTAATATTTATATCTCAACAAAATATTGCCACCCAAGTCCTTTCTAGATAATAAACCTAGTATTTATCAGATTTCTTTGAAACGTGAGATGTTGAATTTACTAAGTAATCAAAACCTTAGTGACAATGCAGAGTGCAGGCGAGACATTTAATTCCGCGGAATTCTTGTTCATAAATATGCAGTTTTACGGTTATGAGATAATGACACCGGTTTTCGAACCGTCACATGTACAAAACTGGTGACAGTATCAATACTGGTATACTGCACAGCCCTACCTGGGAAGCAGTACAGAATGGACCATTCCAGTTTTACCTATGCCCCGCCCATCTCTATCTAAGCTCCACCCACACCTCGTCCATGTTGGGATCGATCGATCTCTGAACTCCCTGATTTAATTTCTAGAAAACTATACCGGTGAGCTGTTGAAACTAATTTGTCTGGGTGCTGTTGCTGCTTATGGCAGTAGCAGCACCCAGTCAAATTAGTTTCAAAATATTCAACAGCATATTTCGTAAATAGCAAAAACATACAATTCATACAATGTGTCTGACTATCAAGCGTTAAAGACGGGCTTAATCGAATCATTCATGATGTCATGATTATGACGTGGGCATACACGTCGCATAGTTGATTATGATGTCATATGATTGAGTGAGGAAATGGATTCATGAATTGACCAAGATGCCAACAGGCCTTAGAATTTAAATTTTCAAAATGCTGTAATGTACATTCCATCAATTCTACACTATGTAGCTTTTATGTGATATATTATTATATACTGTCTTGTTTTGTTTTTCATCAGGCTATTTTATCTGTATCACAACCAGGACCAGACATCTATCTATTTGCTCGGATAGATAAAGTACTACAGGGTGGCATATCTCATTGTGTAGAGCCATATATCAAATCCTCTGATGTCAAAATGGGTACCAAGATTCACAAAGCCATGAAGCAGTATTGCTCACATATAGGACACTACAGAATGCCCTTTGGATGGGCAGCCAGGTACCACATTTAATGATCCAGATTTGTTACGAAAATAAAAAACTTGATGAGTAAATGTCTATTTGTAAGGCAAGAGCAGACAATTTTAGAAAGTTCTACATCCCGTAGAGGTAACTAATTTTTCATTATTAGCTCACCTGGCGTGAAAGGCCAAGTGAGCTTATGTCGTGGCGACCGTCCATCGTGTGTCCGTCCGTCGTCCGTCCGTCAACTTTTATTTTAAAATGACTTCTTCTCAAGAACCACTGGGCCGATTTCGATTATATTTGGCAGGAAGCATCCCTAGGGCATAGAGAAACAACTTTGATCAAATGAAGCCGATTGGCCAAAATCCAAGATGGCCGCCGGCCAAAATAGCTGATTTTTAGAAACACTTAAAATAAATCTCCGAAGCCCGCTGGAGGAATTGATTCAAAACTCATAACACATCATCTATTGCAACGGTAGATCCAAGTTTGTTCAAGGCAACCTGATTGGCCTATTTGCCTGCGGCCATCTTGGATGACCTAGTTTTCGCGAAAATGACTTCTCCAGAACCGCTGAAGGGATATGTCTGAAATTTGGTAAATATGCTGCTTAGGGACCAAGGTCCATTCAAGTTTGTTCAAGGGAACTTCGTACGTTAAAAAACATGGCCGCCATCAACCAATCAAAATTTAGCGTTTGTTGGTCATATTGGCTTTTTTGTATTTGATGTATTTTGATGGCGAAAATTGTTTTATATATGCTTATCAGTGTGCCGAGTTCAAATATGCCACTTTCCAGACTATCGGATAAATGGTTTGGCTGCCATCTTGCAATGGGGAATTCTTTAAACGACTTCTCAAGAACCACTAGGCCAATTTCAATTATATTTTGGAGGAAGCATTCATAGGGCATAGAGATCTAAGTTTGTTCAAACGAAGCAGATCGGTCAAAATCCAAGATGGCCATCTGGCAAAATGGCTGATTTTTAGAAACACTTTAAAAAATCTTCTTCTCCGAAACCGCTGGAGGAATAGATTCAAACCTCATAACACATCATCTGTGGCAGCGGTAGACCCAAGTTTGTTCAAGGCACCCTGATTGGCCGATTTGCTTGGCGGCCATCTTGGATAAACTAGTTTTCGCGAAAACGACCTCCCGAACCGCTGAAGGGATAGAGCTGAAATTTTGTAAATATGCTTAGGGACCAAGCGCCTTTCAAGTTTGTTCAAGGGAAGTTTGTTCATTAAAAAACATGGCCACCATCAACCAATCAAAATTCAGCGTTTCTAGGTCATATTGGCTTTTTTGTATTTGATTTAATTGCTTTATATATGCTTATCAGTGTGGCGAGTTCAAATATGCCACTTTCGAGACTGTCGGATAAACGCTTTGACTGTCATCTTGGTTTGTTTTCCCGCCAAAAGGCTCCCATAGTAAAGCAATGGGCCCATAGTAAAGCAATGGGGAATTCTTTAAGCGACTTCTTCTCAGGAACCACTGGGCCGATTTGAATTATATTTGGGAGGAAGCATTCATAGAGCATAGAGATCTAAATTTGTTCAAATGAACCCGATCGGCCAATTTGTCCGGTGGCCATTTTAGATTTAGGCCGATTTTAGGAAACGTCTTTAAAAAATCTTCTCCGACACGGCTTGGGGAATTATGCAAACCTCATGAAATATGATTTATGGCAAGGGAACTTGATTGGTAAAATGGTTCAGTGGCCATCTTGGTTAACCTAGTTGTAGTGAAAATGACTTATTCTCCAGAAGCGCTAAAGGGATCAGGCCAAAATTTGGCAGATATGATTAGGGCCTAAGGGCCATTAAAGTTGTTCAAGAGCGGTTGATCCGTCAAAGAACATGGCCACCGTGGGCCAATCAAAATATAGCATGTTTGGTAGCCATATTGGATTTTTTTATTTGATGGATTTTGAGGCCGAAATTGTTTTTATATATGTGTTTTTGGGTATTCTGATCTCAAATTTGCAATTTTCAAAACTGTCGGATAAATGCTTTGCTGGCCATCTTGTTGATAAAGAGCATTCTAATTGAAATGCCTATTGTCCAGGTGAGCAATACAGGCCCCTTGGGCCTCTTGTTATGAATCATCCTGGGATCGGGACCAACTTTTTCGGAAATAATTTTAGAAAGTTTATCACTAATAACTGGTTCCGTTATCAAGCCAAATATTTCCGTGGTAAAAATGTCAAAAGAATTCTGTTAGTCAGCATATGGACAAAGCTCAAGTGAACGTCAGAAGCTATTTTTGGCTGGTTTAACCGTTAATTGAAGAGAAGGTTAATCTCAATTAGATAATCACGAGTGCTGACAGAATTTACTGGTCATTTACTATCACTGCTGACTCATCACCATTATCAGCTAAATTTGGTACAGAAAATAGTCACTTATTGAATGTCCATTTGCAGGCCAAGAGAAGACTTTGAAAATGTACCACTCAAATGACTGGCTTGGTTAGCTAGCCAGTCATTCCAGTGGTAAATCGTCAAAAGTGTTTTGTGATGGCTGGCTGCACCGTGAAAGGGATCATTTCAAACTGACCTCTACTGACCACATACCATGCTGCTGAATAGATTTCAAGAGAACGTGAAATGTTCAGTGAAATAATTTTCAAAATATTAAGCCTGTAACCAGAATACGCCTCATATCTTCATTAAATGTCATTTTCAAGCCCAACATTCCTATGCCTACAGCCATGCAGGAATTCTGCTGAATATTTAGAAAATTATTTGATTGGAAGATGTGAAATTGATTTCAGTGAATGTTCCCGACAGAATAGTGACAACGTAAAATATTTTTGTATCTATTCCTTTGAGTAGACATGTTTGAATTTAAAATTTTTAATTTTAATACTCTTACTGGTCTGTTCTTATTTTGTTTCAGACCACTATTCCGTCAGTTTTCTAAAGGAGTGGACAACTTCACAGACTTCATCATTTATAGACAAGAGAGTGGCAAGATGTGTGAAGAGGAAGTCATCAAACATCTACAGGATCTCAGAAAGTAAGTGACATAAAATGCTTGTCACATTTCAGGAAATGATCCAAGCTTTCGTGGAGACATTACAAATTTCAAGACATCTTCCCACACCATTTTATATTCCATTTTAACTGTCTATGTACTTTTATTAACCCTTTAACCCTCGAATTTGTTCAAGAAAATTTCAGTTTTCCCCTGGAAAATGTACATTTGCCGGGCAAGAGATGACTATTTTTGAAATTTTACCAATGCCTTGGTCATCGAGTCAGTCACTCCGGTGATAAATTTTCAACAATTGTCTTCTTGATCTGCAAATGAACATTTCGCAATGCCATTGCAGAAGGCATTTTTGGCTGATATGAGTGTTAAAGTGTTAAAAGATCTAATTGGATAGGTTAGTGGCCAACAGATACAATTTAGTAAAGAATTCTAGCTTTACTTTTCTCATCAGGCTTGCATAAAGGAGGGATCTAATCTGTCACTCGGGTATCTGACAACATATTCAGATATGTCACTTGTCAGCTGACGTCACATTTAAATATGCCACTTGTTAACTGACGTCACAATCAAATACATCACTTGTTAGCTGACGTCACATTCAAATACATCACGTGTTAGCTGACGTCACAATCAAAATATGTCACTTGTTAGCTGATGTCACATTTAAATATGCCACTTGTTAGCTGACGTCACAATCAAAATATTTCACTTGTTATTGACATCACATTCAAAATATGTCACTTGTTAGCTGACATAACATTCAAATATGTCACTTGTTAGCTGACATCACATTCAAATATATCACTTGTTAGCTGACGTCACATTCAAAATATGGCACTTGTTAGCTGACATAACATTCAAATATGTCACTTGTTAGCTGACATCACATTCAAATATATCACTTGTTAGCTGACGTCACATTCAAAATATGGCACTTGTTAGCTGACATCACATTCAAATATGTCACTTGTTAGCTGACGTCACATTCAAAATATGGCACTTGTTAGCTGACATAACATTCAAATATGTCACTTGTTAGCTGACATCACATTCAAATATATCACTTGTTAGCTGACGTCACATTCAAAATATGGCACTTGTTAGCTGACATCACATTCAAATATGTCACTTGTTAGCTGACATCACATTCAAAATATGGCACTTGTTAGCTGACATAACATTCAAATATGTCACTTGTTAGCTGACATCACATTCAAATATATCACTTGTTAGCTGACGTCACATTCAAATATGTCACTTGTTAGCTGATGTCACATTTAAAATGATATAGGTCCAACACGATAGGGGACAAATGTCTTTGGAGAATTTGCAATTTAGTAAACATTCTGTTGAATATTTTGTAACTAATTTGACCGGGAGGCGATGCTGTCATAGGCAGCGACAGTCCCAGTCAAAGTGGTTTCAAAAGTTTCAACAGCTTTCCTGTCTAGTTATGCCATCAGGGCAGAATTTAGAATTTTATATTTACATAGCATGTGTTGCTATGCAAACTGTAAATTGTATAACTATCGGCAAAAAATGTATAGCAATAAACACTTTCACCGATAAATTCCCTGTATCTCAAGCTCAGAGCAAACAAATACGAATGCTGTTGAATATTTTGAAATTAATATGACTGGAAGCCATTGCTGCCTTAGGCAGCAATGGCTTCCAGTCATATTAATTTCAAAATATTCAGCAAAATATGGTATACATTGTAAAGAAATGTACTTTTTCAGGGATTTGCTTTTAAAAGGGTTAATGATAGAATTTTGAAAAGCAATGATAAATTGCGCAATCGCGTACAAATTTTGCATCGCATATACAGCTATGCATGTTGCAGAATGTATAGCAACTGCATAAATATGTGTAGCAAATTGAGATGCGATACTAGATAAATTATGCCCTGGACATTGGGATTCTGGAGACTTGGGGGTTCACAGTTTAAACATGGACACAAAGCACAAAGTGGGCAGAGCTTATGTAGAAAAGTACGGGGTATAACTAGAAAGAGGATCCCTCTATTTGTAAAGGTTTTGTTAACTCTTTAGCACACAAAAGTTGAATTTTTTTGTATAAAATATCCATTTGCAGACCAATAGAAGACTATTTTTTGAAAATTTACCACTGAAATAACTGGCTCAGTTATCGAGCCAGTCATTCCAGTGGTAAATTTTCAAAAATAGTCTTCTCTTGGTCTGCAAATGGACTTTTCTCAAGACCACAGCAGAAACCGTTTTTGGCTGATATGAATGTTAGAGTTAATTAGAGTTGTGAACAACATGTTGTAGAATGAAGACCCGTGATATAAACAGGAGGGAATTCAAGCAAAGATTGGTAGATTAGTCGTATTTGTGAGAGACTCAAAATTGTCATTTGCGTACATATTGCAGTGTCGGGCTTACGAGGTGCCATTTCGATAATACATTTACAGTAACGTGATACGTTCTTATCTCAACCTTTATCGCTCAGTTAAAAACTTAATCATTACACAGTTCTACCAATAGAATATGTCATGTATGTAGAAGAAAAACTGGTGTATTCTTGAAATTATGTTGCTGAAAATTCTTGCTATCTTTGAATGCAACAGCTTTCAGATATTACCTTTTACAATGTAAGCACCAATTATGTTATGAAAGGAAGGTAACTGCAGAATCTAAGCAGTCACTGACTTAGTTGTCTAGTGGTTCGTATTGATTGATAAATACTCCTGTGTTTTCAGGCCAGAGAAGCAGAGTAAATGGCAGGTGATTCCTGGCACATTCAAAGTGACAGTGGAAGAAGTACCTGACCAAATTACAGGTAATTATTAAATTGTCTACAATCACACCACCTGGTCAGAAAAACCCATGTCTCATGGAACTAAAGGATGATTCTTTAACCATTTAACCATCAAATTTGTTTAGGGAAAATTTTTACTTTCTCACTGAAAAATTCTGGTTGCAGACCCACGAGATTATTTTTTGGAAAGCTTTATCGAACCAGTCATTCCAATGGTAAAATTTTCAAAAGTATTTTTTTGTTCTGCAAATGGACCATTGCAGAAGCATTTTTTTGCCAACTTGAGGGTTAAAGTGTTAATGATTAAGATTGGTCAGGAAAATTAACATCTTTACTTAGTGAATGTCCCTGCTTATTGCTGAGTAGTGCTTACCTGGCAAAGTCTTCTGGAGAACTGATAACTCACAGTCCTGAGAGAGTCTCTTTATAGCGGCTCAGAACAATGGACCATTCCACTTTTAAATCACTTTTATAGCCTTGAATGTCTCTGCTTGTTGCTGAGTGGTGCTTACCTGTCAAAGTCGGCCGGAGAGCTCATAACTCTCTGTACTGCTGTACTGAAAGAAGCTCTATAGCGGTTCAGAACAATGGACTGTTCCACTTTTAGCTATTCCCCGCCCATCTTTATCTAAGCTCCACCCACACCCGCTCCACCCACACCTCGTCCATCTTGGGATCGATTGCGCTCCGACCTCCCTGACTATCAATTTCCAGAAAACTATACAGGTAAGCTGTTAAATATTTTGAAACTAATTTGACTGGGCACTGTTGCTGCCTATGGCTCGGTAAAGGAACCGAATTCAGGCCACCTCATGGAGAGCCATTAGCCTAACAGCGCAGGCCTGCAATTAGCATTGACCCTGTATTGGTTAAGTCAGAAAAAATGGCCTCTGCAGTAGTCTTCACCCGTTAACACTCATATCAGCCAAGAACGGCTTCTGCAGTGGTTTTGGGGTCTATTTGCTGACCAAGAGACTATTTTTGAAGATTTACCACTGCAATGACTGACTATTTCTGTTGTGAATTTTAAGAAAATAGCATTCTCTTGAACAGGAAATGGACATTCTCTTGAACTGGAAATGGGCATTCTCTTGAACAGGAAATGGACATTCTCTTGAACAGGAAATGGACATTCTCTTGAACAGGAAATGGACATTCTCTTGAACAGGAAATGGACATTTTCTTAACCCTTTAATCCTTGAATTTGATGAATATGTCAATTTGCAGACCAAGAGATTATTTTTGAAAATTTACACCTGGAATGACTGGCTCGGTTATCAAGCCAGTCATTCCAGTGGTAAGTTTTCAAAAGTAGTTATCTCTTAGTCTGCAAATCAGCATTCAGTAAGTGAAAATTTAGATTAACCTGACCAATATTGCCAATTCAAGAATATATGCTTAAATTGATCGCTCTCATGTATTCTGGTTACAGACACGGTTACATCGAGTTTTGTTCCTGTTCGGCCGTTCACTGCAACGCCATCTGGTGCACCGACGGTAGAAGTTGCAGAATTTATGTCTGATATGACACGCTCAGGAATGCCTTACACATGCTATGTCAATCAACTGTACATCTATCCATTAGCCTTAAAATACGACAATCAGAAATCCTTCCCTAAGGTAACTAAATACACATACATACAGTACAGCTGATAAATAAAATAACAGAACATGGTAGTTATTAAGAAATGGTCTGTTGAATGTTTTGAGCATACAGTATCGGACCTTTCCATGTTATCCATCCACCATATGATGGATGTCATAATCAACTACGTAACGTGGAGGATTATGTCATAATCATGACATCATTAATGGTTTGAAATAGTCCGTCTTTAGCACTTAATAGTCCGACACATTGTACGAATTGTATGTCTTTACCATTTAATAAACATTCTGTTGAAAATTTTGAAACTAATTTGACTGAACGCTGTTGCTGCCTATGGCAGCAACAGTGCCCAGTCAAATTAGTTTCAAAATATTTAACAGCTTACCTGACAATGTATAGTTTTCTGGTAATTGATAGTCAAGGAATTCAGGGATCGATCGCTCCAAACATGAGCGATGAGTGGGTGGAGCTTAGCTAGAGATGGGTTGGGCATAGCTAAAACTGGAACGGTCCATTAAATTGGGAGCCATTAGGCAACAATCTCTTCTAATCCAATTATGTTCAGAGCATTAAAAGGAACATTTTTTTAAAAACATGTTAGGTTATTTCTGAGTTGTACTGTATATATTATATCACAATGTCACCTATCATTATCTAGGACAATACGCTGCACCTCTAGCTATTACAACTTTTAACCCTTTCACTGATAATTTCCCCATATCTCAATCTCAAGACAAACAAACAGGAAAGCAGTTGAATATTTTCAAATTAATATGACTGGAAGCCATTGCTACCTCTGCCTTAGGCAGCAATGGTTTCCAATCATATTCTCTTCATAATTTTCAACAGTATACATGTATGCTATGCATCATAAGGAATTTACCTTTTCAGGGATTTGTCATTGGAAGGCTTAATGTTGTCTATGTTATAATCTGTAACGCGTCTAACGTCTTTCACCGTCGGGCAGAACTGTTTTGGCTGTCTGCCTGCGATAGACACGTGACCGAATGGCAGCCTGATGGAAAAAATATATCAACAACCCGGGTATTGGACAAATTTATCCTTGTTCTTACATTACTGATCCATGATTCAAAGGGGCATAACTCTTGGTCACAAAAATCAGTACAGTTTGAGAGTAATAAAACTATTTTTGACAGCTTTCCGTTGATATAACTGTCTTCTTAACCATTTAATGGTGATGATTTGTTAAGAAAATGTTATCAAGCCAGTCATTCAAATGGTAAATTTTCAGAAATTGTCTCATTGGGCTACAAATGGACATTTCGCAACATGACTGCAGAAGCCAGTTTTGACCATTAAATGGTTAAAGAGGCAGTTATATTATTGAAAAGTTTTCAAAAATTAATTTTCCTTTCTCTTTAACTGACTGATATTTTAATATTGACTCAGTTCGCTACCTTTGTTCAATTTGTCTGCAAATGATTACTCTCTGAAAACTTGATGTTATTTACAGGCCCGTAATATATCATGTTGTGTTGAAATCCGTGATTCAGACGCAGAAGGAGCAGTGCCATTGAAGGTAATGACCTAGTTTCATGAGCATTTAACCCTTTCGTGATGAAACCGGCCAAAACTGACCTCTGTAGCGGTTTTGAGTAATGTCCATTTGCAGGCCAAGAGAAGACTATTTTTTAAATTTTACCACTGAAATGACGGGCTCGGTAACCGAGCCAGTCATTACAGTGGTAAATTTTCAAAAATAGTCTTCTCTTGGCCGGCAAATGGACATTTAATAAGCAATTATTTTAATTTTTCGAAGAAATTTAGTCGTTAAAGTGTTAAGACATATTGTATGGAAATTCTTTAACCACATGGATCTCCAAAGCTTTCTAGCTAATTAACTTTTTACTTTTAAAGATTCAACAAATTTCATATATGATTGTTTTGAAATTGAAATAGTTTCACTGGTGAAACCATTAATATCTAATTTTTTTAACCCGTAGTACTTTCATTTTTTTTAAAATGTTAATTGTTATTAATAGTCAGTCGAAAAAAAGAGTTGTGTACAGTTTGAAAACAATATTGCTGTAAGATGTTTTTATCACAACTAAAAATGAAGAAATATGTCCAAGTCTTGGGAATGAATGAAGAAGTATCGACATATATAATATTAGTGTATGTCTCACCTTTACTTACAGCGTATATATGGTCGGCCTGGTGTGTCAGTTTACTCATGTATTAATGTGTGTCTCACCTATTCTATCTTTTCCTTACAGCGTATATATGGCCGGCCTGGTGTGTCAGTATTCACAACAACAGCCAGTACCTCAGTCTTGCATCACACCGGCACACCAGATTTTGTGGAAGAGGTGAGTCCATATAGCCAGTTATCTCATCATATACCCAGTTATTAGTGCTCCTGGCCCCCCCCCCATTCCCTCCCCCTCCCCCACACTTGTGTCAGCAATCATAGGGAAGTACCCGGGACAAAAGTGTTTGTATTGTATGTCTTTGGGGGATTTACAAATTAATAAACATTCTAATTTAATTTCGAAACTAATTTGACTGGGAGCTGTTGCTGCTATAGGCAGCAATAGCTCCTTGTCAAATTAGTTTCAAAATACTCAACAGCTTACAGCTTACATGGACCTGTATCATTATCGTGAAATTGCAATTCTGAGAATTCTGTGTTCATAGCATTAATTAATATGGATTCAAATGTGCATACAAAGAGGGCGGAGCTTAGATATAAATGGGCGGGGCATAGTTAGAATAGATTCTTATATTATGACGATGAAGGACATTTCTGTGTGAAGGGAATTTTTTTTAAACCAGTAATATGTCAGGGTTCATACAAACTTGAAAAGTACTTGAATTTTTACATGTGCGTTGAAAAGTCTTGTTTTTGAGAATTACCTTGAAAAGTACTTTAAAAATTGCTTTAATGCATTGAAAAGCCCCTGAATTTAACATTCCAGCCCAAATTATTTTCATTGAGTACAAAAGAGTTTACATGAATCATCAGTCAAAAGAAGGCATTGTCTTCTCAGAGCATCTAGTATTAAAATGTTGCATTAGCAGACCCTCGGATCCCCTTATAAGTTGCATTGTCCTTGGAGTCCTCATCTCAACCATCCCCCTTCATTTACCACACCATGTCCAGCCTGGTATCAGGACCATGAAAACCTTGAACTTGCGGCTATGAAAGTACTTGAATGAAAACCTCTGAGGGCCATAGGCACCCTGTATGTGAATATCATTTCTACTTTGATTTGTATATTATATTCTAATCTGAATAGTAATGGGATTCAAATATATAATACATTCTAAAACTAACTATATTCGTTTTGATACAAAAACTTCATCATAAAATTAGCCAAGCCATGTTATTTTTCCAGGTGAAAATTGCATTGCCGACACAACTGAATGATCGCCATCACCTGCTCTTCCACTTCTATCATATAAGCTGTGAAACGTCGAAGACAGGGGTGCGTAACTCTGGAGCAGGAAATCGTAATTCATCATCCGCTAGTTTGCGTAAAAAAGATAACATTGAGTCGCATGTTGGTTATTCCTGGCTGCCTTTGTTGAACCAGGGCAGGTAAGAGGAATAGAGAATGCTTTAACCCTTTAATCATTTAATTATCAAGCCGGTCAAAACCGACCTCTAGAGTTCTCTTGACAAGACTATTTTTGAAAACTTATGACTGGAATGCCTGGCTCAATAACCAAACCAATCATTCCAGTGGTAAGTTTTCAAAAATATTCTCTTGGCCTGCAAAAGTACATATTTTCATTTTCTTCACTAAATTTGACCATTAACGGCTTAAGTATACAATTTTCTTAATTTTAGTTTTATGCATCGTGGCAGAATTGAAGCAGCTGACACTAAAGAACTTTTCAGTATATAGTAGATAGTATTTCTGGCTCTAAGAAAGTTTCGGCGACTATTCTTCCGAATAATGTAGAAATTTCAAAATTACCAAATATTTTTGCGGACTTTTTAGTGAGAAAATTGTAAAGATTCGAGCTAAATTAGTGAATGAGCTACCATATGTTGAAGACTTGGCTTCGCCTCAATGTGAGCTCTCGGTTTTTGATGCTATATCATTGGATGAGGTCACATCTATTGTACACAAAATGCCTTCAAAGTCTTGTGAATTGGACCCGATGCCTACTCAGTTTGTGATGGACTGCCTTGAGGTGTTGGCACCTGTCTGTTACGCATCGTGATGCATCTTTTGGGTTTGGGATTTTCCCAGCCAATTGCAAAGCTGCCATTGTCCCCTCAGCAAGAAACTAGGTCTAAATCCCAATAACCGTAACAATTATCATCCAGTCTCAAACTTGTTTCTTGGACAAGTTCCTTGAGAAGTGTGGATTTTTTCGTTTGCATCTATATTTTTCCTCTAATAGTCTTTATGGCAAATTTCAGTCTGCTTATCGAGAGGGACATAGTCTGTGGACTGGCCTATGATTGGATTGAGTCCTTTCTTCGGTGTAGGACCCAGTGTCTTTGAGGTCGGTGGTGTCGTAGGACCATGTCCTAGAATTTGGACTTCCCCCAGGGCTCAGTCTTAGGACCAGTCCTGTTTGCCCTATACATGACTCCGATTGAGGACATCATCACCCGCCATGGTTTAAATGCTGTGCTCTATGCTGACGACTCCCAACTGTACATCGCCTGTGACTCTAGAATGGACGCTGCCACAGTCAGCCGTATTGAGGCCTGTGTTGATGACGTGATTGGATGCGAGAAAATTTGCTCGCATTGAATAACAGGAAGACAGAAGTAGTCTGGTTCTCGTCACGCAGCAAGGAAGCGGGTCTTCGGGTGGCCACGTGTGATGTGCGTGTTGGTGAGGTGTATGTTTCTCCATCTGCATCCATTCGTGATTTGGGGGTGATGATGGACTCGGCTGGACTCATGGATGAACAAATAAAGAAAGTATGTAACGGGGCATCTCATTCACTATGGCGTATAGGAAAAATCCGTCATCTTTTGGATCAGGCCAGCACTGAGCAATTAGTGCATGGTTTTGTTACATCGAAGCTAGATTACTGTAATAGCTTGTTCTATGGTCTTCCAGACTACAAGATCAAAAAGATTCAGCATGTACAGAATTCTGCTGTTAGACTGGTCACCAGACGTAAACTAGATCGTCATGTGAATATGACTCCGGTACTCAAAGGGCTTCACTGGCTCCCAGTCGAAGAGCGGATTCTGTTCAAAATTTTGTGCATAATTTTCAAGGTTATGCGCCACGGTACATCAGCGCCTAGCTACCTCACTGATATCATTAAAGTTCAAAAGCCTTCATACCGCACTATGAGTAGCGCTGAGGTGGAGCTGACCCCTTCTCTTAAAAATCCCATGTCAAGAAAACCTCGAAACAGTACGGTGACCGTGCCATGAGTGTAGCAGCACAGAAACTGTGGAACACACTTCCACTTGAGTTGAGATCTTTTACTAAATTTACCAATTTTAAATCAAACCTAAAAACATTTATTTTTAAACAACATTTTAGTTATTGTGTATGTGTCACTGCTTTGTGTTATATATTATATGATATGCTTGTTTTTATTGTACATGTAAAGACTGTTGAGACTTGCGTGTAATGGTCTTTAAAAAATAAATATTATTATTATTATTATTGTGTTTTGTTAATATGAACCTTTAAATAACAAATGTTAAGCATCATGTTCACTATCTCCGCTCTTGTTTTCTCAGAGTGGTGAGTGGCTTACAGAATATGCCCGTCGCCAGCAATCTACCCAACGGATATCTGGCGTATGATTTACACCTGGCTAGCAGACCGGTGAGTTACTGCTTTCAAAGTACTACACTAATCCTTTCAACGCTACAGACATGATGCTGCAACCTATGAAATGTTCTGATTAATAAATGGAAATTAATTCTCCTGGAAGCCATAGCTGCATCGAGCAACATCTAGGCATTACGTTCAAACTATTCAACAGCATTTCTGTCTACCTTTAACCCTTTAGTAACTAAATTTTGTCAAAAAATTAAAATATTTGCTTATCGAATGTCTAAGTATTGCAGGTCAAGTGAAGACTATTTTTGAAAATTGACCACTGGAATGACTGGCTCGGTTACCGAGCCAGTCATTCCACTGGTCAATTTTCAAAAATAGTCTTGACTTGGTCTGCCAATGGACATTTCTCAAGACTACTGCAGAGGCCGGTTTGTGCCGGTTTCATCATGAAAGGGTTAAATTGAAATAACAGTTCATCTGCTAAAATTAGTTCAAAATATCAAAACTATGCCTATATTGTCACTTGCGATTGAGGTACTGGGACTTCAGCATTGAAAGGGTTAATCAAAAAAGTCGTTTAATTTATAAGTGATTTTTAATTGTCTCTAAATCTTTTTACAGATTTCTGGTCCTGATGTGAAATGGGTGGAGAGTGGCAAGCCACTGTTCAAAGTTGATATTAAACTACTCTCTACAACATACACCACAGTAAGTGTAATCTAGCATGCATTTGGTGGGTGTGTGCAGTTATTCTCTCTTGCGTCAACTTAGACCTTTAATTGTCAAGCCAGAAAAAACAAAACCTGCATTGGTCTTGCAGGCCAAGAATGGACTATTTTGAAGATTTACCACTGGAATGACTGGCTCAATAAGGAGCCAGACATACTAGTGGTAAATTTTCAAAAAGTCTTCTCTTTGCCTGCATGTGGACACTAAGCAAAAAGTTTTATTTTCTTGACCCAAACTGGTCAACAACAACATGTGCAGTGGTCTTGATTAATGTCCATTAGCAAGACAACAGAAAGTTATTCAGTGGAAAATTTACAAAAGATATTTTTCATTTGGCCTTCAAAAATTATAATTATTTTCAACTATTATAGGGTGAAAATTTTCCATCATAATGACTCGGCTTGACAACTGAACCAGTCATTCCAGCGATAAATTTTAATAAATAATCTCTTGGTCTGCAAATTGACAATTTCTATAAGAAAATTTAAATTTCTTTAAGCAAATTTGAGGGTTAAATGGCCTTTATAATTTTTATGTAAATATTGTTTATTTTAGGATCAACACCTGCACAATTTCTTCCACCATTGTCAGAAGATGGAGTCATCAGTTAGTCCTTTGAATGATCTGACATCACTCGATGCTGAAACCATTAATAAACTCAAGGTATGCACAGACCAACCATGTTCACCGTATATACCTAAGAAAGGGATACATATAGCCACTGATTATAAACCTTGATTCATTATAGAATCATTCAGAATATAATCTACCGATAGTGGGATTGTGGGAACTGTCAGCTTTTGGGATTAAATGTTTAAACTGTTGAATGAATTAGGAAAGTTTGCAAGGAATAATTAGAAATACGTTAAGATAATCAAGCGAATGGTTAAACAAAGAGGTGCTAAAATTGTGATGATCGATAAGGAGACATGATAGTATAGAAATTGACAGCCACACCGCCATCCACCCCCACCTCCACTCCTGTTCTCATGTCAATGTAATATGTAAATGTGGTTGTAGAAGCTCTAGATGTAAGAGGGCACACGGAGTGTGTCAGAGAACTTGTCAGTTATATACTAGTGAGTTGCATTATCTTTTAGATGGCTTCATTTCTAGCCAAGCTACACATACTTTGTACATGTGTTGAAATCAGTTTGCAACTTTCAAACCTGGATTCACAGAATCTAACTTTCAAAATAACTACAGGTCAGCTACCTATACTGGTAAGTTGTTGAATATTTTGAAACTAATTTGACTCGGAGCAGTTGCTGCCTGTGTCAGCAAACAGCTGCCACACATGCAGTTGGTTCCAGTTAAATTAGTTTCAAAACATTCAACAAAATGTTTATTAAATTTGTAAGTTCACCAAAGACATACATCTCGGACACTTTCGTGACAAACTATTGCCACCTTCATGATGGACTTAAAGCTGTTGTGAGGACTAGCTACCCGATTGCTCTGATTAACTTGACAATCATAGTATATATTCTCCTTTACTAAAAGAACAAAATGCTATTTACATTTTTTAAATCGGCCCAGCCAAAGCTGAGATAAGCACATAGCAACCATCTTGACAACCAAACGTTTTCAGCTATCAAGCTAAAGTTGTGACGTCACACCGGGAAGTGGCCATCAATTCCTGTCAGATTACTATTCAAAATAATACCATGGGGAACATAGCCGTATACTATTGCGTGTATTAGGCACATACGCACCTATTTTTTACACCGGTGTTGTATGGCAATTCGTTGTTCACACATGGACACTATATATTGTTCAGGTTGCACAAAGATTCAGTCATAGCGCAAAAATGGATGATATTTTTGTCGATTAAAGGACAGACCTGTATGGTGACTAACATCATAATGCTAACATACGCCAGTTGGTGGTGACAGTAACAGCAGGTTTCGTGTACGTGAATTAGACCTGAAATTACATTGGTTTGAGAATTGCAGTAGTAGGCTTATGCAAAAATACCAGTGGTATACATTTTCAGTCATCTCATGTGCTTTAGACGTTATTCTAATAGAGCAATAGGCAATGCAGCCTACGCGTGTTGTGGGTGTATGCTACATGGACAGGTATGGGCGTAGTTCATGAATAGTATATATATATATATATAGATATATACGGTCGGTGCGAGGTTCAGGGATAGGCTATATCTAATTAAGCATCACCACACACGTTGGAATACAATTATACAAATCTTTTTGAATTGACTAACGATTTTACGCAGGCCATGTTCACAAATGCATAACTTTTTCTATGTTAGTAGCAGCACACTGTGGCGTGTGCGATCACAATCTACCATTGTATAGGCCTATGAATAAATTTACGATTGTAATATAGCAATTAGGTGCTTAAAATTAACTAAAACGCTAATTAAATATAAATCTATTAATAAAATTAAAATAGTATCAAGAACCCACTGTTTAGGCAGTGACAGCGCGGCTTTCACTGCCATCCGCATGAGTTGAAGGGTCACATACAAATGTTCACTAGACTACAAGTACAGCTTACAAATAACTTAGAACATACTGTTTAATATTTTGAACATAATTGGATTGCAACCCAATTATGTTCAAAATATTCAACAGAACGTTTCTTACATCGTGTTCATATGGTACTAGTTAACATGTTTCTGTTTTTGCTTTGGAAACATGTAAACTTATTTATGAGCTGCACTGTACGTAAAGGCGATACGCTCGCTATCTCTAAACATCTGATTCACCTACTTATTTAAAATTTGTTTATTCACTAAAGATTTGCTTTTTCACAACATTGAAATATGTATGTAGGCTACTCCCATCACGTTGAAGAAGTTGTTTTGGAACGATCGATGTGGCCGTAGTAGTGGTGTTGGTTGTCACTAAAACGATTGTAACTGTACTCTGTAGCCTACATCTTCTTTCAGATATATGAATAATGGCACTATTTTAACAAAATTATAGATTACATTTACGCATGGAAACAATGACCAAGGAATAATGTTTCACTACTTTACATTATTCACGCCAATACGGGAATATTTAAGTCGGAGAGCAGCAAAACGGCATGTGCACAAATTTATGTAGGCCTACAACATACAGCCATCCTCAACCTCTCCCACCCACCTCATCACACTCACACCCATTCAGCTCCGATATTTACATGTACCAATCTGGATGTTTTCAAGGATGGCATTATTGGATCCACAATTAGGCCTACTACTGTTAGTCCCTAAAGATTATTTGTCTCCTACATTGAAATATTGCCGATTTTGTTCATTATGTGTTGCCCAATGTTTACTGGTTGTAGTCTAGGCCTATTAATATGTGAATATAGCTACCCATAAAACCATTTATTATCTTAATAGATTTTCAAAAATCAGAATTTTTTGATTTCTTGAAGAATTAGCTTCAACCTGAGGTAAATTATGTTATGGTATTTGAAGTCTATCCCGTTAAGTACCTTTGTACTAAAGACAGAGAAATATTTACCCAGCTCACTGCACCGTTCCCGCTGTGACGTCAGCGAGTGGTGATGTGTTTTAGACTGAGGCGTCATTTAATCTCGTTATTGGGATGTCTATCATATTTTCTCTCACTCCAAAGTGAGGTTATTGTATTTAAATAGTGCAATAGATCATAAAATTAATTGAAATTCGTTATCAATCTCAAGTCCTCACAAGACCTTTAAGTCATTTTGATCATAATGATAACTAGCAAGCGACATATTTGGTAATGAGGTGAGATACTTTCAAAGTGACAGATCGGATCCCTCCAATTAACAAGGAAACGAATGATACAGCACATAAGTGATGCTGCCATGCAAGCTTCGTTATTATGGTCATATCTCTCTTTTACACACAGCTATCTGGTGCTAACCAACCATTGCCAGAATTTCAGTTCCTCTTAAACTCTGTGAAGGTATTCACCCACTGTGTGGTAGTATATATCAGGCTGGTGTTTCATGTTGATTTAATAACATGTGATTGTATATTTTAACGCAGTTGAGTTGTTTTCTTGTTCCACCCTAGTATGCATGATAGTTTGAGATATATAGGTTCATTAAGTCTGACATCATGCGCTTGTAATCGACCCAGAAGTGTATTATTTAGCTTTTTTGCATCAGATTTGTGTGTGTTTAAACCTTTAACACCTCATGCTTGCCTAAAAAACAGCTTCTGCAGTTGTCTTAAGAAATGTCCATTTATAGACCACGTGATGAATATTTTTTTTAATTTACCACTGAAATGACTGGCTCCATAACCAAACCAATCATTCCAGTTGCTAATTTTTTTTTAATATTTTATTCTTGGTCTGCAAATGGATATTTTCTATAAGAAAATTAAAATTTGCTGAACAAATTTGAGGTTTAAAGCATCCCCATTTGTTGGTGGCCAACAACATGGTTTTTGTTGAGCTCTATGCGACGCATACGATGGCTCTACATAGTGATTCAAATGGCATGCGGCGTTGAGATAAAGTTTTTCAATACACATTTAATTCATTAATGTGATCATGGGTTTAACCGAGCGCAGTAAAACTTTACAGATTTGTGCTATACCATCATTGCATCCTAAATAAAACGTGTAACGAGCATTAGGTAAATGTTAAAGCTTTTTAATGTACATTTACTTCATCGATGGTTTATCTGATCTCAATAAACCTGTCCAGATTTGTTCTATGCCATCATTGCATCCCGACTCCATCATAAATTCAAAATTATTGTCAAATTGTTTCCATATTTTTATGTGGGTTGGACTTAGTTTATTGTCGACTAAGAATTAATTTATCAAGGGCTTATCCAATGCCAACAAAACTTTACAGAATTATTCTATATCATCATTGCATTCAGTTTGCAGTAAAATTTAAATGATTTTACAAAATTTTTTGCATACTTTTACTTTGTTTGGACTTAGTTTATTTCCGTGATAAATACTCCGATGTCAAAATTATAAATTTTCAAATTAAATTAAAAGATTAACTGGTGTTAATTTTTCAACAAATTTGCTGGAAGATGGTGCTATCGTAGACAGCAACATCATCCACCAAAATTGTTGAAAGATGTACACCAGTTTCGTTCCTATTTCCAGAGTAAAGATAGAATATTAACATGCGAGTGGTAAGGGTTAATAAACCTATACCATAGTGTCCTAAAAGGGGAACAATTCATGTCGACTGATATGATCTTTTTTAGAAGCCACGGCCCCTTAGGTACGGTTACTATATGTATGAATAGATTGAAAACAATGATTTTTATCATTTAAATATAACACCCTCTTATAGAATTTTTATAAGATATAAGAATAGTTGAAAATACTGAGGGTTTCTTCTTTAATTATAGGCCAAGCAGTCCCAAAATGGCTTCTGCAGTGGTCTTACGAAAAATGGCGGGAAATCATTTAAAAGGCTACTCCACATTAACCGCTTAGCCGATTTTAAAGACTTGCCTGGAACGACTGTAGGCTAGTAGGCTTCAGATCATGTATCCAGAATTTTGATTGATCAATTTTGCCGGTGGCCATCTTGGATTTTCAAGAAATCATTTAAAACCCTACTCTTCTTTAATCAATTGCCTGATTTCAATGAAACTTGGCTGGAATGATCTTAAACATATCAAACAAGAATTCTGATCAGTCAATTTTTTGTCAGATCATCTTTGATTTTCCAAAAATTATCCAGAAATCCTTTAAGACGTATTATCACCAAAACTGCAAATTTGAGTGGAATGATGGTAGTCTCTAGATCGTTTATTCTCAATTTTGATTGGTAAATATTTTTGGTGGCCATCTTGGATTTTCTGAAAATTTTCTGGAGCCATTTCAAATGCTACTCCTTAATCAATGGCTCGATTTCAGCTCAGTTTGCGTCAACATATCAAACAAGAATTTTGATTGGTCAATTTCTTTGATGGCCATCATGGATTTTCCCAAAACTGCATCATGTCTATTTAAATGCAAATGGTTCAAATGCTAATCGTCTAGGTGAGCATCACAGGCTGTTGGGCCTCTTATATTGGTTGGAGTAGAATGATCTGTAAGTGTTCGTGCATTCATGCATGTGTGTATGTTTATATGTGTGCGGGCATGTTTGCTTGCACACCATGCATGCGTACGTGTTTGCGTACATGTGTGAGTGAGTGTGTGCATGTGTGTGTGTGTGTGTGGCCGCATGAGTGCCTGTGTGGCCGCATGAGTGCCTGCATGCATGCATATGTATGCAATAAATTAAAATTAAATTGAAGAACCTTATACTACTATTTAATGACACTCACTTTGCTGTCAAATTATCGCCAACATAACCATGTATATGGCTTAGGTGAAGAAATGAAAGATGTGCTATGAGCGCATGATCTTATGTATTTTTGCTTATTTTAAATTTTTCATGTAGAGTTGGGTGTAGAATACATGTATCAGACCAAGTGTTATAACCCCTTAGTGGTCAAATTTGGTCAAGAAAATTGAAATATTTGTTTATTAAATGTCAATTTACAGGCCAATAGAAGACTATTTTTGAAAATTTTCCACTGGAATGACTGACTTGTTGATCGAGTCAGTCATACCGGTAGTAAATTTTCAAAACTAGTCTTCTCTTGGCCTGCAATTTGACATTCCTCAAGACCATTACAGAGGCCGGTTTTGGCCGGCTTGCCCATTAAATGGTTAATATCCTGTATTAAGTGTAAGCGTACTGGTTATTGTTTTGCGTTAAACCATCGTTTCAGTCTTATTTAGCACCCTAATGGTTAGAGTTTGGTCAAGAAAATTAAAATATTTGCATATTGACTCGCCATTTAGAGGCCGAGAGAAGACTATTTTTGAAAATGTACCACTGGAATAACTGGCTCAGTGATCAAGCCAGCCATTCCAGAGCTAAATTCTCAAAAATAGTATTCTCTTGGCCTGCAAATGGACGTTCTTCAAGGCCATTTTAGAGGCCTGTTTTTGCCGGCTTTGGCGTGAAAGAGTGATAACTTGGGGTTTAGTTTGAAAAGTTTATTTTTGACAGCTCTTGTCAAAAAATGGAATGCTAACAGACATGCCAGTTGTAGAATTTTCAAAATCAAACATCTTTCTTGCTTGCAAATATTATCTGCTTATTCTTCAGGCATGGTATTAGAATAGAATGTCCGAATGACATACTGACAGACACGCTTCTACTAGCCGTGAATCATAGCCAACGATTATTACTTAGTGTATTGTGTTTTGGACTGAATTTTATACATTGTTTCAAAAGTACACATATTGCTTTTATTTCTACGCAGTCTCTTCATGCAGTCGATGTCCGAACATTGATACACTTTCTGCCCACACTGTTAAACCAATTATTCCGCCTTCTGCCTCAGACAACCAGTGAACAAGTGTCAATCAATGCTGTCAGGTTAGTCAGATTAATATCAATAATGATCAAATTTGGTCAAGAAAATTCAAATATCTGCCTGTTGGATGTACAATTTTTGAAAATGTATCACCGGAATGACTGGCTCGGTTATCGAGCCAGTCATTCCAGTGGTAAATTTTCAAAAATTGTGTTCTCTTGACTTGTAAGTGGGCATTCCACAAGACCTTAACAGAGGCAGGTTTTGGCCGGCTTTACCATTACAGGGTTAATTTCAATTTCACCGTATGCCCATATTTGGTCATTCCCACCCCAATCCCGATCTCCCGACCGGGCAGGTATAAAAGGAGCGAGCAACCAGAGCTAAAATCAATTCAGACTGGATCTCACCAAGTGAAGACCAAACTTCAAGCTTAAAAAACACAGTCAATCTATTACAATTGACGAAGTTGTTATCCCAGTTAAGTTCAATGATAATATCAGCTATGTAACTAGTGATATAGTGAAGGACTCCACCGATCATATGACATCATAATCAAATATGTGACGCGTAGGCTGACATCATAATCAGTTACATCATGCATGATGGAGCTAAGTTCATCACAAAAACTTAATTGATGATGGACTAAGTGTTGTTGTACGAATTATATGTCTTTACTACTTAATAAACAAATTAGTTTAAAAATATTCAACATTTTACCTCTCATTGCCTGCTGTATAGTTTTCTGGAAATTGAGATTCAGAGTTCTACACGGATGACGCGTGGGTGGAACTTAGCTTGAGATTGGAGGGGCATAGCTAAAACTGAATTCTTACATTGATTATGACATCACATTCGTGAGTGACAGATTAGATCCATCCATTGCTTGTCGGCTATTAATAGATGCTATTTTTATTTTACAGAGCATTGACACATGTAGTGTCTGAGGTTGATGGTGCTAAAAGGGCAGACACACTGAAGACATACGTCAAGGTGAGGACATGAAACATCTCAGAAAAACATATTGTTGTAAACATGACTGGTGTGCATTTTGGAAATAATGTTGTGACACGTCTTCCACCAAAATAAACTAATTGAATTTAGAAATCTGGTATTTTAATGGTCTTTTGTCCTGTATATGTTGAAGAGCAGGATATAAACCCAGGTCTAGAAACCATATTATTGTTAGGCGAAATTGTATTAATTAACCCGCATCATTTAGCCCTTGAATATTCAAATTTATTCAAAAAAATTTTGATTTTATCATACAACATGTCCACTTGCATACGAAGAGATTATTTTTGAACAATTTTCACTGGAATGACTGGCTCGGTTATCGAGCCAGTCATTCCAGTGGTAAATTTTCAAAAATAGTATTCTCTTGCTCTGTAAATTGACATTTCTCAAGCCCAATGCATATGGCACATGTGGTTTTTTGGTTGGCTTGAGTGCTAAACGGTTAAAGGCCTATGTGTTGAATAGTATGATATACTCTACGGCAAGGATTTTCATAGCGGCCCTTTTGAAGGTATATACCCTCAGAGCCAGCAAATACAAAGCCAGGAGAGGACGTCATTGCATAAACCTGCTAAGCATGCTACGAGGTGACCTCAAGAAAGCAGGACTCTGTACACTCAAGTCAAGAATGGACCTGAGGAAGCTAAGGGTTTCGGCTGAGGACAGGACACATTGGGCAAAAGCGAAGAAGGACTGATTGCAGTCGTAGGATGTTTACTACTACAGTCGCAGAATACAGTAATCATACATACCCCCAAAATGTAGCTTGGGACTCCCAAAAGTAGTTGCAGGGGGTTACCACCCCCACCCACCCACCCCTGAAAATCTTGTGTGATTGTTAAATACTAATTAGTTTCATAGGCCTTTTCACAAAAATACCCACAAAATCTAGCATGGGCCCCCCCCCACCCCCCACCCCCGTCATTCATAGTTTTGAGTCCATGGTACCCTCTAAATTTAGTATGGATATTAAACACTGCATGAGAACTCTGGACTTCAATTTGGAAACCCAAGATTTGAACTTGGGACCCCCAGAAATCAGGGTGTGGGTCCTTGGTATCTCTAAAATATAGATGCCAGTGGAAACACTGCACTAAGGGCCATAATACCAATTGTTAGAGGGGAACAAAATTCCACTATATGTTTAACAAATGTAATAAGAGCCAGATATATTATATTAGCATAACATTGATATAATTATGCACAATTTATTTGAAGGTGTCATATATTATATATTGTGTTCCTCAGTACGTATTTGAGACAGTGAGTGGGCCATCGGAGACCAAACACCCTCGCACAGTTCATGAGGAGCTCGTCAAGACATTAACATTGATATTACGTCCCGGGAACACGGATCAGATCGTGATTCAACGCTTCCTCCAACATGCCTGGTTTTTCTGTGATATAATTGTCAAGAGTATGGCTCAGTATCTCTTGAAAACAGGAAGAATTAAGGTACATGCACAAATAGAATATATGGTAATTAATCATTCAATTTACATATGATTTGTCAAAGGTATGCTTAGACGTAATGCCACATGGCACGGCTTCCAGACATATTATTTTTAATGTATTATATATTATTTTTAGCTTGACTCCACAAAGTAAAACAAGCTTTTTTTAATACTCCCCGTGTCGCATGGAGTTGGCAGCGATAACAGTAGCAGGTCATACCTCATGTTTGCTTAGGAATGCTAGCATGACTGACCCCAAACTTAGACACATGCTTCCTTATATTGAGAGGGTATGATCCAATGACCTTGGGGTCCAAAAGTCAAGGTCGCCTAGGTAAAAACTTACTTCTTTCAGCATTAACATTTTGCATTTAACTTAGCTTAACAATTCATACCTCATGGGTGCTAATCATACTGGACTTAAACTTGTAGACAGGCTTCCTTAATGTGATTAGCTTCATGGTTGCATTGCAAGCACATATTTGGTTTTTAGTGTAACCCAAAATCTAGATTTTGATTCTTGATGTCTTTGTGCTTCAGATGCCTCGTAATGAACGATTCCCGTCTGACTACCAATATCGAATCCAGAATATGCTTCAGTACCTAGTGCCTCACATCACACAGAAATACCAGGAATGGCCACGAGAAACACAGAGCGCGAACACGAGCATCGCTAACTTTGTCAAGGTGAGGCCTTTGTAAAAAATATTTATTATCAACGTTTTTCGAGGAAAAGTCGCCATTATGTCGTTCCGCCTGTGCGTCTGTAATTGGATGATCTAATTGGCTATATAATCCTATGCAAAGGCCAGGTCTGCCCTTTATAGCATTCTGGGAAGAACATAAGAGTTTGCTTGATATTCGTATTTGTTTATCTGTCATGTGCCTTTAGTGGGCAAAATTGGTCAAGATAGGAAATGTTTATTTCCCTTTTCAATCCAATGGAAGACCGTTTATGACAAATTACCACTGGCAGTAGAGGCATCAGGAATGTCAGAAGTAGGCACGCCCGACGACAGCCCAGGGCCCCACTATTTAGGGGCCTCAAATTTTACTGCGAAAAAATGTGAGTAAGCCTCCCACTTTCACCAAAGTTAGGGCGCAAAATATGCATGATGTTTCCAGCTCAGAAACTCGGTTTTATCTGCATTCATCATTATAATGTTAAACCATTTTATATCCTGCTTCTGTTTACAGGGTTGTTTCACATACATGGACCGAGGCCTTATATTCCGCATGATTAACATGTATCTCGAGAGCTTTCAGATGCAGCCTACAAAGGTACGCTAACGAGAAGCTTTTCTTACGTAATGAGAATATACATTGTAAAGTTATGTACAGAATATAGCTTTACCTGACATGCCTGGATTAATGCTGGTTCAGTAATTGTATAATTCTAAAGGTGGCTCATCCAAGCACCCATCTGTCGTCTCTGTCTGTCTGCCTGCCTGTATGTCTGCCTGTGTAAGGAGCTTATCTCAAAAGCTACTGATCTGATTTGTATTAAATTTTTTAACAAAATAAAGTTCCTGATTCAGATAAAATAAATCGGATCCTGATTTGATGAATTTATGAATCTATGAATGTGTTGCCTACTACTGGTCAAATTTGGTTCAAACGCCAGTAAGGGTTATGACCCCACACTAGAATTCCATGATGTTGGCCTTGAGCTGAAAATTCTGGAAAATCAGAAAAAATCTGAAAACCTTTTTACAGTGTGAAAAAGACAGGTTCAGAACCTGCAATGTCTGATTGCTGACATTTCATCTATTACTCATTATAAACACAATATCAACCTTCTTGTTAGCAGACCAGTAATCTATGTCTTGTTTTATTGTTTATATTGAGATCAATAATTTTCAATGCAGGTAGTGCACAATTACAAGTTTGAGTTTCTGAAGATCATTTGCAGCCATGAACATTATATCCCCCTCTGTTTGCCACTCATGAGGCGCGGCGCTATCAAAACATACAAAGGTAAGAACAAATTAAGCTCATCACATACATGTATCTTATATTTTATGGACATTACCTGCTGTGTGATATTCTTCTACTCTAATCGATAGACATGAAAGCTGGCCACTAAAAACAGATGGTTTCTTAACCCTTTAATGGTCATGTTGACCAAAACCGGCCTCTGTTATCGTCTTGTGGTATGTCCATTTACAAGCCAAGATAAAACAATTTTTGAAAATTTACGACGAATGATTGGCTCGGTTATGACTGGCTCAATAACCGAGCCAGTCATTCCAGTGTAAATTTTCTAAAATTGTATTATCTTGACCTGTAAATGGACATTCATTAGATAGATACTTAAATTTTCTTGACCAAATTTGACCATTAAAGGGTTAATTCAAGTCAGTAGTCACATGAGATGCCTTTTGGGGGCCATAAGATTGTGGTTCTTTAAGATAGGTGGTCTCATAAGCAAAGTGTACTATGTTTATTTTGGAGAAAGATTGCTGTGCAAAGGTGGCAGCAGTGTATTGTGTTAATGAAGTGTGGGAGAGTTGTAAAGTAATTTTTATTTTTATTTATTCCCAATCAAGGTGCATCTCAAAGAATGCGTTATCAAATTTTGAGTACTTGCATCTAAATTAACTGCCTGCTTGCTGAATTTCTGCAGACTGCATAAAATTTTTAAATCTTTTGTTTCAATCTTGGAATTAAAATATATATATATAATTACTTTGTTCTAAGATACGGTAGGGTGTTTATGAAGTTTGCATATTTGGTTACAGTCAAACCTGACTATTATGAACACCTGTCTTTGTGTCCCAAGATGGTGACTTTAACAAATGTTGCTGTAAGATCAACCATTGTATGCGTAATAAGCCGTCATTTTGAGGGTTCTAAATGTAATGTGGTGAATGGCTTTTATTGAGCGACCAGGCTGTGATCCATAGGGTGGCCATTATAGAAGGTTTTTACTGTATATAGATAGTGGGATCAATTGCTAGCTATACCCCACCCATTTCTATTTAAGCTCCTATGACTTTTTATGTGTTGGAATCTATTTGAGACTTTGAAACCTGAATTCTCAAAATCTAAATTTCAAGTTAAATTTAAGTTTGAGGGGGGGTTATGTTTCCTTGAAATTATTCAACAGATGTTTATTAAATTGTAAATTTATCAAAGATATACAACTCATACACTTTATGATTGATGTTCCAATGTTCATGTCACAGCTCTGCGTCATTATTGTGACGTCATCTAACAAGTGGCGTAATTGGTTATGACATATGTGAGTAACAGATCAAATCCCTCCATTATAGACATAAGTAAATGTGCTATACTTCCTAGCATTTGTAGTGTATTGCTGGTTGTGTGATAGTGTAAAGTGGGAGCTCTTAAGCTGCGTCAAGTGTATTATATATATATATATATATATATGGGTAGCTATAGGAGAGTACATGGATTTTATGAGTGCCCAATTATTTTGAAAAAAATTAATTTTATTTGTTAATTTTTATCAGAAATCCAGACAGAAGGTAAACTTACAGTAAATTCTTTACACACTGGGCGATGATTTATGTATTCGATGTGCTTCATGGAATATGTTGTCAGATATTCATTTACATGTGTATACTAGTATTACTGTACAATGTTGCTCTGGCCTGAATAGATCTCACGCTGTTATGTACTGTCTTATGAGTGTGTTGCGTGTTCATCTTTAACCCATTCACTGACAAATCCTTGAAAATGCAACTATATTCTTTACAATATAAAACTTATACCTTTGAATATTTTGAAATTAATATGAATGGAAGCTGTTGCTGCCTTAGGCAGCAACAGCTTCCAGTCAAATTAATTTCAAAATATTCAACAGTTTTCCTGTATGGTCGCTTTGAAAATGAGAGGTAGGGATTTAATCGGTGAAATGGTTAAAAAAAAAATCCCTTTAATGGTTAAGATTGGTCGATAAAATATATAATTTTCGGGTAGAAAATGCTCATTTGAAGCGTAAGATGAGAATATTTTAGAAAACTTACTACTGAAATGACTGGCTCAGCGGTTAACGTGTAAGTGGTAGGTTTTCTAAAGTATTCTTTTATTAACGTACAAATGTAGATTTCTCATGACTACCGTGCACAAAATTTGGACGCCTTGACCAGTAAGCGGTTTTGAAAGTCTTGAGAACTAAAATGATTATCTTGCTTGATTCCCACTTAGTCATCATTATTTTATTGCATATACAGGCAGGAAATTATAATTTTTTTCAGTAATTTTTGTTCCCCCAAATTGTCACTAGTTTGACAAGAATTTGCCCCCATCTGTATTAGACAGACAGGCAGGCTGGCTTAATCAAGTTGAGAGTCACAAGTGAAAATGAGAGTCACAACTGAAAATGAGAGTCACAACTGAAAATGACAATTTATCAAAAATCATCTTTCCAAAGCATAACTCTGTCTGCTTGGATTTGCATCAGATTTTGTCAATAACTTGTTATGTGATCAGGAAGTTATACTGATTTTTGTCCCCATATTGCCAAGCAGATGTAAGACAGGTATCACTTTACGGACAACTCCCGCAGAATCGACAGTAGCAACATTAAATTTTATGTGTATCGTATCTCTTCGACTTGTATTTCAGACGTGATTAAGCCTATCAGGACTAAACATTACAGCATCTTTGCCCATGTTGTTAGGAATTTCCATACTGGCATTGACGTCACAAGGTCAAGGGTTAATGTCGCTGTGTCTTCGGTACAAAACTGGTTTTTCAATGTAAATTTTTTTGCCTTTGACAAAACGTTTAGGTTGTCATCATATGCTCATACAGTTTCAGCTTACTGTTAACTCGCTAACTGTTCTTGTTGTGTTCGCAGAGTTTACTGAATAATAATGTATCTAGTCGTGGAAATTAGAACAAGTTCTTTATCTATTGCCTGGTTTTAAATTTTGTCACCCTCACTTAATTTGAATTCTTAAAAGCAGCAAATTATTTCTTTTAAATTTGTAAAGGAAATTATATCTTTTAGTTCTCAAGCCTTTTGTAATACAGTACAGTTCAAAAATAACTTATCTGGTTTCCAAAATCAAATAAAACGTACTGTTGAATATTTTTGACTTAATTTGATTGGAAGACATTGCTGCCTAAGGCAGCAATGTCTTCCAATCAAATTAGGTCAAAAACATGCAACAGAACATTTCTTACATCGTTATCAAAATTGTCCTAACTAACGTGTTTCTGTGTTTGTTTTGGAAACATTTCGGCTTATTTATGAGCTGTAGTGTCATACTATTACATATATGTACAATATATACATGTATATTTACTAAATGTCTTATTTTTCCTCATCAAATATAGTGAAATATATCACTGTCTAAGCAGTTAGCATGTCCATGGCTATCATACCCGTGTACCTTGCTCTGATCTACATTCCATCAAATTAACCCTTTCAACTCTCAAATGCCAGTGTCCAGATTTCAAAACAACCATACAGATTTAAGCTGACGTGTATTTAGAAACTAATAGTACTGGATGCTTCTCGTGAAATTAGTTTTAAAATGTTCATCAGCATATTCTTAGATTGTAATGAATTGGTCTGAGGTGTACAGTACTATAGACTTGAAAGGGTTAGCAACTCAACAAGACAGTTGTGTGAATACCTGTTTGTACAAGTTACCTCCTTGTGTAATGATTTCCAGTTCATTTCTCTGGTTTGATACTCATCAAACGTGTCAAAAGGTTTCGGTGTCCAAACTGTTTCTATTCAGATGTTTATGGTCAGTCGACGGTCAGTCACCATGGCATATTCTCCGTGTAGATGACAATTAGCATCCCTGTCACATTTGGAACTAGAAACTCAATTTCAAAACAAGTATTTAGGAAAGCTTTTGAATATTTTGAAACTAATTTGACGGGAAGTCCGTTTATTCCAGTCAATTTATCTTCAAAATATACAACTTGATAATTCAAGTGCTGCTGAGAGTGTGGCGTGTCTGGTCAGCAAGTTTAGTAAGTGAATTGTTAGGCTCAGGAATTTAGAAAAATCTGGAATAACTTGTCTTAAGCGGTAGTAGTTAATATAGCCTGTATACACATCAGTGTACAAGCACTGATTATCTTTGAAACAGTGCCAGAGTTTATCCTGATCTCTAATATATGGCATTAACCCTTAGCACTCAAGTCATCCAAAGTGGTCTTGAGAAATGCTCATTTGCAGAACACGAGAAGACTATTTTTTTAAATTTATCACTGGAATGACTGGCTCGATAATGGAGCCTGGAGCCAGTCATCCCAGTGATACAATTTCAAAAATAGTTTTGCCTTGTCCTGCAAATGGACATTTTCTTTGAGAAAATTGAAACGTTCTTAAACAAATTTGAGTGTTAAATGGCTAATTGTTTAATGGTAAAATTTGGTTTAAAAAATCAAAAGAAATTTCTTATAGAAAATGTCCATTTGCAGATGAAGCAAAGACTATTTGAAAATTTGCAACAAGAATGACTGGTTCATTTATTGGTAAATTTTAAATAATGCTAATTATGAACACTTCTTAAGACCCCTCCCCACAAGGAGGCAATTTATGGCTGGCTTGACCATTTAATGATCAAGCCGGCCAAAACCAGCCTCTGTTATTGTCTTGTGGAATGTCCATGTTCACATCAAGAGTATACTTACCTCCCTAATACTCATTGATATTTCCTAAATATCCACCTAGTAGTTCCAATAAGACACAGACTGGCTGTCACTTCCTCTTTCTTGGTTATTGGCCGCCATTACCACACGCTTGTTGTTTATTTTCTCTAAGTTTTTTGCTTTTGCATTCCAAACTATATCATTTTGAGTATGTATTTACATGTATAACTTATGTAACTTCTAGTCCTCATGTGCTTTGTATTTACACGTAAAATTTAATTGTTCAATTCACATTTTCGTATAGTAATGTGTTTCCAGGACGCGATTTAGACATTGTAAGGCGTCTGTATAAGGTTTTTAAACTTATCCAATGCCTTAACCCTTAGCATACTACTGTCAATATTATGTCTTTTACGGTGTCGATAGCAAACAAACTGGTGTATATTTTTCAACAGCACCATCTTCTACCAAATTTGTTGAGAAATAAACACCAGTTCATCTTTTAGTTTAATTTGAAAATTAAAAATTTTAACATAGGAGTGGTACAGGTTAATTAGCTAACCAAGTGTTGTGCTTTGTGTTCACAGGTACTTTTCAAGAAAGTTTTTGTGGGTTGCTTATCTTCTCCCTTATTTTTTTGTTAGAAAAAAGATTATGCTCAAGACTTGCATTATGAAAGTTAGCGAAGAAGTAACTTTCTCACGCTTCCCCTTGGTCTCTGATGTAGATTGTTTGTGGGCTGGCTGTTGTTGATCAGTGGACTTTACTCTCACACTTCAGTGGTGGAATACTATCCTAAGTATGGTTCAGGTATAAGAGAATTATGCAGGAAGGCATTCAAAATATTTTTAAATCTATATTATTTTTGGCTGCCAAATTTATTCTGCTGTTTTCTCGGATGTTATGTATGGGTTATTACAAAATTGATCACTAATGGAGCTATGTCATAGGGTGTTGAATGCAATTCGTTTTTACACCTATATGATTGTTCAAATACTGATATTTTTTTTTAATCGAGGAGATATGACATCATAATCGGCCGTGGTATTTTATTAGCAATTCATTATGTCCTGGCCATTTCCTTAATCAACTCCTTTCTAGGGTTCAAAGTATTTAGATGGTGTCCTTTTTAAGTTTACTTTTAGTTTCTCTACGACTAAAAACTAATTGTCCTCGTCTGACTGTCCGTCCTGCCATCAATTCACTAAGTTTGCTCCCCATGACTGCACTAGGGCCTGTTTGCAAATCCTGGTCCCTTGCCATGTTTAACAATTTTCTTTGTCAACAGGCACAGGACAGGGCGTCTGATGGCAAGAAAAGGCTTGAAAAGGAGGGTTCTGGTAAGAAGAGGAAGGGGTCCATGTCTGACATGCCAGACAAGGAGGCCTTCCGCATGGAAATGATGGGTGAAATAAAGAAGACACTGTCTCAGAAAAGATCTGATGATGGAGATGTTTCGCAACATGCTTCCCAGCTCAGATAGTTTAGCGTCTTCGTCATTTGCACCGGAGCAAAATGTCCCCAACTCTGGATCCGGTTTTCCCGCTAGGCAACAAGTTTTCGATTTAGATCCAGAGGTGGCCCCCGCAGGTCCGGGCTTGAGGCCTGCCTCGTCCGGAGGCAGGAGCTATGACCTTGGGCACCCCGTTTAACTGGTGTCCTAGAGCAGCCTACCGTTCATGGAATCGATGCCTCTTTCGATTCCTATTTTGCTCAGGCTGCGTTAGCGTTCTTTGCTAACCTGGCATCTAACCTTTCTGGACAGGAAGATGACATTTTGCTTTGGTTGCCCATTGAGATGATGGCTATGGACTTGGACACCCATATGACTCAGTAGGGTATACGGATGACCTCCATGGAGTTAATTACTCCCTCGGGAGTCAGTTTCACGGCTCAATGGGTAGGCCGGGTTGGAGCCAATGGCTGACCATACTGTATCCCTCGGCTTGCCGAGTGGTATGCTACGGAAGGCTCGGACCATGACCTCATACTTTTAGCCCCTCATGATGCCATGGCTCCTGCTCATGGCATAGCCATGATGCATGCCATGCCGGCCCCTTGGGTCCGTATGGCTTACATGGCTATCTAGGGGTATCGATGGCTCCAGCCACCACTCCATCTGGGAATGCCATAGAGGATGACAAAGGCCCTAGGCTCATCGAGCATTCCCAGTTGGTCACTGAGGATGACTAGCTGGACGCCTGGGGTTAAGCCAGAACTTCAAGTGAAACCGTTGACTAGCCAGCGGGACCAGCGACCATGGTTGGTGGGTAAGCCGATGATGAACACCATGCCATATCCTTGATATGTTCACTGTGGCAGAGACATCCATTAAGGGTGGCACGGCATTGCCAGGTTAATTCTGACCACCATTAGAAATTTGGCGGCATCCCAAAGCCATGTGAGGATGACCGCGTGGCTTTTGGAGATGACACGCAGCCTGGGTCCAGTTCTCCGACAGGGCCCTTAGTGCAAATTCTGCATTGCGTGACATGGAGCAAAGTACGAGAGGGGCCATCTCGGCCCTTTCGCACGTTTCCCAGTTGCTGCATGGGATAGTAGCATCATGCAACCCATCACATTCCAGAGAGCCATCCAGGACGGCATTAACCTGCCTCTGGACTGCATGACGCTGTCAATTACCCATAGTTTCCGGGTGTGGCACACATTTGCGCTGGACAATTTGTGCCCATCCCAGGACCTGTATATTAGGCTTCTGCGGACACCTATGTTAGGCCCTGGTCTCTTCGGAGGTAAGGGATGCCGGCTCCTCGATGAGACAGTAACTCTGTTAAATAACCAGAGGGCGCTATGCGAACAGTTTGAGGTGCTCCGTAGGGAGTGTGTTCGCACAGCACCCCCTGCCTTCCACCCGCAGCAGGCCAGAGGTGGTAGTCAGGTCAGCGGCCAACCACCAGTGCAGCCGATCTGGACTCAAAATCCAACTGATCCAGATCAACAATTGTGTATAGAGGAAGAGATAAAGTCCCTCATACAAAAACTAGCTATTCAGGCGACCCAGGATTGGCCGGGCTTCTATTCAACTGTGTTTCTAGTGACAAAGAGCACTGGAGGGTGGAGACCAATTCTCAACCTCAAACCTCTAAACAAGTTTATCCTCAAAGCTAGTTTCCAAATGGAAACAATAAAAAAGGTGTTGGTGGGATTAAGAAAAGGAATGTGAACAGCATCGATAGTTTAAAGGATGCTTATTTCCACATTCCAATTGCGAGAAGCTTTCGTCGGTTCCTAAGATTCGCCTTTCAGAGCCGCCAATGGGAATTCAGGGTTCTCCCATTCTGGATCGCGACAGCTCCTCAGGTCTTCACAAGAGTTGTTCTTGCTATTACAGCATACCTCCGCAGGAGACACAAAGCAGTCCACACGTATATAGACAACTTGCTGTTAAAAGCACACGATCAAGAAAGTGTTTCAGCGAATCTGGACATGGTTGTAAAACTTCGCACAGATCTAGGCTGGATAATCAACTTTCAAAAATCAGAGCTGACACCATCCCAGAAGTTGTTTACCTGGGCATGTACTGCGATCTAGAGATAGGATATGTTTATCCTTCTCAGGAGAGAGTGGACATACTTATCTCAGTAATGCAGTCAGTGTGCAACAGTCGTCATGTCCTGACACAGGTTTACTCGAAAATGCTGGGGTTAATGGTTTCTCTAGAACCAGTCATTCCACAGGCGGCCATAGGCCTATCCAGTTATTTCTAATGGCAAAGTAGACCCAGAGTACAGGATCCTTGGACTCAAATGTCTCGGTGTTGGAACCTCTTATTCACCACCTCTAATAGTGGACGGATGCATCTATGTAGGGATGGGGAGCTTGCCTGGAAGAAGCCACATTATCAGGGCTTTGGAATCTGTCAGTCACAGGAACACATCAGTCTGCTA
This sequence comes from Chaetoderma sp. LZ-2023a, assembly GCA_034401795.1. Classification (NCBI taxonomy): domain Eukaryota; kingdom Metazoa; phylum Mollusca; class Caudofoveata; order Chaetodermatida; family Chaetodermatidae; genus Chaetoderma; species Chaetoderma sp. LZ-2023a. The sequence goes on along the minus strand of CM067368.1, from coordinate 24,802,125 downwards.
GAAATGTTAACAGTAGTCTTAGCCATGGAACATTTCTTAGAGAAAGTTCAGGGCAAGATAGTTCTGGTTCGTTCAGACAACTCAACAGTAGTGACTTACATAAGCCGCCAGGGGGGACGAAGTCGTCCAATCTCTGTGTGATGACATGGAAAGTGCTTAGCTGGTGCTTGGATCATGGGATTACCTCGAAAGCAGCTCATAGAAGACTAAATCTAGCAGACTCATTGAGCCGAAGAATGATTATACTTCCCACGGAATGACAATTAAATCAATGTGTGGCGGACCGTCTGTTCAAAAACTGGGACAAACGAAGAAGAATGTGGAGATGACGATGTACATCTCCGACGTGCTAGCTATCAGCTGGGTTGGCATGTATGCATACACATTTCCAACAGCAATCCTGATTCTAAAAATCCTTCAGAGAATCAGGCAGCAGGAGTGCTGATCACCCTGCATTGGCCAAACCAATCATGGTATAGGAGACAACTGCTAATCAGTGCTGCATCGATCTTCACCATTTGCAATGGGGAAGACGATTACACGTCCAAACAAGGTCAGTCCTATGTTTGTGTTGTCTCGACGTTTTCTTGTGCTAATATGGTGGTGTTACATGTTTTTATGTGGTTCTTTCAAGGGAGTATATACTAAATTGAAGCTTTTCATCCAATGCCCTCCTATATTATGTTGGCACTAGTACATAGAGAGTGTGTAGGACATTGAGGTCATCGCTCCTCTTTTTCTCAAAGAGGGTTTAGGGTGGTGGTGGTGGTGTGTGTGAGCATATGTTACATAACGGTCATTGCTCTCAACATTGGTGTTATCCGATGTCCAAATCATTTCTTGGTTGTGTTTTATATGCAACTACAGATGTTTGTGCTTCAAATGCAAAAGAGCTTGCTCTTCCAGCGATGAGCCGGTCTTCTAATCTCGCCTCCCTCCTGCAGAATTCCCTTACGAATTCTGGCTGTATCAATGAGTATCAGGGAGGTAAGTATACTCTTGAAGTGAAATAAACGAAATCACGGATTTCTTTTTTCATGAAAGATTTGATACTTCCCTCCCTGATATGAACCCGGCGTCTCCGCCCCCACAGAGGCTCGGTCTTTAGGCTTTTTATGTTGCAATTGTCAGCCAATTATATCAAGTGCGAGGAAGTGACAGCCTGTGCATGCTTGCCATTGGGTCGCACATCCGCCGAGCTGTCAGATGTATTCCCTGTCGGGAAGTGGAGGGGGCGGGGGGAGTCTTACTGGAACTGGTCCGATATTTAGGAAATATCAATGAGTATCAGGGAGGTAAGTATCAGCTCTCTCGTGAAAAACAAAATCACAGTTTTTTTTAATTGACCACTGGAATGACTGGATCGATAACCACGCCAGTCATTCAGACATAATAAAATGTATTCTCTTGGCCTGTAAATGGACATTCAATAGGAAGATATTTAAATTTTCTTGACAATATTTAACCATTAAAGGGATAAAGGGCTAATCGAGTGTCACAATTTCTACTTCCCTATGAATAGAATGCCACACAATCGAGTTTATAATGGCCCCATTTCTATTCTGGTGTGATGAGAGATTTCTCCCTGGTTTCCAATGATTTGTCATTGGTTAAATTCCTGGTAACCTTTCGCCATTACATTTAATTTTTGTGTGTCCTTTCCAAGGCACTTATCTAACATTCATGATGTCATCAAAGTTATGAGTGAATTGTGTTATTTCTTGAATGATATTTCATCGCCCAGAATCGTAATAACTGGTGCTCATGTACTGAATGGTGGTGAATGTGCTATTGACATAAGTAGCATGGGTGTGGTGGAGGGCATGAATTGGTTATGCACACAAGATTGTATTTTAATCAAACGGTTCTGGTTACAAAAACGTAACTGTTTTAGCCCTTTATTGACTAAATTTGGTCAAAAAATCAAAACAATTGCTTATTGAATGCCCATTTGCAGGCCAAAAGAACTGTTTTTGAAAATTGTCCACTGGAATAACCGACTCGGTAACTGAGGCAGTTATTCCAGTGATAAATTTTCAAAAATATTCTGTTGTCCAGTAGATGGACACTCCTCAAGACCACATTAGAGGCTGGATTTGGCTGGCTTCGTCATGAAAGGCGTTACACTAGTTTCACTAGGTCTAGGCTTGCAGCATGGCATAGGCTACTTATGAGTATTATTGGTTTTTATTAGTAATTACAAAATTTACAGGGGATGATGGTAGTCATGGCAACACACCTAGCAACGGTAGTCATGGTGACTCACCAACTGTCAATGATGTCAACGGTCACTGGTGTAGTGAATCGGCTTTGCATGGTATATATGCATTGAATGTCTATAGTTTGCTGTGGTTTAAACTGACGCGCTGTTTGACGATTTCGCTTAAAAAAATGTATATATTATTATTATTATTTTTGTGCATTAGAGCTTGTGTTGCTTTATTCTACTTTGGCATTTTTATTGCTATTGTATATTATTTACATTATTATTGTGGCTTTCTGTATGGCATCATAATATCATACTTGTATATATTATGCCTTGAGTCCGCCATTTGAGTGACATAGTGCTAAATGAGTCGGTGTGCTAACTGCTACATTAATGCATCTATCATACTGTATAAACAAAGACTTTCAGTCCATCTAATATTTAACAAAATTAACCAGGTTAGTAACGGAGTATTTTCAGTGGTTGTTAGCATGGGAAGGTAATTTTCTGTTGACCAGTCAGAATAATGTCGTTCTCGAGCCATTGGATACCACTACGCATCGCTGGCGTAGCCACTTGTGACATCACATAGGATATTTTGATGTTTTATCGATGTATATTGATTATTAGTCATGTAAATAAATAAACTTTGAAATTTGTGTCATAGTTCAAATTAAAACTATCAAGGTGCTAGTTGTCAAGGGTGATTAACCATCCTTGACGATCGTAGTCTAATGGAAGATCTAAAATTGGGTTTCATTAATCGGCGTTATTGGAAATTATGTCAAAATATCAGTTTATATGCAACACGATATATATTTTAGGTACAGTATGCTGATATCAAATTTACTGCTTTCGAAACTGTTGGATAAACGGTCTGGCAGCCATCTTTGATCATTTTCCTACTAAAAATTCCTATACTAAGGCAATAAGAAATTTAAAATGTCTTGTTCTCAAGAACCACTAAGCTGTTTTCAGTTATATTCGGCAGAAGCCATCCTTTTGGCATAGAGATCCAATGTTGTTCAAACGAAGCCGATCGTCAAGTTTGACCAGTGGCTATCTTAGCTTTTGACCGATTTTTAGAAATGTCTTTTTCTCCGAATCTAGGGGATTGACTTGAAATTCACCAAACATGTCAAACATCATCTGGGGCATGAGCGGAACCAAATCTGTACATGGGAACTTTATTGACAAAATACTTCAACGGACGTTTTTAATGACCTAGTTCTCATAAAAACAAGTTCTTCCGAACCACTGAAGGGAGTAAGCCAAAATGTGGGATGTACCGTATGGTTCTGGACCATAGTTTGTTCAATGGAAGTTAGTACATATGGATTAAAATTTTTGTATTTGAGGGATTTTGAACTCGAAATTGGTATGATTTCAAATTTACCACTTTGAAAACATTTTGGTAAACAAGTTGGCGGCCATCTTTGATTTTTTTCTCATCAAAATCTCCATATATATAGTAAAGTCATTGGAAATTTTTAATGTGGCAACAACATGTGTCTACTTATAGCTGATAGGGCTTCTAGTTGAAAAGCATATGATCCAGGTGTGCGATACAGGCCATTTGGGCCTCTTGTATTTACGAAATATTCCATTTCTCACAGTAAATCCTAATGAGGTCTGGTCTAGACAGTTTACTGGGCTCAGAACACTACTAGCACTACAACTCTCGACGCTCGAAAACATCAAAGACTTAGACGGCGGAAGGACAGAAACCGCAAAATATTATATCATAAGTTGCATAATAATAATTTGTTTGCTGCCGTTATATACGGTATGTAGCATGCGTATTGCCTCTTATATATACAATATGTAGCATAGGTATTGCTCTTCATATATATGGTATGTATCATGTGTACTGCTCCAGGTATATACAGTATGTAGTATGCACATTGCTCGCGGTATGTACGGTATGCAGTAGGTAGCATATGTATTGCTCTCTGTACATTGTACATACAGTATGTATCATGAATATTGCTCTTGGTATTTACGGTATCTGTCATGCGTATTGCTCTGTATATATGATATGTAGTAAGCCTATTGCTCTCGGTATATACAGTATGTAGCATGCGTATTGCTCTCGGTATATTCAGTATGTAGCATGCGTATTGCTCTCGGTATATACAGTATGTAGCATGCATAGTGCTCTAGGTATATACAGTATGTAGCATGCGTATTGCTCTCGGTATATACAGTATGTAGTATGTGTATTGCTCTCGGTATGTACAGTATGTAGTAGGCTTGCACGATATTGTTCTAGGAGGTATGGCGATATATCGTGGTGAGAAAATTGCGATATTTCAATATATATCGTATAGACTATTTTATCGTATATGAATTAGTCACAGGGTGAATTGGTCTTGGGTTGAGTTGGACTGCACGGTTGGTTTATGTAGACATATCGGCTTCGCTATGAATTCTCATATCAGTTTTAACCGAATATGACTTCTAATTGGTAAATTTCAACAACAACTTTAAATCCAGTCGCCAAGATGCTTAAAGAATGATCGTTAATAACAGCAAAATATGACAATTTCCCGGTCAAAAATTTTGACGCCTTACACCTTGGCTTAATATATGTCCATCATTGCGGGAGTGAAATTGTTACATTGGACAACCTAAATATTGTGTACTGTGGCGTACTCTGTTATAATCATCGTTTATTTCATCAAAATGAATCAAAATATTTGACATTTCATGTCGTGTTTGTGAAAATGTAAAAATCATGTGATATTAGGAATGCGCTTTAGATCCATAGATATCTAATGATCCGCATTTACTTAGTACCCGTTTACTAATAATAGTTAGCCTTCAGAAACACATTTGTGAACGCACCACCTCTCGCCTCCAAAATCAGGAGAGCGAGCAATGTCATGTGATTTATATATTTTACTAATACTATTTAGCCTTAGAAACATCTCGGATAGTTCACCATGCAGGCTAAAGCGTGTATACCGTCTCATTTAGCTATCACATTTGTGAACGCACCACCTCTCGCCTCCAAAAAACAGGAGAGCAAGCAATATCACGTGATTTATATATTTTCACGACACGATTTATTGTCAAATTTAGGATTAATTTTGATTTTATAAACCATGCTTATTAAGAAATATCCAATATTTATACTGCCCCAGGTAATAATTTCACTCACGCGAACATGGTTTTGAGGTATACAGTACGGCGGCAAGAAATTGTACTGGTAAATTGCGTTAAATTTTCCTATTATTGTCCATCTTTTAAAACAATTTTAAAGAATGAACTTCAACTTTTTCTTGACCTATTCCTAATATATGCCCACCTCTCTTGGTTTGGAAATAAATGCAACAGCTTGGCGTAAGCTTGGCATAAAAGAAAGCTATGCTACAAACACATGACAAATAGGTAGAATACAGCGTGACAGTAAAATTTTCGCCATATTTCGATTTTTGCAAAATCATATCGTAAGAAATTGTGTATTGCTCTCGGTACATACAGTGCATGTATGTATCATGCATATTGCTCTCGGTATATATGGTATGAAGAGTGATAACAACATACTGAGTCTGTCCGCCTAATGTTTGTGAGCTGACCCAGGGAAGACAGTCACCCTTACCCTTACCCTGTAAGGTTGACGCCTATTGGCTCCATAGTGTGGAGTTGGAGGATCCAGTGGCATTCCTTTTGTCTCCTCCATTTGGTGGATGCTTCATCCTCGGGGTCCTAGGATATGACCTGGATTATTCTGAATTGCATGTCTATTCTAGAATGTCCAGGTCTATTGAAGTGCCCTGAGACTGGGGTATCATACCTCTCGTTATGGTACATGTAGATATTGGTGATGGAGCGTAGGTGCTCTTGGATGCGGATTTTAAAGGTGCGTAGTGTCTCCCACATACTGTTTCTTGCATTTGGAGCATGTCAACAGGTAGACTACATGTGTATGTTTCTGGTGTGACAATTTCCGATGATTTTGCACCTATAGGATAGTCCTGTGTGGGAGCTGGAGAAGAATCTGTCCTTCTGCATTTTGTTGCAGATGTTGCAGTTTTTTGTTGCACATGGGATCAGGGGTTTTCTATGGGGGTAATGTTCTGCCTGCCGCAGGTAGTTTAGCTCTGACTATGGAGTCTTTGATGGTTTTGTTTATCCTAAAACCGAATAGTGGCGGTTCTGGGAATGCTAGCATGTATTTGTTGCTTGCTTCGAGGATCGGCCAGTATTTTTTTATTGTGTTTTTGAGGAAGATGCCTGTTCTGTTGAAATCACAGACAAAGACCGGTTTAACTAGTGTGCTGTCTTTTTTGGCTTTCTCGGGTGGATGCAGAAGGTTGTTTCTGTCTTGTGCACGGTCTCTGGTCCGGGCATGCTTGAGTATGGTGTGTGGGTATCCCCTGCTCGCGAAATGGCCTAGTAGGGCTAGGCTATTTCTGTCGAGGTCTTCTATGTGGGTGCAGATGCGTCTGAGTCTCAAAAACTGTCTATGGGGACGAGTCCTTGCAGATAGAGGGGTGTTCTGACTCATAGTGGAGGTACCCGTGTGTGTCTGTGGGTTTGGTGAGGAGATCGAAGGTGATCGTCTGACCATCGGTATTTTTTACCATGGTGTCCAGGAAGGAAACCTGTTTCCGTTAGGATTCCATAGTAAATTTGATACTATGGTGGGAGGAATTCATGTATGTGACGAAAGAGTTTAGAGCTAGTTCACTGCTCCCAGACCATGAAGATGTCGTCTATGTATCTGATATAGATAGACGGTTGGAATGGAGCCTTAGCTAGGAGTTTTTGTTTCCAAATCTGCCATGAAGATACATGCAAAGGTGCATGCTGCTTTACTGCCCATGGCTGTTCCCCCAACTTGGAGGTAGTGGTCACCGTTGAACTCGAAATTGTTGCATTCTAAAACTAGTTTTAGAAGGTTTAGGAGGCCTCGTGTGGTAAGGTCTCCCGGGAGTCCATATTTCTGACAGAACTTGTCCACTGCTCTGAGTCCCTCATTGTTGGGGATGTTTATGTAGAGGGATGTGATGTCCATGGTGACAAGTAGAGTGCCTGGAGCGGTCTGTCCGAAATTTTCTACTTTCTTGATAACGTGTGTGGTGTCTTTCGCGTATGATTTGATTTTTGTGACGTGCACTTTGATGTGCTCGTCGACAAAACTGCTTATTAACTCTGTGGGGCAGCCTATACCGCTGATGATAGGTCTGCCTGGGATTAGTCCATTCTGTTTTTGTTTGTGGACTTTTGGGAGGCTATAAAACCTAGCGGTTTTGGGCAGTTTAGGAATTAGATTGTTAGCGGTTATGTGATCTATTTCTCCATTTCTAACTAGTTGGTCCAGGCGTTTCTCTACAAGGTTTGTATGTTTCTGAGTCAGGTCTGTGTTGAACTTTTTGTAGAACCTGGTGTCAGCTAGTTGGTGGTTTGCTTCAGCTATGTAGTCTGATTTGTCCTGGACTACAGTGGCCTGTCCTTTGTCTGCTTTTTTGATCACGATTGTATGATTTTGTGTCAAATCGCATAAGGCGGTTTGTTCAGTGGCAGTTAGATTGCTGTTATGAGAGCACCGGTGGACATGCTTTGAAAACTGCCTCAAATGGCACATCTATGGTGGGTGGCGGCATTGAGGTCTTTTTGGTAGCAAATTTCTTGATTATGGCATCCTGGAAAGTGAGTGGAGCCGGCACCTGTGGCGTGGCCAGAGTACTGGTTCCTTGTTGTAGAAGTGTGTGTGGTGGGTGCGGGCTTGGTGTAAAGAAATGTTTGAGACGCATGCGTCTAAAGAAAGCCTGTAAGTCAGTATACATGTTGCCCATTTGTGGCTTTGAAACTGTTGGGCTGAAGCCCAGACCGTTATAAAATAGACTGATGGTTCCCTGGTTGAGGGGTGATTTGGAATGATTGAAAACGAAAGAGGAGATATAAATTTCATCTTCCTTGTTGGTCGAAATGTTAGAACAGTTCAAATTTAAGTGTTTAAAATTAAAATTAACAAAGTCAGAATGCCAGGATGAAAGATCAGTGGTGGCTGTTGTGTAGGCTAGAAAGACGGCCTTGTACAGTCATCTCCTGGAAGATGCAAGGTTTTGAACTGCTTGCAGGAGCTGTTCTATTGCTTGTGTGCTTCTGGTTCCCATCAGTGGTGCTGGTCTGTTCTGTGACCGTCTGTTGATGCCCCCTCTGGAATGCTCTGTCCGTTCTGGTTTAGTATTCTGTCTCCATGCGTTTTGTGGTGGTCTTCTGTCCGTTTGGTTGTTAGGCCCTCCAGAGCTCCTCTGTTGTTGGCGGCTGGCAGGTGTGTTCCCTAGCCATCTTTTTGGGATCTGTGGAGCCGGCTATGCCTGACGGTGGTGGTGGCGATTGCCAGCTCTGCCTCCCTGGTGATGGCGCTACTGTTGCACCTTTCAAAGGCTGTCCTAAAGCCCTTCACCACTTCGTATTGGAGCTCTAATTTTTTGTTAATATGCTCCAGAACAGATTTTGTAAGAGTTAGTTCAAATGCTTTGATGCGGTTTGTCCACTCCGTTTTGTATTCAGCATCCTCTGTTTCCAGTCTCCAGATATCTCTCGTGCGGAGCATGTTGGGAGGTGAGCCACCGGAGAATGACTGCTCTAACCTCTCTGCCTGGAACTCCAGTTTAGTTAGTTTACAGGCCACATTCCTCCACAGCCTCTAAGCTCCCAGGTGCTGGTCTGGGATGGCCGGTTTCTGGTATTTTGGATTGCTGCTTCTTTCCACCATTGTGGCGGACGGTGCTTGGGCAGTGTCGTCCTCCACCCTTCTTCTCTTCTGCGCCCTTTCCCTCTCCCTCTTGGGTGGGTCAACGGCTGAGGAGCTTCCCTCCCCTACAATGGCTACAGCCACCAGTTTTGAGGGTGCCTGGTGACATCAGTAGGCGACTGCACCAGCAGTGCGTCTGCATCAACTGAGTTCAGGCTCAGTACTGAGATAGATGGTACATGTAGGACAACTATCTCCTTCCCCTTTGGCAACTGGTTGCTAGGTTGGCTCATTGTGTAAACTTGAAGCGTGATAACAACGTAGTCAGGGAAATTTAAGACCAAAAGATTGGTAGTAAAGCCTGACGCTTGGATGCGTTGTGAATCCAGAAGTCTGAATGGTCAGAAGCTGTTTTTTCAGCTCCTTTTATACCCGATATATATTTTTATAGAGCCTGGGGATTGGCTTGAAAATGTCTATATATGGGCATGAGAATGTTAGTTTGCCGGTTCATACAGTAGGGATGCCATTTTTGACGGTTGTAGTATTTTTGGCGGTTTACATAAATTTTATTGGTTGAGCAAACATGGCGGCTCAGGTGATTTTTGCGGTTGGTAAATTTTTTTACCAGTTGTATGGTCTTTGTCGGTTGTGACTGTCATGGCGGCTTGGTATAATTTTTCACCAGTTGTGGCTATTTTGTCGGTTATGGTACCAATTTGTCACCGTTTTTGAGGTTTTTGGTGGTTGTTTCTAATTTTTTGGCAGTTGTGCCAAATTTGTTCTTTAGAAGTCAAATTTATACCGTTTGTGTTATTCATTGGCGATATTTGTATCCAGTGATGAGAGGTTTTTTGTGCGAGAGGAGACGGGGGCCCATTAGATGTGAGGTTAGACCTGAGTAGTCATTACCATTTAGAAGGATTCAGACTTATGGCGTTTCGTTCCTTAAGCGGAACTCATCAGAGGCGCATGTTGGTGTATGGGCGGGTGAGGTGTTGTGACCCTTATTTGATCATCATGTAAACCATGTTAAGTGGTAACTCAACAAATGTGTGGACTTGATGAGAAGTGGTCTCATGTAGTTGAGAGGGTGTGTTTTGCGGTGGGGGGGGAGGGGGGAGAAAAAAGATTTCCAGGTGAGCTTTATGTAACTCATTCTTATTATGAAAAGTATATTCTAAAAAAGAATGGTATGTGTCATGCGTATTGCTCTCAATATATACGGGATGTAGCGTGCGTATTGCTCTCGGTAGAGACGGTATGTGTCATGCATATTGCTCTTGGCATATATGGTATGTTGCATACATATTGCTCTCGATATAAACAGTATGTCGCATATGTATTGCTCCCGGTATATGCGGTATATAGCATGCACATTGCTCTTGGTATATAGGGCATGTGTAATGCTCTTGGTATATATGGTATGTGGCATGTGTGGCATGCATACTGTATGGTGCTCTCGGTCAGACATGGGGCGATTACATTGCAAAAGTAATATATTACAATTACTATTACTTTGCAAAAGTAATATATTATATTACAATTACTCATCTTTGCAAAAGTAATATATTACAATTACAATTACTTTGCAAAGTAATATATTACAATTACAATTACTTTTTTCCAATGTGCGTGAGTGCGTGTGTGGTGAATAAATAAACAAACAATCATATTTTATTTTGAAATCAACAAACCCCTTATTATTTTCATAATCAAAATATATGTATATATAATATATAGCAGCTTAGAGCACTAGCAAAACAAAAGATGAATTATGCTTACATATTAGCCCTTTAACACACAAGTAGGCCTAAAACGATTTTTGAAAATTGACCACTGTTATACTCGGCTACATTACATTGCAATATAATGAATCCGAAAGCTACCGAATGTTACAAAAAGAAAATCATTAAATCACTACAGGCGTTTTATTTCCGCGAAAAGCCAATGAGATATCGGTACATGTTACAGCTTTAGGGGCGCATAGTATTTTATAACTAGCCCTGTTCAAACTAGTCTTTTTTCATGTAGAGCACCGATGGGGATATTGAGATAGCGGACACAAATCTGCTAATTTGTGCGTCATATAATCAATAAAAACCACACCATCTGCATGTTTTAATAAAAAAACGTGTACATTAGTCGAGCATTGGTACGCATAAGCTATATTTTGACATCTTTAATCCATAATTTTGCGTTTATTCGCTGTCTGTTCATCGCGAACACAGGTGACGCGTAGAAGTGATAATGAAGTTGCTTACGGATAATTTTCACTACTATTAATCTATGTCAAATCTCGCCAGTCGGCATGTTTCGCTGCACTGGATGTTTATAAAAGTTAAATGCGAAACGAACCGATGCTTACGATTCTTGCACTAGATGCAAAACGTTCAGGGGCGCATCGTTACATTAATTCTCAACCGGGAATCATGATTTTGTGTTTCGTAATATTTATAATTTTGATTTTTAATATCATGTCCCGCTGTCTTTTTTAGGAAAATGTTCTCATATTTACCTTTGCCCCTTCTTGGAAATGTAATGTACCGCTAAGTTTGATAATGATTGGATCCCGGGTAGTTGGAGCCATGGAGTTGGTATGTACGCCGGGTATTATGCAATGCACATATGAATCTTTTAAACGCATTTAAAATTTGGCGTCTGTCCCATTTTGCTTTTAACAACGCGTTTGGCACTATCTCTGGGGGACATCAAACAAGTTCAAACTTGCTTATTTACGCATTTAATGCTCGTTCTCAATGCATATATTTATTATTTTAAATGCATCAAAAAAATTAACAAGATGCGTTGTGAATGCATTGTATTTTTAAAACCGGTGCTTTGGAAACGGGCCTTCAACACATCATGCACGCATTTCAGACCCGTTCGTACGTTAAGTTATCTCTGAGCTGTACTGGACCTTATCTGGAATCATTTTGTCTTTCTTTAGCTAGCTATGTGTGAAAGTGAGTCCATTTAAATATACAATGAAGTCCAACAGATTGAAAGGGTCTTGTTATGAGTTTGTTTATTGTGTTTTACTGAAATAGTCATATATACAGGTATGTTATAGGTTTTTTTTAATTGTAATTGAAAATGTAATATGATAATTACAATTTTTATTACTCTAATTTCTGAATGTAATATATTACAATTATATTACTTATTACTTTTTCAACCCCTCAATTACTTATTACACTCAATTACATGAAAAAATAATAAATTACATTTTATTACAAATTACCATTACCCCATGTCTGCTCTCGGTATATACTGTATGATAGATAGTGATTTCTTGCATCGCAACCTTTAGTGCATTCTGCTGCACTGGTTAATATGCATCAGGATATCTTTAATTAGATTGGACAGTCGATTCGCCATCGCAAATCCCAACATACATCGCTTTGACCTTTTGATCACCACCCCCATTTCCGCACACACACACACACACACACACACACACACACACCCTGGTGGTGGAGCCAAATGTAATTGAAATGTCCCCTTACACTTTGCAAGCATATGGGTAACTCACATAAAACATATTGTTGAATTCCGTCAAACGGTTTTGGAAGAGTTGCACGTTGCAATCAGTTTCCGTGCTTTCACTGCTTTGTCCCTTTTATCTCCTCCCCCCACCCCCATATTGGTAACACACGTAGTGATTTGGTTTGAATCCTTCCAATCGTTTCGGAGATGTTGTGTTACAATCAATTTCTGCACAGATGGACAGACAGAGGGAGGGAGGGAGATGGGGGAGGGAGGGAGGGAGAGAGACGGGACGACATAATCCTCATTTTTCCTTGAAAACCACTGGGATAAATATCATTGTGCTCTAGTTTTGATGACAACCTGCTCAAGTGACCACCTGTATTCACCCTTTAACACTCATATCAACCAAGAACGGCTTCCCCAGTGGTCTTGCGAAATGTCCATTTGCAGGCCAAGAGAAGTTATTTTTGAAAATTTATCACTGGAATAACTGCCTCGGCAAATGAACATTTTCTATGAGAAAATTTTCGGATCAAATTCGAAGGTTAAAGGATAAGGCACCACATGAAGGTCATTCTGTAAAGCAGGTTGAAAGATCATCTGACTCAACCTTTTAATGACCAAATTTATTTAAGAAAAGTATTTGCTTATTGGGTGCCCATTTCCAGGCCAAGGAAAGACTGTTTTTGGAAATTCTAACTGAAAAGACTGGCTGGAGTGGTAAATTTTCAAAAATACTCTTTTTGGCATGTAAATGAACACTCCTCAAGACCACTGCAGAGACTGGTTTTAGCCGGATTCTTCATGAAAGACATAATGTAAAGAACAATTCATTCTGTTAAAACACACTCTTCCCCCTATCTTAGGAATGACTTGTACTGACCACTTTCTTCAGTCAGCTGTTTAGCACAGATGGAACTGGATAACCTCATCTGATTATCCTTGCCCCATTGGCATGATAGAGAGAAGAGTGTAATGCATTTGACTCTGTCTGGCTGCTTTGTTGCTTTCCATTCCTACCCGCCATCTGTCTGTCTGTCCCCGGAGTTGTATTAAAAAAATGCCTACTGATCCGATTTGTGTAAAAATTTGATATCTAAGCAACTAGCTGTCCGATTAGCCAGGCAGTGGTTTGCCTACTTGCTTGCTAACCATTGTTACCAGAAAAATGGGTGGTGTCAGCCCGTAGGATTCCCAACATCGGTCATGATTGGAAAAAAGAATTTGACAAAAAAAACCTTTAAATGAAATGTGACAAAAATGGCAAGATGAGTGTCTAGAAGTACTAAAGACCACAAGAAATTTCATACAACCTGTACGAGAAACAAACTAGATTAATACATGTTTCTGCTTACACATCTACATGTACATGTATTAACAATGAAACTAATTTTTGTTGTAATAAGGAAAAATTAGTTACCTCTCCAGGATGTAGAAATTGTTTGAGTGTAGCTTTCGTGACCATCTCAGTCACTTCTTCAGCACTAACTTACGGTCGCTGGCAATGTCTCTCTAGTCAGTTCTTGTGGAGTCACGTGACAGCATGGACTTGTAGACTGCTGGTATACGGTAGCCCTCGTCTCGGTTCATGGTTGGTTGGTGCTTGTGGATTTCTATGGCCTCTTTAACCTTCCGTTTGAGTAAGTTGGTCTCAATGTTGATGACCGAGGCACTGCTGGCGGGGATGACGTGGCCAGTGGATTCTGTGTGCTCTGCCACAGCTGAGTTGGAATTGATTTTATGATGTTCTTTGACTCTGGTGCTGAGAGGCCTTTTCGTGTCGCCTATATATGTACCCTGACATTGGTCACATTCGATCTTGTAGATGACTCTGGACAGAGCATAGATCTGTGGGAAATTTATCTTTAGATCTTACTAATTGTGATCTTAAGGTGTTGATGCGCTTGTGGTACATGTACGTTTTGATGTGGTGTTGTCTGTAGGGCTTCACGGTATTGGAAAACATAAATACCGGTTACGGTATCAATTTCCATACCGGTATTGGCAGTATACCTTTAATACCGGTATTATTACTATGGACAAAATGGAGTGAGGCTCCAGTAGTACGATTCCATAGTCAACGTATTTCCCATACATACGAAGTAGGCCTATATCAGCGCTCCTTTAACAGTCGACGCAAATTTCCACGATAAAACCAATAAATTATACGAATCCCGATATTAAACGCTAAATATTAACTGTCTTCAGTTAAATCATATCTCAAAACGGCCGAAACTCAACCAAATCGTCCGTACAAATGATTTGAATTTGCCACGAAATTATAACTACTCCGTGTCCAGATCACGAGATGCCGGTAACCAGTGGCAATCTCGTCCCAAATGCGAACAACCAAGACTGTTGATATTTTTGACTGACAAATGTCATGCTACGAGTCAAAGATGTTGGATATGCTTAATGTAAATCTATGTTTTACTCATTTTCCTGGCTACTTTTGTACTTGTATTGATGTATGTACCAGAATAATAAATAAACTCCGCCAAAACGTGTGCCTCCTACGACGAAATTGCAATGGGACGAAACCGAAAGGAATCATCCAAATCTCCGAGCAGTGGAACAACCAAGCCATTATAACATACTAAATAGACTATGATATGCTGAGAATACATACGCCTATGCTCGCTGAGCCTCGTTCTCATTACACTAGCTTGTATCAATCGGTATCTAACGCTACCCGCCAACATAAGAAGTGAATATAGATCGCGGGGATTGAGAAGTTTTTCTCATATTGTCTGTTCTTCTTTACTTGGGCCATTGGCTGGTCCCTACAAAGTTGTAAAATTCTGGGAAATTGCTAACAAACCACGCTGTAGTAATTGATATAAAATATCACGCAAAATATTCATTTGATATTATGATTTTCTAGAAAACAACGGCCCGAAATTATAAAATATTAGCGCAAGAAAAGATAGGGATTAGTTATTTTTAACCACCCCCTGTCCTATGAGGTTAATTAAAATAAGTTTTATTCTATTTTTTGCACGAAGTACGTTCTATCAATTACTTTAACCGTAGCCTCTAGCAACAATTTGACAGATACGGATAACTAAGAAAATGTTCAAATGTGATCGTTAAATATCATTTTCCCGTACGAAGAGCAGTAACTTATCGCGTTAGCCAGATATATTATTGGACTGTAACTAATGGAAAGCAGATTATCTGCCTAACAGAAGGTTATACCGGTTTTATATTATATTTTGATATTTCGGTATCAGCAAAATCATACCGGTATGACTACCGGTATGGCTATGATACCAGTATTCGGTATAATATCAGTATATCGTGAAGCCCTAGTTGTCTGAAGAGTCTGCCAAGGTGTTCTGATAGGCCTTGGATGTATGGAAGTCCGACTAGTGGGAGTTTTTGACATTTGGTTGTTTATTACGAGGTGGGGATGCAGTTTTCTCATCCATGAAGTGTAACCATTGGCCAGGAGAGACTGTTGGATGTGATGATGTTCTTCTTTCTTGTCTGATGTTTCTGTGATGATGGGGGCTGCGCGGTAAAATGACTAACCTTTTGTCCTCCAAATGGTGTTTAGAGTGAAAATTTAGATATTGATCTCTGTGTATGGGTTTTCTGTACACTGTAAATTTGGTAGTTACTGAATGATTCACATGTACCAAGATGTCCAGGAAGGCAATCTGTCCATCTTCTTCGACTTCGCTGGTGAATTGGATGCATTGGTTGATACTGTTGAGGTGATCAGTGAAAGGTTGGATGTTGTAGTGGTGCAGGCATGTGAACATGTCATCAACATACTGGTACCAGAAATTTGGGCGGTCTGTAGCTGTGCTAAGTGCTTGTTGCTCAAAGGATTCCATATAAAGGTTTGCGATCACTGGCGACACTGATGAGCCCATAGCTACCCAATGAATTTGGTGGTAGAAGTAGCCATTCTGGACGAAATAGGTGGTGTCTAACATGATCTTCAAGAGACTGGTAATCTGGGTTGGTGAGAGGCTGGTCCGGTCTTTCAATGTACAAATGTATGGTCTAGGTCCAGAACTCTGGATGACTGGAAGAGCCTTGTCCACTGGGATGCTGGTGAAGAGTGAAGAAACTAGTTCTGAATCATCCTGGGATCGGGACCAATTTTTTCGGAAATAATTTTTGTTAGTTCTCTGCTCGCAGTGCTCAATTTGGCCAATGGGTTTGAGAAATGTCCATTTGAGAAAACTAGCCATCTTTAACCCTTTACTGGTCAAATTTGGTAAAAAAAAGTTTAACTATCTGCCTATTGAATCTTCATTTGCAGGCCAAGAGAATACAATCTTTGAAAATTTATCACTGGAATTACTGGCTCGGTTATCGAGACAGTCATTCCAGAGGTAAATTTCTCAAAAATTTTAATTTCTTAACATTTAAATGGAAATTCCACAAGTCTATAACAGTGGCCAATTTTGGCCAGCTTGACCATTAAAGTGGTAACACTAATTGTTAAGCCAGCAAAAATCGGCCTTTGCAGTGGTCTTGAAAATGGTTCATTTGCAGCCAAAAAGACTATTTTTGAAAATTTGCCACTAAACTGGCTGACTCAACAATCGAGCCAGTCATTCCAGTGTTAAATTTTTCAAAATAATTTTGACATACAAATGGGTTTTTACAAAGCAAACTGAATTATTCAATTTTTCTGACAAATCTTAATATGTGAACGGTTTATGCATTTTGGTCCATTTAGCATCTGTTTTCAGTTAATAGAAATTTACAATATCATTTTCATATATAATTAAATAAACATGACCCTGTGTTATATTAACTTTATGTAAATAGCAAGAATTGGCTAATTTATCTAGTTTGCTACCAGTATGGTTTAATTATACTTACAATCTCTTCTCCAGCTATTATACACCTGTAGTTCTAGATCTATGGCAATTTTAATTTTAACAAAATAACCAATTAAAATAAAGATTTTCTTGAAATCGTAATGATATTAGTCACTGATTACTAAAGTTAATTACCTCATTCGCTTACATGTAGCTTTTGAGATACTTAATGCATTTTGATTGGTTGTTACAGATCTCCGCCACGACTACACGCTTTCTGATGAGTTTCGAAAGAATCATTATCTAGTGGGTCTCCTCTTGCAAGAACTACGAGCAACTCTCGGTGAACCACGGGAAGTACGTCGTAGTGCTATCATAGTTGTCCGAGACCTATTGGCCAAACACGCTTTCGACAAGCGATACTCATCAAAGGTGTGGTATTACATGCGATCACTGTATCATCCTAAATTTCCTGAAGACCTTTTTCGGATCAGTTTATCTTGAGGCATGCTGGATATTTTGACGATAATATGAGTATTTCGTTTGAGAATTCCCCCAATCAATGCATGCAATGGAGGAATCCAGTTTTAGCTATGCACCGCCATCTCTAGCAGCTAATCTCCGCTCACACTTCGCCCATGTTGGGATCGATCGATCCCTGAACCCCATGACTATCAATTTCCAGAAAACTACATATGTACAGGTAAGCTATTGAATATTTTGAAACTAATTTGACAGGGTGATGTTGCACCCAGTCAAATTAGTTTCATAATATTCAACAGTATGTTTACTAAATAGTAAAGACATACAATTCGTACAACAAAGCTTAGTAGTGAGTCATCAGTATACATGTAGCATTCGTGACGAACTTATCTATGTCATTCGTGACATAATTGATTATGACGTCATCCTACAGATCACGTTGATTATGACGACATGATTGATATTAGAGAATAGCTTCTATAACATATAGTAGGAAATTGTTAAACATATTTAAAGATTTTATCCGTTATATTCCTGTATCTTCATTTCTAGGCACGTAACCTATACAGGAAAGCTAAATCCTTTTTAAAAATAATTTGACTCGATGTTCTTGCTGCCCGAGGCGCAGCAGCTTCCAGTCAAAAGAATTTTAACAATTTAGCCGAATATTTCAGTTTGAAAATGTTAATGCTGATTGTCTTTCAATATTTATTTCATGATTGGAGGACATTGATGGCATTTAGGTTGATCTAAATCAGTTCTTGCAAAATTGTATGTACTCAGTAAATTTTGATCAGATTCATTCATCCATCCATCCCTCTGTCCATCCATCCATCCATTCATCTATCCTATCAATCCCTTCAATTCATTCATTCATTCATCTGTCGACTCACTCATCCATCCATCCATCTCCATCCCATCCGATGCCATTCATCCACCCATCAATCAGCCTATGCATCCATCCATCCATCCACCAACCCACCCACCACCCACCCTCATTTTTCCTGAAATTAATTAATTGTTTCTTTGAGTGAATAATTGAGCAATCACTGAATCTATTGATTAAATAATCTGTGCCTGTTATTGATAAACTAACTACTAATCACCCGCTATTATTTAAGAGTCAACAAGGTCGCTGTGCATCACTCTACCTCCCTCTAATCGCCATTCTGCTCGAGAACAAGAATCGCCTCAATAAAGAAGACGATTCTCCACGGAAAAGCTTAGGTGGGAATTCCACAATCACAGATGACATAGACACCATTAGTACAAGCGGAACTATCACACCATCACAGCCTTCTGGTACACCACATATACGACACCCCTCTCAGCGAGACTCGGCGCTGTTTGCTATCATTGCTGGCCAAAGTATGTAGATATGATAGTTATAGTACAATTAATTGCAACCATTTAACACTCAAACTTGTTTCTAAAAAATTTAAATTTTCTCAGAAAATGTCCATATGCAGATCAAGAGAAGACTATTTTTGAACAGTTACCACTTAGATGAGTGGCTCGGTTATCAAGTCAGTCATTTCAGCGGTAAATTTTCAAAAATATTCTCTTGTCTGCAAATGGACATTTCTCCAGACCACTGCAGAAGCCGTTTTTCGTGTTAAAGGGTTAACGTGGCTTCTGCAGTGGTTTGAGAAATGTTCTTTTGCAGATCAAGAGAAGGCAATTTTTGAAAATTTATCACTGGATTTAAAACTGGTTCGACAACCGAGCCAGTCATTCCAGTGATAAGTTTTCAAAAATATTCTCTAGGTCTGCAGGTGGACATTTTCAGTAAGAAAAGTAAATTTTCTTGAATAAATTTGGAGGCTAAAGGGTTAATATGAAAATGATTTAACTGCACATTTATTGCTAGAGCTTAGAGTTTTTGTATGCATCATGGATTCGTGTCAAACTTGCTACATAGTAAATACCACATACCAAGAGCTCCCTTGCGATTGTGTGTCAGCAAATTCTGCCTCCATTTGTCAAAGACACATGTACCCACCCCTCCCCCCTCCCCCTTCCCCCCCCCCCCTTCCCCCCTCCCCCCCCCCCATTACACGCACGCACGCACAAAATCTGTTCCTGAGATTAGCTAGAGAATACTTACATGGACTTTTGTCATTTTGTATGTTCTGCGAATGCCACTATACACCTCACACAGAAAGCCTTGGAATTCACTGTGCTCAGAGCCAACACACGCAAAGCTTATGGATGACACTTATGACGAGACATCGCTTAATGCATTTCCACAAATTTTTTTATATAATATTCATCACAATTATCTCCCTTGAAAACATAAAATTCTCCAACGTCTAGATTCTATTGAATAATGTTAGAACGTCTGTTTCTGTTGTAAAACTGTGCCTGTCTTGCTTCACTAATGTTGCCGAGTGTTACTCCCGCTACTCTGTAATTCCCACGGTTATCTTGTATCATGTTATATATGTGTTTAATAGGTTCTCAGCCGAGCCCTGGTGGTGTACAAGCTGAAAACAAATCTACAGAGAACCCCAATAACTCGTTAACCACCAGCGCAAACTCACTCGTGAATGGTGACGATAAACCGCATGAAAAGCATGTGTCTCTCAGGTAAATGATTTAGTAAACATTTAACCCTTTCACTGACATATCCCTGAAATAGTAAATTCTTTACGATATAAAACTTATTCGGTTGAATATTTTGAGATTAATTTAACTGGAAGCCGTTGTTGCCTAAAGCAACAACAGCTTCCAGACAAATTAATTTCAAAATATTCAACAGTTTTCCTGTATGGTTGCCGTGAAAATGAGATATGTGAATTCATCGGTTAAAGGATTAATAATCTAGCCGACCAAAACCCGGTCTATTATCGTCATATTGAGAAATGGCCATTTGCCCGCCACGGTTAAGGGGTTAACCCTTTAATGGTCAAGCCGGCCAAAACCAGCCTCTTATGTTCTTGGGGAATGTCCATTTACAGACCAAGAGAATAACATTTTTGGAAATTAACCACTGGAATGAGCCAGTCAGTCCAGTGATAAATTTTCAAAAATTGTGTTCTCTTGACCTGTAAATGGACATTCAATAGGCAGATATTTAGATTTTCTTGATGAAATTTGACTTTTAAAGGGTTAAAGAAATTTTTATATCGCCTGTTTAGCATTGAGAAGATTAAGCAAGCCGTAACCGCCTCGTTGTTGCAAACCACCAGACAAAAATCTCAATGAGCAAACACTTAATGAATATTTTGAAAACAATTTGACTGAAAGTTGTTTCTAGCTTAGCCATCAAAATCTTTCAGTCAAATTGTTTTCAAAATATTTAGCCATTTCTGAGATATAACCCTTGACTTGCTGAATATTTTGAAAATAATGTGAGTGAAAGTTATTTCTGTTTTAGCCATCAACAACTTTCAGTCAAATTGTTTTCGAAATATTTAGCCATCTCTGAGATATAGCGCCTGGAATATGTCATCTGAAAACCATCAGCAGTCAGATGGTTAATTTGTTATTCTGACTTACAGATTGCCTCCTCTACCACCTCCCAGCACACCCTCATCATCTCCGCTCATACCGCGCTACAATAAACTGGATGTCGTGGAAATACGTGATTTACTCGTCTGCCTTCTCTATGTTATTAAAAATGTCCCTGAAGGTAAGAACGTAAATGTTATATGATTATTGCACAATAACGATGAATATTTACTTTTAAGAAGTACTAGTGAAGTGGCCAGGTGGTCGGATGCGTTTGTATCATCCCTTACCTATAGCCATAAATGAATTCGAGCCACGGGTAGTTTCAGACAAGGGTGAAATTCATGAATCCATTTCCTCAGTCAATCACATGACGTCATAATCAACTAAGTGACATGTAGGATGATGTTATAATCATTACGTCATGAAGGACTTGATTTAGCCCATCTTAAGCGCTTAATAGTCTGTCAGGCTGTGTGACTTGTACATCTACTATTTAATAAGCATGTTGTTGAATATTTTGAAACTAATTTGACCATGCGCTGTTGCTGCATTTTGCTGCCATTGGCAGCAACAGCACCTAGTCAAATTAGGTTCAAAATATTCAAAAGCTTGTATCGTTTTCTATAAATTGATAGTCAGGGAGTTCAGCGACTGATCAAGCCAGATGTGGGTGGAGATTAGCTAGAGATGGGTGGGGCATAGCTAAAATGGGAAAGGGCCATTATAATCGGCATATAGAGAATTGTACTCACATGAAAATGTGGTTAATAGGCTTGATGTTTATGAAATCATGATAACAGCGAGTAAGACTGATGTTTCCAAAAATCATGATAAATGTATAAATGGTGGTGGTGATATGATGCTGCCGGTAGTGGTATTAGTCGAGGGTGTGTAGGCAGCAGTTGTGGTGGTAGTGTATATGGTGGTGTAGGCAGTAGCACCAGCGGTGGTCATTGTGGAGGTGATGGTGATCTTGCTGGTAATGTATTTTGTGGCTGCTGCGTTGGTGGTAGTGGCGCTTATTGCGTCGAAAGTGGTGATAGTGTAGGTGTTGGTTGCAGCATTGGTGGAGGTGATGGTGGTGATGATGATCGTGCTGCTGGTGTATT
This sequence comes from Chaetoderma sp. LZ-2023a, assembly GCA_034401795.1. Lineage (NCBI taxonomy): Eukaryota > Metazoa > Mollusca > Caudofoveata > Chaetodermatida > Chaetodermatidae > Chaetoderma > Chaetoderma sp. LZ-2023a. Next base: position 24,779,886 of record CM067368.1, on the reverse strand, counting down.
CTACTTCTAATAATACGTACCAGATGTACTATTATGATAATGTCTATTATCTAATCTCGCTCAAAATAAACAATTAAAACTACTCTCCATGGTCCTGCCCATACTGTGTCCAGGAATTACCATAGCCTTCAGGTACCAAGTCAATTCCCAACAACAGTCAGATTCATCTATTTTGCACTCCAATCTAGTCGCGCATTTTTTGCTCTAAAAAATTTGCAATTTTCTGAGGATTTAAGCTGTTTCTGTCTGTATCATTACTGCTATCATGGAAGGGAAAGGAAAATCATCACAGGGGCAGGTTGTATCAATCATTCATGCCATAATGACTGTTTGAATTTTCCTTAAATTGGCACATTGTTTTAAAATGGTAGCCATTGTTAGAGTCACCCCAGTACCCGCTAACCTTTTAATCTTATCCGGGTACTCGGTTAATTTCTCTGGCGACTCGGTTCCTTCCAAGATGGATGCGCCCGTAGCCAAGATGGCGGCGCCTGTGATTGACGATTTGTTTTGGCTTGACGTGTCTATACACTCTGTTTTAAGCCGATCTTTAGTTCTCGCTTCATTGTCGAAGGTGTTTGTAGTGATTGGTCTTAATTTCTTGGATTTTTTAATGTTAGTTAATTACCAAGGCTTGTTTATAAAATTTTCACTTTAAAAATTTTCAAATATTTCCTGCCTAAAACTTGATTATCATTAATCTAAGAGAAAGTTAACGTTTTAAAAGTAATTTTAAATTACAATCAAGTAAATTATGCATGTTGCTCGTCATCATATTATCATGTGCAGCGTTTTAATTCTTATTCTGTGTCCGCAGAAGGGGAAGGGGCAAGGAAAAGCCCCGCCAGATACATTGTGTTCCCGTTAGAATCGCTTCATGAAGCGGAAGTTTGTGGGATACCACTGTGTTGCGTTTGCCAAGCGCAAGTTTGGAAGTATGTGTAAAGTGGTCGTCGGACTTAATGGCAGAGTTTGTTCGTGATCGGCGTGCGCGTGTGGATGGAATCGCGAAGGACAAGGTGGCCAAAATGGATCAGGTGTCAGTTAAAGGACTGGAGGAGCGCCTGAATGAGCGGATGGACTCGGCCTTGGGTGTTTAGGGCGGCCCAATTCAAGGTGATGTTCGAGTCGTTTCAGTCCACGGTTCCGTCGATGCAGCCTGGTGCAGGACAACCTATCGGTGGTTCAGCCAGTTCTGTGGAGGAACATGCACCTGACCTTTCTCACGCATCAGCTCAAGAGACGACGGCGGAGTGGAGTAAGAGGATAGTCTCCAGATGGAAGACTGGCATGCCAGAGCTTTCACAGGTAACAGACTCTGGCATTTCCCGCGGCTCACCCCCAGGTTTTGTTCGGATAAGTCAGCCGGGTGGGGATGTCGACGTTCCATCGGGCATCTTCCATCCAGAGTTCGCGCTTTATGGAGTGGCGTCAGTGCCGTCTTTTGCGGCTGCTGTCGGCATCGCAGATGCGGCTCCTGTCGGCATCGCGGATTCGCGTATGGCGGCTCCTCTCAGATTCCCATGTCCTGCCATGTTAGCGGCCGCAGTCTCGGCTTCCGTGCTGGAGCTGATGGATTGCGGTGATTCTGTATCTTGTGATTCGCTAGATACTGGAGCCGCAAGTAGTCCAGCCACGGATCCGCTTCAATTGGAAGTTTGGTCCATAGTTCTCAGCATGGGTCGTCGGTGACCTCATCCAAGGGTGAGAAGGAGGATGAAAATGGTAGTCCTTTAATGGACGAATCATCATTCTGCACCGAATCTGAATGGGTGCAGGTTCTTGGATGGATGTCCGACCATCTCGGGTTGACATCTGACCAAGGGTCTCAGCGCGATTCGGCGATGGAGCAGATGTCAGTGTGCGGCTAGTGCTCTGTCGAGTGGCTCTTCGGCCATGCCAACTCTACCCTTGGACACTCAGACTTCTGACATGTTGGAAGTTGCGGCATATCATCTGGTTCAGACGGAGTACACGTTACCCAAGGCCCCTATTGGAATTAAGAGGAGGATCCGCTTTCCAGAGCAGGCCTATAATCAGTATGCCCGGGTTCTGACCCGTGGTTTCTCAGATTAATAAAGATGCCTTCAATGAGCTAACACTTATTAAGGATGCGAAGAGAGCTGCCATAAGAGAGCGGCTATGGCCGCTCTTTCCCATGGCTGTACCATCTTGCAGGGGATGCGGGCCTGCATGGCGGAAGGTGGGGAAGTGCCAGAGGCTGCTCCCGGCGTTATTCGGGACACCATGCGCTTATCCCAAGATTGCCTGGCCAGGGTGATCACAAGATCATTGGCGGAGTGGAGGAGAATTGTCCTCGATTGTGTAGAACCAGGACCAGAGATGAGGGCTGCTTTGTCTTCTGCGCCTTCATTGGTCCGGGCTTGTTTGGCGGCTCGGCAAGACAAGCTCTCTCCAAGGTTGCGTCCATGGTCGCAGAGCAGGAAGTCGTTGGGAAGTCGACGAAGAGGACTCAGCCGCAGCAGTCCTATAGGCAGCACCGTCAGGAGCAGCAGAGGCAGCGACAAAGATCGTCCTTCCATCCATCTGGTTGTGATGCCCATCGGGCATCCGGTTCTCAGGGACCTGGCCATTCATCATCATATAAGCCCTCTAATAAGAGTCCATATGAAGACGACAGGAAGGGTGGTGGCTCGGGACACAGCGGCTACCGTAAGGATAGCTGTGGTGGTTGTTCCGGGCCATCATATTCGAAGAAACCGTGAGGTTGCCGTTGGGTGACGGACCTGACAGGCTTCCGGCGAGACCCGTACCGGTGGCACCAGGAACACAGGGAGTCGAGGATTTTCACCAAAACGAATTAACGTCTTGTCGCGCAACATTGACTGCGAGCTGTGTGCAGATTCCTTCCATCGGAGGCCGACCAGCTGTTCTCAAACCAATGGGAACAAGTTGTGCAAGACTGTTTAGTCTGTCATTGGCTAAGAAACGGCTACGGACCGGACTGGCTCATCCGTCAATCGTATGGACTCCCGTTCCCATGGAATCCAACCGTCTAGAGGTCATTTGCTCAGAAATCAAAGATCTTCAACGCGAGAATGTGATTCATTTAGTCCGCAATCAGTCCTTCCTGGACTTCTATTCGGTAACTTTCCTCATTCCGAAATGCACCGGAGGTTGGAGACTGATTCTCAACCTCAAACCGCTGAACAAGTTTATTCTTTCACCGTCTTTCTTTTGCAGTGGTGATGACAGGGCTGAGAAAAGGCATGTAGCCAGTAGAATGACGCATGTTTTCATATTCCAATGCCAATTCCTCTTCAGAAATATCTTCGTTTTGCGTTCCAAGACAAGGTCTGGGAAATCAATGTGTTACCATTCGGTCTGACCACAGCCCCGAGGGTCTTCACCAAAGTGGTTCTCACCACGACTTCTTATCTTCGCAGGAGAAACATAGCTGTTCATACATACGTAGATGACTGACTGCTGAAGGCATGGAATCCAGTCACTCTGTGCAACAATCTTCAGGTAGTCCTGACCTTACTAAAGGACCTAGGATGGATTGTGAATCTACAGAAATCAGAATTGACTCCATCCCAGGAGTTTGTGTATCTGGGAATTCTTGACAATCGCAGGGACGGTGTGGCTTATCCGGCGGAGAGCAGAGTCAAGAGCTTGATTGCAGTTCTGGGGTCAATTTCTCTAGGAGCCTATCTGACGCCGCGTCACTTTCTCAGAATACTGGGTTTACTAGTATCTCTGGAGAAGGTAGTTCCTTATGAGGCAATCAGGCACAGACCGATTCAGATGTACTTAATGTCATGCTGATCACAGAATGGATCCGTTATCTCTGAGGATTCCAGTAAAAGAATCATTGATATTCCATCTTCAGTGGTGGTTATCAGAACAGAATCTCCTGCGAGGTGTTCCTCTACAACCACCTCAACTGCAGATGTCCATCTTCACAGATGCATTGACGACGGTTTGGGGAGCAGTATTGGACGATCTGTCAGGGGAATGGGATTGGACGAATGCGCAGAAACATATAAATGTTCTCTAATAATTAGCGGTGGCATTAGCACTTTGAAAATTTGAGAATCAAATCCGAGACAAGATTGTTTTAATAAGGATAGACAACTCCACAGTGGTGTCTGAACCTCCAAGGTGGGACGAGATCACCGGAGTTGTGTATAATGATACTGGAATCTTCTGCTGTGGTGACAAGAGAGGAATGTTATTCTTCAGGCAGCACACATTCCAGGAAGATTGAACGTCCTAGCGGATGCTCTCGGTCGATGGACAATTTGTCATCCGATGGAATGGCAGCTCAACCAATCGGTAGCAGAGGTTCTATTCAAACATTGGGGCAAGCCGAATGTGGACCTATTTGCGATGAAAGGAAACGCAAAGATGGTCACCTATGTGTCACCAATCCCGGACCCACTAGCTCTAGCAGTGGACGCACTGGCGTTAAGTTGGAAAGGAATGTATGCGTACGCGTATCCTCGCAACGATTCTCATCCCAAAAGTTCTTGCAAAGATAAGAGAGGGCATATGCCAAGTACTACTGATCACTCCTCATTGGCCAGGCTGATCATGGTTTACGGATCTGCTGGACTTTCTGGTTTGCAATCCCATTCCTCTTCCAGACAGAAGGGATCTGATTGTTCAGAACAAAGGTCTGTATCTCCACGACAGGCCGGAAATGTTCCACATGACTGCATGGATGTTGTCAAGCAGCGAGCAGTTGATGGTAGCTTACGTACTGAGGAGTGGAGAGGTGACCCGAAATCTCTGTGGTTATGTCTCAAAGCTCCTCATTTTCGCACCTCGAAAGACACCATTTCTTGTTGGATAGTCGATACTATTCTGATGTCGCATAAAATCGCAACAGGAAAGCAGATCGATTGTGCGAGCGCCCATCAAGTCCGAGCACTATCACCATCATCGGCGCTTTATACGGGTGTCTCTTTAGAGGAGGAGATATCTGTATCATAATGGCATGCCGAGTCATCATTTACTGATTTCTAGCTTCGTGATATCTCCAGCGCACTTAATACTTACCAGATGTACTATGGCCCTCCTCAGTCACCCGCTGAGGTGAGGCTGAGCTGCTTTCGCTGTTTGTCAAGGCAAATATAAAACCAATCTGACTGTTGTTGGGAATTGACTCGGTACCTGTAGGCTATGGTAATTCCTGGACACAGTATGGGCAGGACCATGGAGAGTGCAGAGTTTTAATTGTTTATTTTGAGCTAGACTAGATAATAGACATTATCATAATAGTACCCCTGGTAAGTATTATTAATTCTTGCAGAAACAAAAGCGGATGCTTTTTTGATGCTGTGGCTATGACATTGGTGGTGATGGTGGGGGGGGGGGTCGTGCTTTGAGATGGTGGTGGCGCTTATGGCAGTGGAAGTTGTGGTAGTGTAGGTGGTACAGTAGTTGCAGCAGCAGTGGTGATGATGTTGGAGGTTGTGAGGAAGAGGAGTAGGAAGACGGTGGGAGTATTGGGGTTGGGTAGTTGTCATGGTTGTGGTAGGGGAAATGTGAAATAATGATTCTGTACCAGTATAGTATACAACCTACATGTACTTCACTAAAAGTTTTAAATTCATTATAAATCTGGTATTTACAGGCATGACAGGATCCCCTTTGTAGACCGGTCTAGATTTACATTTGCACCTGACAGCGGGATTATGTGACAATGACTGTTATTTACATATTTGATTACTTGTTATGTTATACAGAGGTGCTACTGGGCTGGTTCAACAACTCATCTGAACCAGAGATTATAGAGTTCTTTGATTTACTTGAGTAAGTAATTGCACCATGTACCTGTAGATTGAAAATATGGTTTTCACTGAATAGCCTGAAAATGGCTAGACACATTTAGTTAACCCTTTAATGGTGAAATTTGGTCAAGAAAATTTTACCATCTACATATTGAATTTCCATTTATAGGCCAAGAGAATACAATTTTTGAAAATGTATCAGTGAAATGACTGGCTCGGTTATCGAGCCAGTCATTCCAATGGTAAATTTTCAAAAATCTTATCTTGGCCTGTAAATGAACATTCCACAACACCATCACAGAGGCCAGTTTTGGCCGGCACGACCATTAACGGGTTAATGTTTGGTAGATTGATAAATATATAGGTTGTGTTTATTATATTCTGATTCCACTTGCGAGCTCTGCCGACTTTCCAACTTACGCCCTCAACATGTGACATGACGTCGCCAGTTATAATGAGGTTTATAGCGAAAGCCAATCATATACCGAAGAGTTATCTCCCCTAAAGAATTTAAGATTCACAAAGACTGCATCGATTTCTGAATCGACAAAATAACCAATAACTCACTTTTAAACATAGGTGTATGATGGGTTTCACTAAAATTCTTGTTTCCAATTTACCTGTCCAAGACGGTCTATGCGTTGTTGTACAAATTGTTTGCTTTTACTATTTAATAAATAGGCTGCTGAATATTTTGAAACTAATTTGACTGGGCACTGATGCTGCCATAGGCAGCAACAGCACCCAGTCAAATTAGTTACAAAATATTCATCATGTGTGTGACATGTGTATGACATCACGTGTATGACATCATGTGTATGACATCACATGTATGACATCATGTGTATGACATCACGTGTATGACATCACGTGTATGACATCACGTGTATGACATCACGTGTATGACATCACGTGTATGACATCACATGTCTGACATCACATGTATAACAATACATATATGACATCATGTGTATGACATCACGTGTATGATATCACGTATATGACATCACTTGTGTGACATCATGTGTATGACATCATGTGTATGACATCACGTGTATGACATCACGTGTATGACATCACATGTATGACATCACGTGTATGACATCACGTGTATGACATCATGTGTATTACAACAAAATATTCAACAGCTTCCCTGTATAGTTTTCAGGAAAATGATAGCTAGGGAAATCGGGGATCGATCAATCCCAACACGGCGAGGTGTGGGTGGAGCTTAGCTAGTGATGGGCGGGGCATAGCTAAAAATGGAAAGGCCCATTGGCTGCGGTACAAAGAACTGGAATTAACCCTTTAAACCTCACATTTGCTCAAGAAAATTAGAATTTTTTCATAGAAAATGTCCATTTGTAGACCAAGAGAAGACTACTTCTGAAAATTTACCAAAGGAATGACTGGCTCTATAACCGAGCCAGTCATTCCATTGGTAAATTTTCAAAAATAGTGTTCTCTTGGTTTGCAAATAGACATTTCTCAAGACACTGCAGAAGCCATTTTTGGCTGATATTAGTGTAAGCATAAGGCATTAACAAGTTTGTTTTCTTATTTCAGGATATGCTTACAGAAGTTCCGCTATGTAGGCAGAAGAAAAATCTTCACACTGAGGTACAAATGCACCCATTTTCGCTGGGAGTAGTATATACATCTCTCATTATGTGCAGATAAATGTTTTCATTTCTCTTATAAGAAGCAGCTAATCCTTTCTGTGTTTCAGAGGGTAACTTTAGAATACTTGATAGTTAGTATATGCATTTCAAAGATGCTGCATTCTTTTACATTTGAATTTGAAATTCAAAGTTATCTCCTCTGAAAAACCTTAAATAGTCTCAAAACCTAGTTACCATTAGATAACTTTAACACTTACCCTTAACATGCCATTCCCTCAATTTCATAATTTTATAATTTTGTCATATAAGGGCTATAATTAATTGCTGCGTTGATCAAATAATGCCTCTAGATAACTTAATTGCCTAATATTCTTTCGGTTCAGTTTTAATGTCTGAATTTGGTCAAGAAAATCTAAATATTTGCTTTTGAATGTCCATTTGCAACTAAAGCGGACTATTTTTTAAAATTTACCACTGGAATGACTGACTCGGTTATCGAGCTTATCAAAACAGTGTTCAGTTGGGCTACCAATGCTCATTCCTCAAGACTATTACAGACGTGTCGGTTTTGGCTGTGAAAGGGTTAAAGATCAATACAGCCAAAATCCGCCTGCAATGGTCTTGAGAAATTACCATTTGCATGTCAAGTGATAAATAATTTCAAAAATACTCATTTCTTGGCCTGCAAGTTAAACATTTACTGAGCAAAATTTTAGATCTTTTGGGATAAGTCATGATCATTATATGATTAATACACTACCCTTATGGTTTCAGTGTTATTGGTGACACGGGTACAAGACGTAAAGCGATGACATTACCACCACGTCGTCCTGCCTCATCCAGTGTCACAACACGCTCCTTGAGCCAGTACAACGATACACCAGTCGATGACATTAGATCACATGGTAAGGGTTATTATAATATGAGCCAGTACAACGATACACCGGTCGATGACATTATTTCACATCAAGAGTATACTTACCTCCCTAATACTTTTGATATTGCTAAATATTGGCTTTCACTCAATAAACACTGAGATTAAAACAGTTAGGTGCCCCTACTGGGCAGGGAGTCAGAGCGTAGTCTGGCGGATGCCAGCCCCACCACCGCGCATGCGCAGACTAGCACTTCCTCTTTGCTAATTTATTGGCTGAGAGACAACACATGCTTTCATGATAGAATCTTTCTATACTCTTTTCAAAGCTTTTTAAGACTATTAGATAGAAGTTTACCGCTGACAAAGATGGCTGAGAGAGTGACTTCGCCACAGGAGGGCCTTGGACCTTTAAATCAGGTGACTTCTAGTAAAATTAGCGAGTTTTGTCCCGTTGTAATGTGTTTCCGGGACTCTCGCTAAACGTGATAAGCGCCTTAATTAGTTGGGTTTTTTCAACTAGGTGCTATATAAGACTAATCTCTCTTTGTGTTTATGTCCACAGGTCTGTGTGAAGGAGAAATAAGGACATGACATCAGCAGAGGGTTTGTGTCTCTCCACCATGGTTCCATTTCCTACTAATACTGTTAGGTTATCTAACCAAAAATTCTATGCCCAGTGAGTTGGAGGCCTATTTTAAAGTTCTTCTCACTTTGCCCTCTTGATCCAATTCCTTCCCCTTGAGGTGGAGAGAGTTAAGAGGCATTCAGTGGTGGAGTTCTCCAGTTCATCAGGTTGGATGGTTTGTCTAGACAAGGTGTCGGGTATTAATTATTGATATGAGAAAGGGAGATAATTAACACTATTTGCCATTGTTATCAGTATTTATCTGATGCTTGTGTAGTCGAAATGTCCATTCTGCACATGTTCTGGTTAGAGATACAATTCGTCCTTGCACTGGGATGTTTGTTGGGATCGATTTTGTCCTGTCATAGGATTAATGACGTCATAATCAGCTTTGCTCTTTATTTACAATTAAAGTTGTCCGAAGCTGATTTCTGATAAAAATTATGATTTTTATGATCATTTCCTTCTCTTGAGTTGGTGAGTTTCTAAGCTTAACTAGTTTGCTCATACTCCTCGTCCTTTGGCCTTTTTCAGAGACCTGGTCGTGCGTCCTGTGGATGATTTTTGAGGGACAAGTTTGGCCCTCATCTATGTTTTCAGTGTAGCCCCTGTGGTCCCTTGCTTAATTGCGAGATATGTAAGCACTGGGGGGGCGAGCTAATGTCCGAATTCTTGTGCTTGCAGGCGAAGGACAAGTTGGAGGAGGAGAAAAAGAAGCTGAAAAAAGAGGTCGTAAGTAAGAAGGGTAAGAGGAAGGCCTCGTCCGCGGTGGACATGGAGGCCTTCCGGACCGAGATGTTGGGAGAGATGAGGAGGACAATCAAGGATTTGGTTCCAGAGTTGCTTCGTGGCATGCTTCCTGGACCAAATCCTTTATTGACCTCATCATCTGCTTCGGAGCAGGTAATCCCCACCTCTGAATCAACGTTCCTTAGTACGCTTCCGTTGTTTGAAGATTCCGAGGTGGCCCCATTAGAGGGGGTGTTCCACGGCCCTGGCAGCAGGCTTATTGCCGCGCCCAATAGGGACCGTGGACGGTCGTCGCTGGAACCCGCGGGCTGCTCATCAGTCCAGGGGTATCCGCACACCGCGGCTGCCAGTACCTCGTATGGCACCTTCCCTGGCCAGTCCGGGTTAGCTCTCTTTGCTGACCCGGAGTCTAATCTTTCTGGCCAGGAGGATGATGATTACCTGTTGGGGTCGCCGTCTGAAGACGTGGCCATGGAATATGACGTTTGTGCGCCCCTCGCAGGGAATACAGGCGCCTTTTTCCACGGTTCTACTCTCCCAGGGGTAGAATCCACGGTTCAGACTGTGGCCCTGGGCGCTGAAGGCCAGCGGTACCGCATACCTCGGCTTGCCGAGAGTGTAGCTGGTGCTGGCCGGGGCCGTGGTGGGGCGGTATATGCCCCGCGCTCTACCACGGCGCCTGCTCCTGGTCAAGCCAGTGAGATTAGCATGCCGGTATTATCAGGCCCGCATGCTCTCCCTGGCTTGCCAGGGATATCAGCGTATCCGCCGTCAAGCTCTGTTGCTTGTGCTCAGGAGGAAGACGAAGGCCCCCGTCTTGTAGAGCGCTCGCAACTAGCCACGGAGGAGGATTGGTCTGACGCTTGCCAGTGGTTGGTAAGTGTTAGACCAGATCTGCCTGTGGAGCAGTCGGCTAGCCAGCGTGAACACAGGCCGTGGTTAGCTGGTAAGCCTACTGCTAATGCTATGCCTTCTCTGCCGCTGGCAGAGCATGTCGCTGACATGTTCGAGGCGGCGGAGACGTCCATTAAGGTGAGTGGACGTCTCGCTAAGGCCCCGCGCGAGGTGGCCAGGCGTTGCCGCATCGTGCCCCTGGACTACCAGCGGTACGGTGTGGTACCAAAGCCGAGCGTGGATGACCGCGCGGCTTTGGGTGAGGATGCGCGGCCAGGCTCCCGTTCTGACACGGGAGTCTTGTGTTCGAACGCGTTGCATTCGGCAAATGCCGCGTTGCGTGATGCGGAGGAGAGTGGGAGGGCTTCGATTGCCGCTCTGTCCCACGTCTCCCAGCTGTTACAAGGGGTAGTAACAGCATCCGCATCGCGCCAGCCAAGTCCGGTCACAGTCCAGCGAGCCATCCAGGATGGTATCAACCTGGCTCTGGACTGTATGACGCGGGCGGTGACCAGGAGTGTCCGGGCAAGGCGCACTTTTGCCTTGGATAATCTGTGCCCGTCCCAGGACCTCTACAATAGGCTACTACGTACGCCTATGACAGGTCCTGGTCTCTTTGGAGGTGAGGAATGTAGACACCTCCAGGAGACGGTTACTCTGGTCAATAACCAGAGGGCGCTGCGCGAACAGTTTGAGGTGCTTCGTCGTGCCAACGTTCGCGCCGCACCCCCTGCGTATCGTCCCCTGCAGGCTCGAGGTGGTAGTGGCCAGGTCAGAGGCCAACCACCATCGCAGCGCCGGCCTCGGCCGCGTGCGATTCGGCCAGCAGCGAGGGGGGCGCAGGCTCCTCAGGCGCAGTCAGCCAGGCAGCCGCCCGCGCACCGAGGTGCGCGCGGTGCTGGTCGTGGCGCGCGAGGATCTGGGCGGGGTAATCGTTCCTGATGGGACGGTTACCGCGGTGAGAACCGCGCCGGTGTTTCTGGCAAAGGAGACAGTGCCGCTCTTGCACTCCTTATGTCCACCTCTATCCCTAGGTGGACCGATGGGAGGCCGATTAGCCGACCACATGCAAGAGTGGGAACGGTTAACTCAGGACCGTTTAGTCTTGCGATGGCTTTCAGTCGGGTATCATCCCGATTGGATGACAGGCCCGCCATCGCGACTGTCTCTAGTGCCGATCTGGACTCCAAATCCGAGAGATCCAGATCAAAGGTTGTGTATCGAGGAGGAAATAAATTCCCTCATACAAAAAGGAGCTATTCAGCCGGCACAGAGGTGTCCGGGCTTCTATTCAACCCTGTTCTTAGTAACAAAGAACACCGGAGGATGGAGACCAATTCTCAACCTCAAGCCATTGAACAAGTTCATAGAGACGCCCAGTTTCAAGATGGAGACTGTGCGCTCGGTGTTGGCGGGGTTAGAGAGGGGAATGTGGACAGCGTCGATAGATTTGAAGGACGCTTATTTCCACATCCCCATACACAGGAGTTTCCGTCGCTTCCTGAGATTTGCATTCCAGGGCAGACAGTGGGAATTCAGGGTGCTACCCTTCGGAATTTCCACGGCTCCTCGGGTTTTCACCCGTGTGGTTCTTGCGATCACCGCATACCTCCGCAGGAGAAGCATAGCAGTCCACACGTACATAGACGACTGGCTGTTGAAAGCGCACACCCGGGAAAGTTTGTCGGCCAGTCTGGAGATTGTTTTGAAAACTCTCACAGACTTAGGCTGGATGATCAATTTCCCAAAATCAGAGCTGACTCCATCCCAGAAGTTTGTTTACCTGGGGATGTTCTTCGATCTAGAGACAGGATATGTTTATCCTACTCAGGAGAGAGTTCAGAAACTCATCTCATTAATTCAGTCAGTGTGCGACAGTCGTCATGTCCTGGCACGGGTTTACTTGAGAATGCTGGGGTTGATGGTTTCATTGGAACCAGTCATTCCTCAGGCCGCCTTACGCAGGCGGCCGATCCAGTTATTTCTCATGACACAATGGACCCAGAGTACAGGTTCGCTGGACTCGAATGTGTCAGTGTTGGCGCCTCTGATTCATCACCTGCAATGGTGGTTGGACACAGAGAATCTCTTGGTGGGGGGGGGGGGGTTATGCTAACCCCTCCCCACCCTCAGGTGACTGTGTATACAGATGCATCGATGGAGGGCTGGGGAGCTTGCCTGGAAGAGTCCACGATATCAGGGCTTTGGAATCTGGAACAGTCAAAGGAACATATAAATCTACTGGAGCTAAGAGCAGTAGTCCTGGGCCTGGAACATTTCTTACAGAAAGTTCAGGGAAAGATTGTTCTTATTCGTTCAGACAACTCAACAGTTGTGACTTACATAAACCGCCAGGGCGGAACGAAGTCGCCCAGTCTCTGTATGATGACATGGAAACTGCTTTGTCGGTGTCTGGATCACCAGATTACCTTGAAAGCAGTTCATATTCCGGGAAGGTTAAACCTGCTAGCAGACTCATTGAGCCGAAGGATGAGTGTTTTACCCACGGAATGGCAACTAAATCAATGTGTGGCGGATCGTCTGTTCGACCATTGGGGGAAACCCAACATCGATTTGTTCGCAACGAAGAAGAATGCGAAGATGACGACGTACGTCTCTCCGATTCCGGATCCAAGCGCTTTCGCAACAGATGCGTTAGCTATCAGCTGGGGGAGAATGTATGCATACGCATTCCCTCCAGCAATCCTGATTCCAAAAATTCTTCAGAAAATCAGACAAGAGGAATGCCAAGTGCTTCTGATCGCCCCGGATTGGCCAAGCCGATCATGGTATACGGATCTGCTGGACCTTCTGGTCTGCAATCCGGTTCCTCTGCCTCTGATGGACGATATTATCTTCCAGGGCAAGGCCCTTCACAACAATCCGTCAATGTTCAGATTGACTGCGTGGATGTTGTCAAGGAATCTAGAATTAAGGAGGGCTTTTCTGAGCAAGCAGCCATGTTTATGGCCAAAGCCAGGAGGGGGTCAACCTCCAGAGCATATAATTATAAAATCAACAGATTTGCAGAATGGTGCTCAAAAAGATGTATTGATCCAATGGATGCATCTATTCAGGTAGTAGCTGATTTCCTCTGTCACCTTTATGATGCCTATAGCCTCAAGCCTAACTCTATTGCTGGTTATAAGTCAGCTTTAATGTCTGTTATTCCTTGCTTGGCTAAGAGGGGAAGTGATGAAGTGAATACATTAAATGTATTAATTAAAGGCATGGGCAATCTAAGACCAAGGAATCCACCGGTGATTCCGTCTTGGAGTTTATCGCTAGTGCTTCAAGTACTAGGTGATAAGCCGTTTGAACCACTTAGTTCCATTTCTATGTAACTATTAACACTGAAGACTGTGTTTTTAATTGCTGCGGCCTCGGCTAGGCGTAGGAGTGAGATTCATGCCTTATCAGCCGAGGATGACCGTTTTGTGGTTTCAGGGGAAGGCCTTAAGCTGCTACCTAGGATTAATTTCTTGGCTAAAAATCAGTCGTTGAAATATCCAGGTCAACCTATTATTTTGCCTGCTTTAACTAGATATGATCCTAATTCTAAAGCATGGTGTCCTGTCCGGGCGCTTCGCCGGTACAAACAACGTACGGCGGAGTGGCGCACCGATCAGTCAGCGTTATGGTTGTCATATATTGAACCCCATGGCAGGGCTTCTAAGGACACCATTTCCAGGTGGATTGTAGAATGCATTCAGTTTTGCCATAAATCCGCCACCGGGAAGCAGGTTGACGTGGCCAAGGCTCACAGTGTCCGCGGCGTAGTGACATCCACTGCCCTATTTAATGGGGTCCCTGTGGATGATATTATGTCGGTGGCTCAGTGGCACTGTGAGTCAAGTTTTACAGACCATTATCTCCGTGACACCTCTAATCCTCTCGCCTTGTCGATTTTGAAAAAATAACTAGGCATATATATTTTTGATGGGGTTTCCTCATTGCTTATATATTTCACAATTAATTTATGGAAACAACCACTAATTTGGGACTGCATCGATCTTCACCAATGGGAAGAGGATGTCAGCAGCCATTTCAACAAGGTCAGTCTTGTGTACGTGTTGTCCATTGTTGATTGTCTTGTCACGTTACCCGTTATTTATATGATGATGGTTTTGTGTATTTATGTGGTTCATTGTTGAGAGTATATGAAAATGGAGTTTTTTCGTCTCTGTCCTGTAGTACATGGCACTTGTACGTAGAGAGCGTATAGGACATTGAGGTCATTCGACTCTTCCTCCCAGGAAGGAGGAGGGGGGAGCGCATATGACATTCGGTCATCTCTCATACATCGGGGGTGTTATCCGATGGTTAGTCAAATCCTGACTGTTTTTCATACAGTTTCAGAAGTTTAAGTGCCTTAAACGCAGAAAAGCGTATAGGGATGAGCTGGTCTTTTGACCTCGCCTCCCTCCCGCCGAATTCACTGTCGAATTCTGGCAATATCAAAAGTATTAGGGAGGTAAGTATACTCTTGATGTGAAATAAACGAAATCAAGGATTTCTTTTTTCACGAGAGAGTTGATACTTACCTCCCTAGATACGGACCCGGCCTCTCCACCCCACAGAGGCTCGGTCTTCAGGCTCTTTATAGCTGCATGTGTATCAGCCAATAAATTAGTCAGAGGAAGTGCTAGTCTGCGCATGCGCGGTGGTGGGGCTGGCATCCGCCAGACTACGCTCTGACTTCCTGCCCAGTAGGGGCACCTAACTGTTTTAATCTGAGTGTTTATTGAGTGAAAGCCAATATTTAGCAATATCAAAAGTATTAGGGAGGTAAGTATCAACTCTCTCGTGAAAAAAGAAATCCTTGATTTCGTTTAGATCACATGGTAAGGGTTATTATAATGAGAAGTCATTAGCTCTTTAATTGTCAACATTGGACAAGAAAATGAGAATATGGCGGGTCAAGAGGAGAGTACATTAGAAGATTTATCAATGGAATGACTGGCTCAGTTATCGAAGCAGGCGCTTCACATGTAAATTTAAAAAAATGGTTTTGGCCTGCAATCTACCACTGTGCATGCAGAGGTTGTTTTTGGCCAACTTAACAATTATCCCTTTAACAATCGTCGGCCAAAACGATTTCTGCAGTGGTCTTGAGAAATGTCCATTTGCAGACTAAGAGAAGACGATTTTTCACAATTTAAAGCTGAAATAATAACCAAGCCAGTCATTACAGTAGTAAGTTTTCAAAAATAGTTTTCTCTTGGTCTGGAAATGGGCATGTTCTATGCGAAGATTGAAATTTTCTTGAGCAAATTTGGGGGTTAAAGGGTTCGCATGAAGTAATAGTCTATAGACATTATCTTGTGGAAAAATTGTAATGACAGATTTATTTATATTAACACTATTCCTTTAAGATAAATATCTAGTTCGTATTTGCGGCTGCTATGTGCTGAGAATATATTGTTTAGCTCAGCAAACTTATTAGGTAGATAGGCATTATACTGTCATCATAATGACCCTTTCCACTGTATCGATCTATCATATGACATCATAATCAACTACGTGACTTGTAGAATGACATCATGAATTGTATGTCTTTAGTATTTAATAAATATCCTGTTGAATATTTTGTAACCAATTTAACTGGGTGCTGTTGCTGCCATCAACAGCACCCAGTCAAATTCGTTACAAAATATTCAACAACTTACCTGTATAGTTTTCAGAAAATTGATAGGACATTCAGGGATAGATCAATCCTAACACAGCGAAGTGTTGGTGTAGCTTACCTAGAGGTGGGCGGGGCATAGCTAAAACTGGAAAGGTCTATTGTAACAAGATTTCAGTACAAGTTGGTATATTATTTTCTATTTTTGTTGATATTGTCGTTTGTATTTGTTGATTTTTATAATATCAAAGTAATGTAATATTCTACAACAAATTATTTCTTTTTATGAGGCATAAGACATTGGCTTGTGGTTGCCTTGGTGATTACAATGCTGTTTACTTCACCGGTTTAGTACAGTATCCATTTCCAAC
Organism: Chaetoderma sp. LZ-2023a; assembly: GCA_034401795.1. NCBI lineage: Eukaryota > Metazoa > Mollusca > Caudofoveata > Chaetodermatida > Chaetodermatidae > Chaetoderma > Chaetoderma sp. LZ-2023a. The sequence continues at coordinate 24,763,362 of CM067368.1, read as the reverse complement.
ACTGATCAGCTATTATGATAACTTACTCCCACGTGTAATCAATTAATGATATTATATAATTTTAAGTATACTTTGTGTTCCGCAGTCGCTACATCGTCGGAAGCAGGTGGAGTTCAGAGAGCGCTCCAGGAAGCTAACATGTCGACTGAAGTTGGCTTGATCATCCTCGACACGCTATGTCTCTTCAGCCAAACATTTAAGGTAGTTCTCATTCATTCAATCACTTTTACTGTGTACATCATGTGTATGACATCACATGTATAACATCACATGTATGGAATCATGTGTATGACATCACATATATGCCATCACATGTATGACATCACATATATGACGACATGTGTATGACATCACATGTATGACATCACATTATAACATCACATGTATGGCATCATGTGTATGACATCACATGTATGACATCACATGTATGACATCACATGTATGACATCATGTGTATGACATCACATGTATTACATCACATTATGACATCACATATAGGACATCACATGTATTACATCACGTCTATGACATCATGTGTAGAACATCATGTGTATGACATCGCATGTATGACATCGCGTGTATGACATCACGTGTATGACATCACATGTATTACATCATGTGTATGACATCACATGTATAACATCACGTGTATAACAGCACGTGTATGACATCACGTGTATGACATCACGCATATGACATCACACGTATTACATCACGTGTATGACGCCACATGTATGACATCATGTGTGTGATATCATGTGTATGACATCACGTGTATGACATCACGTGTATGACATCACATGTATGACATCACGTGTATGACATGTGTATGACTGCAATAACAAGCCATTCTCCACTTCGCATGTAACTTCACAGTAGAAATAATGTGGAGAATGGCTTGTCGTAAAAATCCAAAGGCATGTAACATGCAGGAAAATCTGGCCAGTGATCTTATCCTTTAGAAGAACACTATATTAGTCTAATCATCCGACCTCTGTCATGTCTGTCAACAGTATGTTAGAAGAACACTATATTAGTCTAATCATCTGACCTCTGTCATGTCTGTCAACAATATGTTAGAAGAACACTATATTAGTCTAATCATCTGACCTCTGTCATGTCTGTCAACAATATGTTAGAAGAACACTATATTAGTCTAATCATCTGACCTCTGTCATGTCTGTCAACAATATGTTAGAAGAACACTATATTAGTCTAATCATCTGACCTCTGTCATGTCTGTCAACAATATATTAGAAGAACACTATTAGTCTAATCATCTGACCTCTGTCATGTCTGTCAACAATATGTTAGTAGAACACTATATTAGTCTAATCATCTGACCTCTGTCATGTCTGTCAACAGTATGTTAGAAGAACACTATATTAGTCTAATCATCTGACCTCTGTCATGTCTGTCAACAATATATTAGAAGAACACTATTAGTCTAATCATCTGACCTCTGTCATGTCTGTCAACAATATGTTAGTAGAACACTATATTAGTCTAATCATCTGACCTCTGTCATGTCTGTCAACAGTATGTTAGAAGAACACTATATTAGTCTAATCATCTGACCTCTGTCATGTCTGTCAACAATATCTTAGAAGAACACTATATTAGTCTAATCATCTGACCTCTGTCATGTCTGTCAACAATATGTTAGAAGAACACTATATTAGTCTAATCATCTGACCTCTGTCATGTCTGTCAACAATATGTTAGTAGAACACTATATTAGTCTAATCATCTGACCTCTGTCATGTCTGTCAACAGTATGTTAGAAGAACACTATATTAGTCTAATCATCTGACCTCTGTCATGTCTGTCAACAATATGTTAGAAGAACACTATATTAGTCTAATCATCTGACCTCTGTCATGTCTGTCAACAATATGTTAGAAGAACACTATTAGTCTAATCATCTGACCTCTGTCATGTCTGTCAACAATATGTTAGTAGAACAATATATTAGTCTAATCATCTGACCTCTGTCATGTCTGTCAACAATATGTTAGTAGAACACTATATTAGTCTAATCATCTGACCTCTGTCATGTCTGTCAACAGTATGTTAGAAGAACACTATATTAGTCTAATCATCTGACCTCTGTCATGTCTGTCAACAATATGTTAGAAGAACACTATATTAGTCTAATCATCTGACCTCTGTCATGTCTGTCAACAATATGTTAGAAGAACACTATTAGTCTAATCATCTGACCTCTGTCATGTCTGTCAACAGTATGTTAGTAGAACACTATATTAGTCTAATCATCTGACCTTTGTCATGTCTGTCAACAATATGTTAGTAGAACACTATATTAGTCTAATCATCTGACCTCTGTCATGTCTGTCAACAATATGTTAGTAGAACACTATATTAGTCTAATCATCTGACCTCTGTCATGTCTGTCAACAATATGTTAGTAGAACACTATATTAGTCTAATCATCTGACCTCTGTCATGTCTGTCAACAATATGTTAGTAGAACACTATATTAGTCTAATCATCTGACCTCTGTCATGTCTGTCAACAATATGTTAGTAGAACACTATATTAGTCTAATCATCTGACCTCTGTCATGTCTGTCAACAATATGTTGCCTACAATCACATTTAACCCTTTAATGGTCAGAGTTTGTGAAGAAAATCTAAAAATATTCTTATTGAATATCCCCTTGCAAGCCAAGAGAAGGCTATTTTTTAATATTTACCGCTGAAATAACTGGCTTGGTCATCAAGGCAGTTATTACAACGGTAAAATTTCAGAAATAATCTCTTGTCCTGCAAATGGACACTCCTCAAGACTACTGCAGAGGCTGATTTTGGCCAGCTTGACCATTAAAGGGTTACCCTCGTACAGTATGTACAATGCATTTTGTCTACTCTTTTGTATCTAATAGAAGCAGCTTGAGATGTCAGGAGGTGGAGATGGGCCAGTGATGAAGCGTGTCTTCTCCCTCCATTTGGAGTTTCTCAGAATTAGTGTGTCAGAGGTGTTACAGAGGCATGCGTTTGCTGCATGGCGCCTCTTCATATCAAAGGTAGATATATCTTGTGTTTAACTATTTAAGGGTCAAACTGGCTAAAATGGAACTATGAGAAAATTAGAGAAAGTACTATATGCAGATCAAGAGAATATCCGCTGCAATGACTGGCTTGTTTTTTCTCTGAGAAAATTGCAATTTTCCTGACCAATTTTAACCATTAAATGCAATATGCAGTTAATCAATTCAAAAAATGTGAACATTTTTTGCAATATTCTAAATTCTCATTTGAAAATACATGTAGTGAACTTTTATTTCACGGTATCTAAACATTAGCATTTTTAGCTCACCTGGCCTGAAAGGCCAAGTGAGCTTATGCCATGGTGACTGTCCGTCGTCCATCCGTCAACTTTTCCTTTAAACGACTTCTCAAGAACCACTTGGCCGATTGCAATTATATTTGGCAGGAAGTATCCTTAGGCCATAGGGATCCAAGTTTGTTCAAACGAAGCCGATCGGCCAAATTTGGCCGATGGTCATCTTGGATTTTGGCCGATTTTAGGAAATGTCTTTAAAAAACTCCGAAACTGCTTGGGAGATTGATGCAAACGTCATGAAATATGATCTAGGGTAAGAGCTGAACCAAGTTTGTTCAAGGGAACTTAACTGGTCAAATGGTTCGGCGGCCATCTTGGTTGACCTAGTTTTAGCGAAAACGACTTCTCCAGAACCGCTGAAGGGATCGGGTGGAAATTCGGCAGATATGATTACGGACTAAGGGCCATTAAAGTTTGTTCAAGGGAAGTTGATCCATCAAAAAGCATGGCGGCTGTTGGCCAATCAAAATGTAATGCGTTTGGTGGCCATATTGGATTTTTTTATTTGAGGGATTTTTAGGTCGAAATTGATTTTATATATGTTTTTGTCTATTCTGAGCTCAAATTTGCCAATTTTGAACTGGTCGGATAAACGGTTTGGCGGCCATCTTGGATTATTTTCTTGACAAAGGCTCCCATACTAAAGCAATGGGAAATTTAAAATGTATTCTCGAGAACTACTAGGCCGATTTCAATTATATTTGGTAGGAATATCCTTAGGGAATAGGGATCGAAGTTTGTTCAAATGAACTCGATCAGCCAATTTGGCCGCCGGCCATCTTGGATTTCAGCCGATTTTTTGGAAACGTCTTTAAAAATCTTTTCCGAAACCGCTTGGGGAATCAATTCAAAACTCATGAAGCATCATCTAGGGCAAGAGGTAAGCCAAGTTTGTTCAAGAGGACTTGATTAACCAAATGGTTCGGTGACCATCTTGGATGACCTAGTTTTCCCGAAAACAACTTCTCTAGAACCACTGAAGTGATCAGGCCGAAATTGGGGAGATATGATTAGACACTATGGTCTGTTAAAGTTTGTTCAAGTGAACGTAATCCGTCAAAAACATGGCCGCCATGGACCAATCAAAATGTAGCATGCTTAGCGGTCATATTTGATTTTTTTTTGGATAGATTTTGAGGCTGAAATTGGGTTTATATACGTTTGTGGGTATTCTAATTTCATATTTGCCATCTTTGAAACTGTCTAATAAACGGTTTGGCAGCCATCTTGGATCTTTTTCCTGCCAAAAACTCCCATGCTAAAACAATGGGAAATTTAAAATGTCTTCTCGAGAATCACTGGACCGATGTCAAGTATATTTGGCAGGAAGCATTCTTAGGGCATAGAGGTCCATGTTTGTTCAAACAAAGCCGATCGGCCAATTTGGTTGGTGGCTATCTTGGATTTTGATCGATTTTTAGTAATGTCTTTAAAAATCTTCTCCGAAACCGCTTGTGGGGATCAATTCAAAACGCATGAAATATCATCTAGGGCAAGAGCTGCATTCAAGTTTGTTCAAGGGAACTTGATTGGCCAAATGGTTTCGTGTCCATGTTGGATAACCTATTTTTCACTTCAAGAGTATACTTATCTCCCTAACACTCTTTGATACTCCCAAATATCAACTTTCACTCAATAAACACTCAGATTAAAAAGGTTAGGTGGCCCTACTGGGCAGGTAGTCAGATGACAGTCAGGCGGATGCCAGCCCCAACATCGCGCATGCGCAGACTAGCACTACCTCTTTTCCAATTTATTGGCAAAGAGATACACATGCTAGTTAAATCCCTTGCTTAGTTTTCTGCTTGTTGTGTCTAAACAAACTCAATTCCATGTGATAACGATGTCTTCTCAGGCTAAATCGCCAGAGGAAGGACCGGGTCCGAGTTATCAGGTGAATTCTAATACATATTTGTCTAATGTGGCATTCTAATCCCATGTGTAATGGGTTTCCGGGATTCGCGATTAGACGTGATAGTCGCCATTAAAACTGATTTATTTACATCTGGCGCTATGAAATTCTAATCTCTCTTTATGTTTGTGTCCACAGGTATCTATCTATGATTGAAAAGGAAAGCACATCTTCAGAGGGTTTGTTTTTCTCTTCACCAAGGTTCCATTTCCCACTAACATGTTAGGAACAAAACTATGCCCAGTGACTTGGAGGTCTCGTAGGAAGATCTTCTCACTGCCCACTTGGTCCATTTCCCTTCCTCTTATGGTGGAGAGATTTACGACGTCATAGAGATGGTGGAGTATCCAGTTCATGTGATCGGGTAGTATGTCTATGCTAAAGAAGCTCAAGTATTCTAGTGTTATTATATTAGGCACTTCAAACTATTTAGAAATATTTCTGAAATCTGCTGCCAATTTTTTATCTGATGTGTACATAGCTTGTATCACTATTTTTCCAGTTTTATGTTCTGGATTTTGAACACAATTCATCCTTACACCGGGATATTGTTTTCCAGTCCGATTGCCTTCTTATTTTTGAAAATATGATGTCATAATCAGCCTTTCACTTTTATTAACAAAAGGTTTTGTTCAACGCTGGTTTATCTAAAGAAAACTTTGTAATGGTCTTTATGGCCATTGGTCCTCTCCGAGTTTATTTTGGTTTGAGTTTTACTAATTCATTAACTAAAATACTCATTGTCTTTACCTTGTGGCCTTGCAGAAACCTCGTTGTCCCAACTGTGGTTGCTTCATTATGCCTAGATTCGTCTCTCATCCATGCATTACTTGTAGTTCTTGTGAGCCACTGTTGAACTGTGATGTATGTAAACAGTGGGGGGGGGGGGGAGTTCTAATGTCTGTCTGTTTGTCCATTCAGGCCAAGGAGAAGGTGTCAAAGGACGTGAAGCGCTCAAAGAAGGATCGGGAGTGTAAGTGTTAGTAAGACGGGTAAGAGGAAGGCTTCATCCACCAGGGATATGGAAGCATTCCGTCTAGAGATGTTGGGAGAGATGAAAAGACTATTAAGGATTTGGTTCCAGAGATGCTTCGCGGCATGCTCCCTGGACCAAATTCTTCATTGTCTCCTGCTCCGGAGCAAATAATCCCCACCTCTGAATCGGTTTTCTTTAGGGATTTATCAGTTTTCGCCCATGATTCAGAAGTGGTCCCTGTTGAAGGGACAGAAGTTCACTATGAGAACACTGGCAGCAGGCTTGCCTCGCCGGTCGTTCATTGGCAGGGCTCACTGGACCATGGTTTCCGCTTAGTGGGTCCTCAGGCATGTCTGTGCCCTACAGGTACCGTATCCTCTTATGGTACCTTTTCTGGCCAATCCGGGTTAGCATTTCTCGCTGACCCGGAGTCTAATCTTTCTGGCCAGGAAGAAGAGGATTACTTGCTGGGCTCACCTTCTGGCGCCATGGACATGGAAACTGACGAACGTGCACCCCTCGCGGGGAACACGGGCGACTTTCCATGGGTCTACTCACGCAGGAGTAGCATTCACGGCGCAGAAGTTAGCCCGGTTTGGGGCAGATGGCCAGTATTACTGCATACCTTGGCTTGCCGATGGTATAGCTGGTTCTGGCCAGGGCCGTGGTGTAACGAGTATTTATACCCCACGCAATGTCACGGCGCCTGCGCCTGGTCAAGCTAGTTTTGGCATGCTTTTTCTGTCGGGCCAGCATGCTTTCACTGGCTTGCCAGGAGTATCGGTTCCTCCAGCCACACAATCACCTGTGAATGTTCTAGAGGACGCGAAGGCCCATGCTTAGTCGAGCATTCACAGGTAGCCACGGAGGAAGACTGGTTTGATGCTTGTCATTGGCTAATCAACGTCAGGCCAGATCTTGCTGTGAAACTAGCAGAGCATATCGTGGATATGTTCTCAGTGGCAGAGATGTCCATTAAGGCGAATGGATGTCTCGCGAGGTGGCAAAGCGATGCCGAATGGTACCTGGTGAATACCAAAAGTACGGTGTAGTGCGTAAGCCCAGTGCGGATGATTGCGATGCGCTCGGCTAACATCGCATTTCGCGATGCAGAGGAGAGTTCAAGGGCATACATCACGGCGCTCTCGCACGTCTCCCAGCTGTTACAGTAATGGCATCCGTATCGCGCCAAGCAAATCCAGTAACAGTCCAGAGGGATGGTATTAACCTGCCTTTGGATTGTTTAACCCAGTCAGTTACCAGGAGTGTCCGGGCGCCGCGCATGTTTGCACATGACAATCTGTGCCCGTCGTAGGACCTGTACCATAGGCTTCTGCATATCCAGGTCTCTTTAGGGGTGAGGGATATAAGCACCTCCAAGAGACGGCCATCCTAGTGAATAAGTAGAGGGCTCTGCGTGAGTAATTTGAAGTGCTCCGCAGAATGGAATGCATTTGCACTCCGCCCCCTGCATACTGTCCTCAGCAGGCACGGGGTGGCGGTGGTGAAGTCAGAGGCCAGCCACCTGCGCAGCGCCGGCCTCGGCCACGCATGCTCCGGCCAGCAGCAAGGGGAGGGGGCGCAGGCTCCTCCAGCACAGCCAGCCATCCACGCACCGAGGTGCAGTGCGGGCTGTGGTGCGCGAGGATCTGGTCATGGTAACAGTAAGGACCATTCCAGTGGTTCTGGATCCAGAGACAGTGCCACGCTTGCATTGCTCATGCCCACCTCTCTCCCTAGGTGGACCAGTGGGGCCCATCTCGCCCACCACTGGCAAGAGTGGGAGCGGTTGACTCAGGACCGCTTAGTCTTACGATGGCTTTCAGTCGGGTATCATCCCGACTGGATAACAGGCTCGCCATCTCAGCTGTCTCTATTTCCGATCTGGACTCAAAATCCAAGAGGTCCAGATCAGCCGTTGTGTATAGAGGAGGAAATAAATTCCCTCATACAAAAAGGAGCAATTCAACCAGCACAAAATTGTCTGGGCTTCTATTCAACCGTGTTCCTAGTGGCAAAAGGCACTGGAGGGTGGAGGCCAATTCTCAACCTCAAGCTACTGAACAAGTTCATAGTCACGCCGAGTTTCAAAATGGAAACAGTGAAATCGGTGTTGGCAGGGTTGGAGAAAGGAATGTGGATGGTATCAATAGATTTGAAAGATGCATATTTCCACATTCCAATGGTGAGTAGTTTTCGCCGGTACCTGAGTTTTGCATTTCAGGGCCGTTTTTTACCCTTCAGAATTTCAACAGCTCCTCAGGTCTTCACCAGGGTGGTCCTTGCGATAACAAAATACCTCCGCAGGAGAAGCATAACAGTCCATACGTACATAGACGACTGGCTGTTCAAAGCACACAATCAGGAAAGTCTATCAGCAAATCTGGAGATAGTTCTAAAAACGCTCACAGACTTAGGCTGGATAATCAACTTTCAAAAATCAGAGCTGACTCCATCCCAGAAGTTTGTTTACTTGGGAATATTCTTCGATCTAGAGATAGGATATGTTTATCCTACTCAGAAGTAGTCATCTCATTAATACAGTCAATGTGCAACAGTCATCATGTCCTGGCACGGGTTTACTTGGGAATGCTGGGGTTGATGGTTTCATTGGAACCAGTGATTCCACAGGCAGTCTTATGCAGGCGTCCTATCCAGCTGTTTCTCATGACACAGTGGACCCAGAGTAGAGGACTCAAATGTGCCGGCAGCCTTACGCAGGCGGCCTATCCAACTGTTTCTCATGACACAGTGGACCCAGAGACAGTATTGGAGCCTCTTATTCACCACCTTCAATGGTGGATGGTAAGAGAGAATCTCCTGGCGGGGGTGATGCTCACCCTTCCCCACCCTCAGATAACGATGTATACAGATGCATCAATAGAGGGATGGGGAGCTTGCCTGGAAGAAGCCACAATATCAGGGCTTTGGAATCTGGATCAGTCACAAGAACATATCAATCTACTGGAATTACGAGCAGTAGTACTGGGCCTGGAACATTTCTTGATGAAAGTTCAGGGCAAGATTGTTCTGGTTCGATCAGACAATTCAACCAACAGTAGTGACTTAGATAAACCGCCAGGGTGGAACGAAGTCGCCCAGTCTCTGTATGATGACATGTTAATTGCTTTGCTGGTGCCTGGATCACAGGATCACCTTGAAAGCAGTTCATATTCCGGGAAGGTTAAATCTGCTAGCAGACTCATTGAGCCGAAGGATAAGTGTTTTACCTACGGAATGGCAACTAAATCAATGTGTGGCGGATCGTCTGTTCAACCACTGGGGCAAACCCAACAGATTTATTCGCAATGAAGAAGAATGCGAAGATGACGGCGTACGTCTCCGATTCCAGATCCGAGCGCTATCGCAACAGATGCGTTAGCTATCAGTTGGGTGGGAATGTATGCATACGCATTCCCTCCAGCAATCCTGATTCCAAAAATTCTTCAGAAAATCAGACAGGATGAGTGCCAAGTGCTTCTGATCACCCCAAATTGGCCACGTCGATCATGGTATACGGATCTGCTGGACCTTCTGGTCTGCAATCCAGTTCTTCTGCCTCTGATGGACAATATTATCTTCCATGGCAAGGCCCTTCACAACAATCCGTCAATGTTCAGATTGACTGCATTGATATTGTCAAGGAATCTAGAATTAAGGAGGGCTTTTCTGAGCAAGCAGCCATGTTTATGGCAAATGCCAGAAGGGGGTCAACCTCCAGAGCATATAATTATAAAATCAACAGATTTGCAGAATGGTGCTCAAAAAGATGTATTAATCCAATGGATTCATCTATTCAGGTAGTAAGCGATTTCCTCTGTCACTTGTATGACGCCTATAGCCTCAAGCCTAGCTCTATTGCTGGCTACAAGTCGGCTTTAATGACAGTTATCCCTTACTTGGCTAATAGAGGAAGTGATGAAGTAAGTACATTAAATACTTTAATTAAAGGCATGGGCAATCTAAGACCAAGGAACCCCCCCCCCCCCTGTGATTCCTTCTTGGAGTTTATCACTAGTGCTTCAAGTATTAGCAGCTAAGCCATTTGAACCACTAAGTTCCATTTATATGAAAATGTTGTCTTTTAAAACTGTATTTTTAATTGCTGCCGCCTCGGCTAGGTGGGGAAGTGAAATTCATGCCTTGCCAGCCGAGGCAGACCGTTATGTGATTACAGAGGAAGGCCTTAGGCTTCTACCTAGGATAAATTTCATGGCTAAAAACCAGTCTTTGAAATATCCAGGTCAACCCATATTTTTACCAATTTTGACTAGATATGATCCTAATTCAAAAGCATGGTGTCCAGTCCGCACATTAAACAGGTACAAACAATGTACACAGGAATGGCAGACGAACCCTACAGCATTATGGTTGTCGTATATTAAACCTCATTGTAGGGCTTCCATTTCCAGCTGGATTGTAGAAAGTATTCAATTTTGTCATAAATCCGCCACAGGTAAACAAGTTGACTTTGCCAAGGCTCACAATGTTCCTGGTGTAGTGGCTTCCACTGCCGTGACACCTCGAATCCTCTCGCCTTATCGATTTTTTTAAAATAATTTAGGTGTACAATTTTTGATGAGGTTTTCTCATTTTTTATATACATCACAATTTATCAATGGAAACAACCACTTGTCAGAACTGCATCAGTCTTCACTAATTGGGAAATGATGACAGCAACAAGAAGTTCACAAGGTCAGTCTTGTTCATGTGTTGATTGTATTTGTCACGTAACCCTTCGTTCTAATATGGTGATAGTACGTGTTTTATGTGGTTCATTCTTGAGAGTATATGAAAATGGAACCTTTTCGTCTTATGTCCTATAGTACATGGCACTTGTATGTTGAGAGCATATGGGACATTGAGGTCATTCTGTCTCCCTCCCAAGAAAAGGGGGGAGGGGTGGGTGGGAGAGCACATATGACATATGGTCTTCTCAAAGCCATCGGTTGTGTTATCCGATCTTCAAATCATTCCCTGTTTATGTTTTCACACAATTTCAGAAGTTTAGTGCCTTAGACGCATAAAAGCGCATAGGGAAGAGCTGGTCATTTGACCTCACCTCCCTCCCGCCGAATTTACTGATGAATTCTGGCAATATCAAAGAGTGTTAGGGAGGTAAGTATCCTCTTAAAGTGAAATAAACGAAATCACGAATTTCTTTTTTCATGAGAGAGTTGATACTTACCTCCTTAACACAGACCCGTCCTCTCCGCCCCGCAGAGGTTCAGTCTTCAGGCTTTCTTAAGTTTCATGTGTGTCAGCCAATAAATAAGTCGGAGGAAGTGCTAGTCTGCGCATGCGCGAGGTTGGGGGCTGGTATCCGCCGGACTGTCATCTGACTACCTACCCAGTAGGGCCACCTAACTTTTTTAATCTGAGTGTTTATTGAGTGAAAGTCAATATTTGGGAATATCAAAGAGTGTTAGGGAAGTAAGTATCAACTCTCGTGAAAAAGAAATCTGTGATTTCGTTTATTTTCCCAAAACAACTCCAGAACCACTGAACGGATTGGACGCAATCGGAGTGCCGTTAAAGTTTGTTCAAGGGAAGGAGCTACATCAGAAACATGGCCACAATGGACCAATCATAATGTAGCGTGTTTGGTGGCCATATTGGACTTGCAAAAATGTCCACAAACTCATTTAAAAGACTACTAAACCACCCACCAACAATTTTGACAAAAATTCATAGTGCTCCAGGTGAGCACTTGGGCCTCTTGTATTTGTGTAATGAAAGCTGTCATGTCATTGACTGAGCCATGTATTTGTTCATTATCATTGTCCTTCAGTCCTTGGCATGATTTTGTTTAGCTTTATAATAGAGTAATCAAATGTAGCATTAAATTATAATGCTGTTGCCGAGTGACTTAGTCAGATTTCAATAATTTAATTAAATCTATATGTGACGGTTTAGCCGTATCAAACTGCGCTATGATGTTATGATAAATTTATATTCACTTCTATTTTGCAGTTTCCCTCTGTGCTATTCAAAGGCAATGCAATACTCTGTGGTGACCTCTGTTATCAGGTAGATATAATTAGACATGCATGTGTGTGTGTGTGTGCGTGCGTGTGTGCGAGCATGCGTGCGTGTGTGTTCGGGCGATATGTCAAGACCCTTGAAGACGGGTTGTAGGTGTGACTTGGACTCTGATCTTCCAGGATGCTGGTTTAGTACAGTTATATAACGAACCTACGCCACAAATTCACTCGAATCAGTCGGCGATGTTTATGTATCCTTACAAACAAACAAAGATGTGTCAATACTTAGACATCATTCACCATCAGTGATACAGGTCATAAATTTCATCAAATCACGATTTAATATTAAATAAATTTATAACTAGCTGGCTTGTATTGGATAGAGGCTAAATTTTGGCCCAAACTCTCCCCAAAAATCCTTATACTCATAGAAAGGACTCATAGAGAAAATGAAACCCATTCTCTAAACTGGTTAAAACTCGTAAAACCTACCATGGAACACAATTTCCATACGCATGCTTACTGCCGTACCACTATGTTTAATGTACTCCTCAAAAATATCATTGTGGAAGTGAAAGTATTAATGGGACCGCCTAAATATCGCATATCTTCAATAAAGATTGTTTATTACATCAAAGTCAATGATACTTTTAACATAAATTGTTGCTGAGAAAAAATAGAAATCATGTGACATTAGGAATGCGATAAGATCATGTGTTTACTAGATTTCTTCTAATATCTGCCATTCTCTAATTTCATTGGCTTGTACGGGAGAATTAATCCAATCAGAACAGAGAAATACTATTTCTCTTCAGAAAAAATTAATAATGGAACAGAGTTTTCTCTTGTATTGCGCATTAATTTTGTAATGCCGATCAACATTAAATGATTCAAAACGAAATCAAGATGTACGGCATCAATTGTTTAAATGAGATAAAGCGCTTATGTTGGCGAGCCGCTGGCTCTTTTGCGATAAGAGGTGCCATGTTCTCACGAGATCTTATACGCTAATGGGAGTTGTTCATCAAACACGGACAGATCAGACCTAAAGTACAATACTTAGTTCCTATCACGCAATGATAATATATAGTATTCAGAGTTCCGAGTCCAGAATATTTTACCTGAGTACTCGCTCTGATTAAAAACAATCTTTTGCAATTGGAGGCGACTCACGGGATTTATATCTTCTCGACACCATTTTGTGTCAAATTCAGGATTAATTTGAATGTAATAAATTATCTTTATTAATGTATATGCAATATTTAATAGGCACTCCAATTTAATAATTTCACTTCCGCGATGAGGTTTTGAGGTATACATTAAACATAGTCGTAAGGCTTTGTACCGTGGGAAAATGAGTTCAATTTTCGTGGTATCATCTTTTTATTTTTTTTACGAAACTTGACAAATAAAATGTGCTCAAAGAATGTACTCGATTATAGGATGCACGCACGTACGCACGCACACACACACACACACACACACAAACACTTCCTAGAACATGTAATATGACAAAAAAACTGTGTCCTTTCCTCGAATAAAAACGGTAATCCTTGTATGACGAAGTCGGCAAAAACAGGCTTTTGCAGTGGTGTTAAAGAATGTCTAGTTGCAAGTCAAGAGGAAACAAATTTTGACAATTTATCATGGGAATGACTGGCTCAGTATTTGAGCCAGTCATTCCAGTGATACCTTTTCAAACAGTCTTCTCTTGGCCTGCAGATGGATATTCAATTGGCAAATATTTTGATTTTCCTCACAATCTTTAGCCATTAAATGTTTAATAAATTATTTTCAGATTTTACATTGTTGCAATTCACGTTTATCATCGACTCGGCGACAAGCTTGTGCACTCCTCTACCTGCTGATGAAGTCTAATTTTGAATGGAGCAAGAAAACGGGATTTACACGCGTCCATTTACAGGTTAGAGGACAGGATTTAATAAAACTTATTTAACTCATTGGCCATCAAATTTGTTCAAGAAAATTAAAATCTTCTCATAGAAAATGTCCGTTTGCAGACCAAGAGAAAACTATTTTTTTTAATTTACCACGAATTACTGGCTTGGCTATCGAGCCAATCATTCCAGGGGTAAGATTTCTAAAATAGTCATCTCTTGGTCTGCAAATGGACATTTCTCAAGACCACTGCAGAAGCCTTTTTTGGCTGATATAAGTGTTAAAGGGTTAACCCATTAACTCTTGGAATGCCATTGTCTCAATGTCAAGATAACTATGCAGGAAAGCTGTTGAATATTTTGAAACTAATTGGACTGGAACATGTTGCTGCCATAGCAATGGTTTGCTGCAAGGCGGCTGGATGTAGTATCTGTTGCTCTTGGAGTCAGTCAGAGTGCCGTGTCCTGGGCATGGAAGCAGTATCAGGAGGCTGATCAAGTGAACAGATGTCTTAGTGGAGGATGTGCAATGGTTACCACAAGCCCATGTTCCTTGTCACAAATTGTCTTGGCAAGCAAATGTTGCTCAAGAAAATTTAAACATCTACCAATTGAATGTCCATTTACAGGTCAAGAGAGTTCAGTTTTTGAAATTTTTTCACTGTAATGACTGGCTCGGGTACCGAACCAGTCATTCCAGTGGTAAATTTTAAATATTATATTCTCTTGACCTGTTAGTGGGCATTCCACTAGACCATAACAGAGGCCAGTTTTGGCCGGTATGACCATTAAAGGGTTAACAAACCTGAGTATAGCTCGACATAGTTATCCATGTGGTATCTGACTTGTGCCATCCGATGTCCGACGTACACCAAGAATTAGGTAAATGTTAATAGCTTTTCAATGTTCAATAGACGTTTAATTTGTCAAAGGCATATCTGATCTCAATAAAACTTTACAGATTTGTGCAATACCATCATTACATCCAGGGTGGACCATAATTAAAACGATGTTCAAAATTTTTCCATACTAGTCTTTTAATTTTAGGTGGTTTGAACCTAGTTTATTTTGCAGCAAGAATTAGAAGAATCTTAGTTTTTCAGTGAACATATCTGATTTCAATAAAAATTAAAATATTTTCAAAAATGGTTCAGAGACTCGACATGCAGGCCCAGGCCTCTAGTTTATCTTCTGTACTTCTCATTGGCAAGGGAAACGAGTTTATTAATGTCGCAGGTTACAGGCCACATTGAAAAAACCCAGGGAATCTTGATTTCCATATGAAAACTAAAGTTCTGCCAACCTCTGTTGAGATAGTGAAATATGTTGTAGATATCATCTCGTAGTTAATGTTTCTTCATACCTTTCTGCTTATCCATATTTTGCAGGTGATAATCTCCGTGTCACAGTTGATAGGTGATGTTGTGGGATTGAGTAACAGCAGGTTTCAGGAGAGTCTGGCTCTGATTAACAGCTACGCAAGCAGTGATAGAGCAATGCAGGTAAGCTGATATTATGTACAGCAATTCATACAGGCGAAACTGGTTGGAAATATTTGTGTCCCAGTCTTGACACATAGTCAGTAAGGTGCCATAGGTGGTTTATCATTTGTTGATATTTTGATATATTTAATTCATAATGTGATTTTCTCAATGTTAGGCTAAACAAGCTCGATAGAATCACGGAAGCTGGGGGTGATATATGAAAAGTAGGTCACACTGACCTACATTTTTTACACTACATACCTTAAGCCTACAATGCATGACAAATATTGTTTTCAAAATAATTATTTTAATTGTGTGACCATGGCCTCCACCTTTGACCTTTTGACCCAAAATTTATCACACATGTTCGAGACTCCACAACCAACCTGGAACCCAAATCTGGTCCAGATCACTCCACTAGTCCCAGAATTATCGGCAAATTTGCCAGGGACATAGTTTTCAAAATAATCACATTTTAATTTGGTCACTGTGACTTTTACCTTTGACCCCAGATTTATGTCTAGGACTCCATGAGCAACATTTTCCTGTATATGAAAAACACTTGAAGCGACACCCAAAATAAGATTGTGTGACTGACTGACTGATTGACACTCTAACTGACAAACCGCTGTCAAGTCTAACTAGATTCCTAGTCGAATGTGAAATAGATAACTAGCTAGTCAGCTATAGTCGACCGAGCAACCGAGCTCAATTCAGATTGTTAGTGCAAAATTTGCGGACACCTACAGCTTGGCACGAATAAATGCATATAAAAGTGTAAATATTTCATTAAATAACTTAGATTTTGATGAAATTATGCTTTCCGATTGTATGTCCATGTTCCAAAGTCCCTATTTCTTCCCACATTATCTCATATGGATGTTTTTTGACATCTTAGCGAACAAAAATAACCCATTTTTGTAGGCTATCAAAACAGACGACAGAAAGGGTTAATGGAGACTGGTACCCGGCTCAAAATTTTCTGCAATAGTAATTCAATGGGAACCGGGTACCAATGAACTATAGTTAACTAATTAGCGTCCGACTGGACATAGCAACTGCGCATGTTCAATAACCCAGCAAACTGACTATAGTTAGCCAGTCGAACTTGACCTAAGAGACATGGTGGTGTATTGGGCTGCTACCTGCAGTTAAAAATCGGAAACGCATGAATAATTTACATAGCGACATGTTAACTATAATTGTAAAATTACAGGGCCGGGATTCCAGTCAATGTAATTTCTGATTCTTCAGCAGCTTGACAATGGTCCTCATTAACACTATTACCAATTAGAGCAGGCTTGAGGTCAATTCCGATTGGAATTGATGCATCAATTCCAATTCAATTCCGGAATTGGAATTGATAAATCTTAAGACTCCGGAATTGGAATTGGTAAAATGGAATTGACCCCATCCCTGGTCCAGAGACATGCCACCCAGCAAGATTTCTTCCAGCATTGCTAGATATTTTATATTCGGTCTTCAGCCAACTTCCCATAATTCCTTGCGCTTACTACTGTAACTTGATATTTATGTCAATAGATTATGTTTATGGTGAACAAATCTTAAACCAACAATTCTGCGTATTAATTCTGCGAATCAATTCAGAAAAATATGGCTCACCAGAGCCTCGTTTTCAGATCGCCTGTTACAAGCCATCTGCACTTTGTGTTCCGGACAGATTAATTTCAAAATATTCAATAAAGCATTGAAAGTAGCAGAAAATCTGTTCTTTTGTCAATTTTTGGTGGGTACTGAACATAATAACATCATAACAGGTTTTTTCCTCTTTCCTCTTGAGAGCATTACTAACCCCCACGGTTTAGCGCAGGTGTAGTTTTACTAACCCGTATGAAATTCTGCTATCCTCGGGTTAGTGTTAATATCGAGCCCTGCTCATGCACATGCTACTAAAGTATAATATAATCCAAAGGCCAACATGACCAACAGCACAAGACGTCAGCTGAAATCGTCATGGGTTTATTCCGTTCTATCATGTCAATCTATTCCGTACTTTTAAAAGTCATTTATGTGGTAGGTGCATCACGCTTTTTTATTTATATAAGTTTATTTCTAGCAGTAACATGAATTTTTCTGTTTCACAGAAAAGCAGTTTTCCAGGTGAAGTCAAAGACTTAACAAAACGTGTACGAACGGTTCTCATGGCAACTGCACAGATGCGTGAACATGAAAATGATCCAGAAATGTTGATCGACCTTCAATACTCATTAGCAAAATCTTACGCAAGCACACCGGAACTACGCAAAACATGGCTTCATACGATGGCGAGAAACCACACCCGAAATGAAAGCCATTCTGAGGTATGGTATAAAGTGAATATTTTGTACAGATATACAGTATTCACCTTAACATCATCATCCATTCCTGTAACACTAATTTGAGGCAAATATGTTTTATGGAATATTTCTATATAACACTATCACGGTATCACCCGAGTGCTTATATTTGGTTAATTAATTGCTCTGTAATCTGTTGTTTTCTAGGCCGCTCATTGTTACATCCATATCGCTGCTCTCATAGCTGAATACCTGAAACGAAGAGGTGAGTTAGCTATAGAGATGTGTCAAGTTAACCAATTGACATATTACATTATAGGAGGGAAAATTAAATTGAAGAATTACTGTTTCCAGAAATTAATTTTTATACCCCGCCAAAAAATTTGGCGGGGTATTATGTAATGGCGCCGTTCGTCTGGGCATGCGGGCGGCAGAGTGGTTTCCGGATGATAACTCTGTTACTGTTTGTCGGATCGCAGTGAAACTTCATAGGGTGGTTGTACTAGGTCTTTGGAAGAAACCTATTGAAATCGACGATGATCCAAAATCCAAGATGGCCACCAGTGGCCATATTGAAAATTGGTTTCCAGATGATAACTCCGTTACCGTTTGTCGGATCACATTGAAACTTCATAGGGTGGTTGGACTAGGCCTGGGGAAGAAACCTATCGAAATGGCCGATGATCCGAAATCCAAGATGGACGCCAGCCACCGGTGGCCATCTTGAAAATTGGTTTCTGGATGATAATTCCGTTACCGTTTATCAGATCGCTTTGAAACTTCAGCGTGGTTGGACTAGGTCTGCGGAAGAAACCTATCGAAATCGATGATGATCCGAAATCCAAGATGGCCGCCAGCCACCGGGAGCCATCTTGAAAATTGGTTTCTGGATGATAACTCCGTTACCGTTTATCGTATCACGTTGAAACTTCATAGAGTGGTTAGACTAGGTCTGCGGAAGAAACCTATCGAAATTGATGATGATCTGAAATCCAAGATGGCCGCCAGCCGAAGGTGGTCATCTTGAAAATTGGTTTCTGGATGATAACGCCGTTACCATTTATCGGATCGCTTTGAAACTTCATCGGGTGGTTCGACTAGGTCTGCGGAAGAAACCTATCGAAATTGATGATGATCTGAAATCCAAGATGTCCGCCAGCCGAAGGTGGTCATCTTGAAAATTGGTTTCTGGATGATAACGCCGTTACCGTTTATCGGATCGCTTTGAAACTTCATAGAGTGGTTGGACTAGGTGTGGAGAAGAAAACCCACGAAATTTACGCTGATCCGAACTCCAAGATGGCCGCCAGCCATGGGCTGCCATCTTGAAAGTTGATTTTCTAGATTTCATTTATTGGATCACTTCCTACAGTCGTCGGAATATGTCTGGAAGAAACTTATCGAAATTTATGATAATCCAAAATCTAATATGGCCGCCAGTCAGCGGCAGCCATCTTGAAAATTGGTTTCCGGACGATACCTCCTTGACCGTTTAACGGATCGCTTTGACACTTCATAAGGATGACTGGTCTGAAGGGGCTGAGGAAAAAATAAATGTTTTCTGATAGCTCTCATTCATTGGTTTGTCATCATGGTGGGGTATTATGCA
Source organism: Chaetoderma sp. LZ-2023a (assembly GCA_034401795.1). Lineage (NCBI taxonomy): Eukaryota > Metazoa > Mollusca > Caudofoveata > Chaetodermatida > Chaetodermatidae > Chaetoderma > Chaetoderma sp. LZ-2023a. Next base: position 24,743,836 of record CM067368.1, on the reverse strand, counting down.
CCGTTTGCGGAGCTCTTGTTAAAAAAATGTTGTTCCCAATCACAGGATTGTTCGTAATAAGGAAAATTAATTAGCTCTCCATGAGATTAAGTTTTTCATGGTTGTGCGCTGTTGTCAACTCATTTTCTGAGAAATCTTGTCCGTATATTTCTGCAGAATTTAGTCTTGCGGGAAGAGGAGGTGGTTTTAGGATTGTATTTTGATAAGTTGAGTTTACATAAAGAAATACATTCATTTCTGTGGAATATATCTAATTCATTTATTAGATATGGAGAGTTTCTACATTATATGAGTGATTGGTGTTGATGTCTTCAAGTAATGCCCATCAATATGTCGATATGCCCATCAATATGTCGATATGCCCATCAATATGTCAAAAGTTCATAATGTTTGACTACTTCTATACACTATGCAGTGTCCTATGGAGCAGTATAAACTATCATATCTTTGAACTTTGTGATGTACTGATCCATATATTCTGTTGAATATTTTGAAATTATTTTGACTGGAAGACATTGCTGCCTTAGGCAGCAATGTCTTCCAGTCAAATTAATATCAAATTATTCAAAAGTTTTCCTGTATGGCTGCCTTGAAAATGAGATATGGGGAAGGGTTGTAAGAGTTAAAGCCTCATCATATATATCGGTGTGGTGAACTTGAGATATACGGATTTCGGGGTTACGAATGGCTGGCTATTGAAATAAAAATGTGTATTAAGTATTTTAATATTTATATTAAAACCTATCTCACAGGAAGTATTCCAGGTAAGTAGTCCTGAATTTCACAGTTATTTGCACATTGCATGTTTTGGGGTTTAATTTCTTTTTACCATGGCTATGTATATAGAGTTTTGTGCCTGCCTAAGCTTACGCACATAGCTTACTTCATTACGTCAGTTCTGTTTCGCATACAATCCAGAAATTAGACTTAAGTATCACTTTTCTGTTGTGGTGGTGGCGTCAACATTAAGGTTTCACAATGAGATTAACTTCTCAATGAAGGGGAGGGAGGACCTATAGGCGAGACATTTAGGTATTAAAAATTTTCATTTGTTCTATAATTTTAATGCCTTGCTTAGGGATGTGTATTAATTTTCATATACATAGTCTATAATTTGTTACAGTTTATTAATTAGCTCACCTGGCCTGAGCTTATGCCGTGGCGACCATCCATCGTCCGTCAACTTTTGCTTTAAAACGCTACTCCTCCTTAACCAATAGCTGAATCTTAGCTAAATTTTGGTCAAAGGATGCTATTGTGCTCGGATCCGGAACTTCCATTTGGAATTTTGATTTATAAATTTTTTGGGTCAAAATCTTAGATTTTATTCTAAATTTAACGGAAATTGTCAAATTGCTTCTTCTCCTTACCCGTTTGACCGATATCAACCAAATGTCGCTAAAAGGACCCAATCGTCGTAGGCTCCAGAAAATCCATTCGGAATTTTGATTCATCAATTTTTTGGGGTGAAAATCTTAGATTTTTTGAAAATGTACCGGAAATTGTCAAAATGCTTCTTCTCCTTACCATTCTGGGCGATTTCAACCAAATTTGGTTTAAAGGACCCAATGGTCATAGGCTCCAGAATTTCCATTCGGAATTTTGATTCATCGATTTTTTTTCCCGGGTGAAATCTTAGATTTTATTTTAAATGTACAGGAAATTGTCAAATTGCTTCTTCTCCTTACCATCTCGACCTGTTTTAACCAAATTTGGCTAAAAGGATCCTATGGCCATAGGCTCTAGACCATCCATCCAGAATTTTGATTCATCAATTTTTTGCATGAAAATCAGATTTTATGAAAATTGTACCGGAAATTGTCAAATTGCTACTCCTCCTTAGCTGCTTCACATATTTCAACCAAATTTCACTAATGGATTCTATGGTGGTAGGCTCTAGAAATTTTATTCAGAATTTTGATTGATTAATTTGTTGGGTGAAAATTTTATGAACAATTTACCAGAAACTGTCAAAACCCTGCTTCGCCTTAGCTGCGTGGCATATTTCAACCAAATTTGGCTAGAGTGACCCTATCAAGGTAGACTAGAATTTCTATTCAGAATTTTGATTGGGCAATTTTTGGGTGGCCATCTTCCATCAATTATCTACACGTATTTAAATGCAAATGGTTCAAATGTTAATGGTCCAGGTGAGCACCACAGGCCCTTGGGCCTTTTGTTTTAATTCTAATATTAATTTATAATTATTTTCATTGAGTTATTGATATGTTTTTGATGCATCGTTTGTCATGTCATTTTTACTATGGTACTATTAGATAATAGAGAAATACCTTCGGTCTTGTTATCTATTTTTAGCTCACCTAGTGAGCTTATGTCGTGATGACCATCCGTCGTCCATCAACTTTTCCTTTAAAACGACTTCTCAAGAACCGCTGGGACGATTTCAATTATATTTGGCAGGAAGCATCCTAAGGGCATAGGGATCCAAGTTTGTTCAAATGAAGCCGATCGGCCAATTTGGCCGGTGGCCATCTTGGGTTTTGGCTGATTTGGCTCGCGGAAGGGATCGGGCCAAAATTTGCTGACATGATTAGGGACTAAGGGTCAGTAAAGTCTGTTCAAGAGAAGTTGATCCGTCCAAAACATGGCCGCCGTGGGCCAATCAAAATATAGCATGTTTGGTAGCCATATTGTATTTTTTTATTTGATGGACTTTGAGGCTGAAATTGGTTTTATATGGGTTTTTGGGTATTCTGATTTGAAATTTGAAATTTTCGAAATTGTCAGATAAATGGTGTGGCGGCCATCTTGGATCATTTTCCCGCCAAAAGCTCCTATACTAAAGCAATGGGAAATTTAAAATGTCTTCTTTTCGATAACTGCTGGACCGATTTCAATTATATTTGGCAGAAAGCATCCTTAAGGCATAGAGATTCAAGTTTGTTCAAATGAACCCGATCGGCCAATTTTGATTTCGACCGATTTTTAGAAATGTCTTTAAAAATCTTCTTGTCCAAAACCGTTTGAGGGATCGATTCAGAACTCACGAAATATGATCTAGAGTAAGAGCTGAAACAAATTTGTTCAAGGGAATGTGAATGACCAAATGGTTTGGTGGCCATCTTCGATGACCTAGTTTTCGCGATCAGGCCAAAATTTGTGGGCAAATGGCAAGAGCTGCACCAAGTTTGTTTCAAGGGAACTTGATTGGCCAAATGGTTTGGTGGCCATCTTGGATAACCTAATTTTTGCCAAAATGACTCCAGAACCACTGAGCGGATTGTGCCAAAATTTGGGAGATATGATTAGGCACTGAATGCCATTAAAGTGTTTTCAAGGGAAGGCGCTACATCAGAAACATGGCTGCAGTGGACCAATCAAAATGTAGCGTGTTTGACGACCATATTGGACTTGCAAAAATGTCCACAAACTCATTTAGAAGACTACTCCTAAACCACCCACCAACAATTGTGACAAAAATGCATAATACGCCAGGTGAACGACACAGGCCCCTTGGGTCTCTTGTTGATTAAAGGGATACTAATGTCATCTCAAATATTTTATTATACTCGGATAGATTATCATCACTGTGTTGGATTCCATATCATTTACTCCCTGATTCATTATTTTATCTGCATGACAATTATTTGACTTTTAACATCCCTTTAGCCCTAGAATTTGTTAAAGAAGATTTATCTCAAAGAAAATGTCCATTTACAGACCAAGAGAAGAGTATTTTTTTTAATTTACCACTGAAATGACGGTTATCGAGCCAGTCATTCCAGTGGTAAATTTTGAAATATACCTTTCCCTTGGTCTGCAAATGGACATTCCTCAAGACCACTGTAGAGGCCTGCTTTGGCTGGCTTGACCGTTAACACTTTAATCCTCCTATCATCCGTCTTGGGAAATGTTCATTTGCAGACCAAGAGAAGACTATTTTTGGAAATTTACCACTGGAATGACTGGCTCGATAACCAAGCCAGTCATTCCAGTGCTAAACTGTCAAAAATAGTCTTCTCTTGGTCTGAAAATGAACACTTCCCAAGACCACTGCAGAAGTTGTTTTTGGATGATAGGAGGGTTAAAGTGTTAAAGGTCAAGCCAGCCAAAGCAGGCCTCTACAGTGGTCTTGAGGAATGTCCATTTGCAGACCAAGAGAAGGGTATATTTCAAAATTTACCACTAGCTAGCTGTCTTTGTATGCCATATTGTATCATCCGAACTGAGTTTTCCTTTAAGACTTATTATTTCCCAGCAAAATGGAATTCTAACAATATTATTTTCTCCTGGATTCCCTCATGACAATGATTGACATTAAGTTATTGCATCATAATTCCCTCATGACAATGATTGACAGTAAGTTTTTGCATCATAATTCCCTCATGACGATGATTGACATTAAGTTATTGCATCATGATTCCCTCATGACAATGATTGACATAAAGTTATTGCATGATTCCCTCAAGACAATGATTGACATTAAAGATCTTGTGGGGACTAGATACCCGATCGCTCTGATTAACTTGACAATCATAATACAGATTCTCCTTTACTAGAAGAACAAAATGCTTTTTTAATTTTTGTAATCGGCCCAGCCAAAGCGGAGATAAGCATATAGCATCCACCTTGACAACCAAACGTTTTTAGATATCACGCTAGAGTTGTGACGTCACACCGGGATGACACCAATTCCTATTAGTCTAGATTATTATCTCGGGGAGCATAGCTATGCTCTCTACTGCTGCGCGTATTAGGCACCAATGCACCTATTCTTTGACAATTCATTGTTCACACAGGGACACTACATTGTTCGTGATGCAAAAAGGTTCAATAATATCGAAGTTGATGATATTTTTGTTGATTAAACTTAAAAGGACAGACCTCATGGTCACGGTGCCTGACATCACAATTCTAATGTATAGGCCTGTTAAAGGTGACAGTAACATCGGATTTCGTGTACGTGAATTAGGCTATATTTAATCAAACCCATCCACACACTTCTTGGAATACAATTCTACAAATGCATATATATATCTTATCTTTCTGGATTGACTGCAGAGATTTTGCGTAGATGATAGGCATGCATGTACACAAACCCAAATATACAACTTTTTAAATGATAGTTAAGTAGGCCTACACCGCTCAGTGCATGTACGATCGCAATTTACCAATATGTAGGCTTATGAATAAATTTATGAGTGCAATATAACAGTTACTCCAGTTATGTGTTTAAAATTAACTAAAATGCCGGGTAAATATAAATCTAATCTAAACTAATCTATTTAATGCGTATAGTCTACATTGACATATTATTGACACTACACGGTTTGTTTACAATTTAGGCAGCGGTCGAGGTGCATAGCGAGGCTTTCACTGCCATCCGCACGCTTATAGTACAACTTAAATAATGTATACTGTTGAATATTTTGAACATAATTGGGTTGGATTTCAACCCTTATTGTGTTCAAAATATTCAACATAACTTTTCTTGTATCGTGTTCATGTGGTTCTAACTAACATATTTGTGTTTTTGCTTTGGAAGCATTTAAACTTATTTATGAGCTGCACTATAAGTAAAGATGATACGCTAGCGACCTCTGAACATTTGTCAGTTCACTTACCTATTTAGTATTTGTTCATCCGCTATAGCTTTGCTTTTTCATAACATTGAAATATGAGTGTATGCTACTTCCATACATGGAAGAAGTTGGTTTGAAAACAATATAGTTCATATGGTTGTCACAGGCGTGACGCCCCCCCCCCCCCCACACCAACGTACGTGTTGACCCGTACATGCCTCTACATTATTATTATACAAACACATTGCCAAAAGCTTATAGGTAAACAATTACATTCTAATCAGTAATCACGCGAAATTTCACATAGGACACACTGACACACTTATTGTACATTCGTAATCTTCAGAAAAAATTGTAACTACTCTGTAGCCTATATACATTTAGATATGAATAATAGTACAATTACAGCCATCGTCAACCTCTCCCACCCACCTCGATCATCACACTCGATCATATCCATCCATCCCAGATATTACATAGTGCACCCAGTCCTTTCAAGAATGGTAATGGGTCCGCAATTAGGCCTACTAGACTATAGAGTATTTGTCACATGCATTGAAATATTGCCGGTTTTCAGCATTGCCCATGGTTTACCGTAATTATAGGCCTATTATTATGCGAATATAGCTATCCATGAAACCATTAAAAATGAGTAAATATCATAATAGATTTTTTTAAATCATGATTTTTTATTTCTTGAAGACTTAGCTTCAACCTGACATAATTTATGTTATGGTAGGTGAAGTCGATCCTATTAAACGCGCGTTTTAAAATATGTTACCTTTGTACTACAGGCAGAGAAATATTGATGCAGCTCACAGTGCCGTTCCCGGTGTGACGTCACAGAGAGTGGTGGTGTGATTCAGATTGAGGCGTCATTTAATCTCGTTATTTGGGCTGTCTAACATATTTTTCTCACTCCAAAGTGATGCTATTGTGTTCATATAGTGTAGTAGACCATAAAATTAATTGAAACTCGTTATCGACCGCAAGTCCTCACAAGACCTTTAAGTTATTACATCATGATTCCCTCATCACAATGATTGACATTAAGTTATTGCATCATGATTCCCTCATGACAAAGATTGACATTAAGTTATTGCATCATAATTTCACATCATGAGAACATACTTACCTCCCTAACACGCTTGATATACTAGTATATCGGCTCTAAATTCAATAATATTCAGAATTATAAAAAGTTAGGTGCCCCTAATGGGCAGGTGGATGTACACAGTCATGCACATGACAGACCCCACCCACTGCGCATGCGCATACTGGTACTTCCGTTTTCTAATATATTGGCTGACCAACCACATGTTGAAAACTTTCCTAGTCTCTTTTTGAGAATTTTCAATAATTATTATCACTGGATTTATGGCTGATTCTAAGTCTGCAGAGGAGTCTTCCTCATCATCTGTTAAGGTGATATTAATTTAGACTTGTAACTTTTATATGTTACCAGTTTTCGTCGCGGCCGTTTTGGCGTTACCACGTTTTCAGGCGCTGGGAATCCTTATTAAATTTCTCCCAGCGCCTAGGGCTATTAATCCCGTGTGCTTTGTGTTCACGGGTTCAACTTATGGATGAGTAAGGGGTCCTGTTCTTCTCTCGAAGGTTGTTCAGGTCTCTTTTTTTACTTATCATTGTGATATGTCTAAGGGTTGGAGATATATTAAATGAATAAAAGAAATATCTCCTTCCTTTTGTCCCATCCCCCTCATCAGTTCTTCTGAAAGAAGAGTCTCGGCGGATGGATGGATGTGTTCTCCTGCACAAGAGGATGGTTTTGCCTGTGCTCAGGCTAAGGGAGTTTATTAGTTATGGCACATAATTATTTGAAAATAATCACAATTTTCTGCAGCCTTTTGTTATTGCACTGTATTCTCTCTTGTGTGTGCATGGGTTCTCGAATATATATAATTTTATATTATATTATTCGGGAGGTATGAATGTCATTAATCTCTAGATATTTCTTGCATTCATTTTCTGATGTCCCCTCTCCTTGAAGGAGCTTTTGCATTGAGGTTTGATGTCATAATCAACCAGAGTTTTTTCTCTTTCCTTGATGTCATAATCTTAGTGTAGAGATTTCTGATGTGTTTATCACCCTTTATTATGAAGGTGGAGAGATATGTAGATAGTCATTAATCTTTCTCTCTCTTTCTTAATTTGGGATCCTGGTTGTGATTGGTTATTATTAACTAGAGAAGTCAGCTGTCCCGTCAGGGTTGTCTGTAATAAAAGTGGATGTCTTCTCTCGAGTTTGTTCTTGTTTTGTACTAATAGTCAATTAACAAGGGTTTGCAAACTATAATACTCATTGTCTTCGTATGCCTTCCCTTTTTTCAGAAGTCATGTCCATCTTGCTTCAAGCCTATGAAGGCTAGATTCTTCCCCCACCCTTGCCATCTTTGTTCAGTGTGTAAGCTGTCTAACAAATGTGTCATTTGTAAAGAGTGGGGGTGGGGGTGTATCTAACCTCTGAATTCTTTGCTTTTCAGGCTAAGCTGATGACTGAGGAGGGCAAGAAGGCAAAGAAGGAGGGTAAGAAGGCCTCTGAGAAAGGTGAGCTCGAGGCCTTCAAGGTTGAGTTAGTGAGTAAGATGCGCAGGACTTTGAAAGATCTGATGCCTGACATGCTTCGCGGCATGTTTCCTGGCACAGGTGTTTCAACTTCCTGTGCATCGACCTCAGTGCAGGTAGCCCCCGTCCCTGGATCCTGCCCTACTAGCTCGGACAAAGTGTTTAGTGATCCAGGGGTGGCCGTCTTGGACCCAGGCTTGATGTTCACATCGCCTGGTGATCCAGCGGCACGAGCAGCATCAGGCGGGACCCGACCAGCGGGCCTGACAACGATCACTCGCGGAGTACCCTCGTCATCTGCTTTCGGGCATTCTCCTGGTCAGTCTGGGTTAGTTTTTCTTGCTAACCCAGAGTCTAACTTTCCAGACCAGCAAGATGATGAAGACTAACTGCTCGGTCCACAGGATGAGCATGAAGACATGGATGCGAGCATCTACACTCCTCTCATGGGGAGCGCGGCCGCTCGCACCTATGGCACTGTTCCCTCGGGAGCAGGCTTAATGATTCAGCCTGTGGGCCGGTTTGGAGCGGACGGCCGCCCGTATAAGATTCAATCTCATACGGGCGATCCGGGCCGCGCTGGTGTGCATGGTACCCGTCACACAAGCACGGCCTTGGTGCCCGGTCAGCCTATGGAGAATGTTATGCCAGCCCTCGCGGGCCCGTATGCATTCCCTGGGCAGCCAGGTTCGTCTATAGCCTCCACCTCGGCCTTTACCTGCGAATGCCATTGAGGATGACGAGGGCCCACTGCTCGTCGGCAATTTGCAGGTAGCCACGGATGAAGACTGGTCTGAAGCGTGCGCGTGGCTCCTCGCTGTCAGACCAGAGCTCTCCGTGGACGAAACGGCCGCCGGTAACCCTCGGGCATGGTTACAGGCAAAGCCGTTGGCCAACACGACTCTGTCTCTGCCATATGCTGAACATATCTTAGATATGTTCTCTGCGGCAGAGGAGTCAATTAGACTGAAAGGTCGCCTCGCGAAGGCCCCCCCCCCCCCCCCCCCCCCGAAGTTGCTAGGCGATGTCAGGTTACTGCTAGTCAGTATGTTTCGATATGGCCTAGCACCCAGACCGAGCGCGGATGACCGCGCCGCTCTGGGAGAAGAGCCGGGTTCCTGTGCTGACACAGGAGCGCTGTGCTCGGCTAATGCCGCCTTACACGACGCCGAGGAGAGCTCGCGAGCAGCGATTAGTGCGCTGTCTCATGTCTCTCAGCTGCTATCTGGGGTAGTAGCAGACTCGGTGCAGCAACAACCTTGCCCCGTGACAGTCCAACGAGCCATCCAGGATGGGATCGATCTGGCGTTGGACTGTCTGACTAGGTCAGTCACGAAGTCATTGAGGACAAGGCGCACTTTTGCTTTAGACAATTTGTGCCCGTCTCAAGAGCTCAAGTCGTGCTTGTTGCAAGCGCCAATAGCGGGCCCTGGTCTTTTTGGAGGTGAAGGTTGTCGGCACCTCCAAGAGACAGTGACTTTGGTGAACAACCAGAGGGCGCTGCGCGCACAGTTTAAAGTGCTGCGCAGAGAACACATGCATGTTCAGCCCTCAGCTGCTCGACAGCAGTATGCTCGTGACGGTGCTGGCATTGTCAGAGGCCAGCAGGCTGGCCGGTTTCAGAGGCCACGTCGGCCGTGCCAGCAGCAGCATGCTGCTGCACGTCAGCCAGCGCCTCAAGTGCAGCCAGCCAGAAAGCAGCCCGCACACAGTGGTGTACGTTGGGCGCGAGGAGCGGCACGTGGTAACCGAGCCTGATGGGCTAAAAAATTTTCCGGTTACCACAGGTACCACTCGGGTGTTGTCACTCATGCCAGAGACACTCCCACTTCTAAAATTTATGGGCACCCCGTCAACCCTAGGTGCACCAGTGGGAGGTCGTTTAACTTGCCACATTTAGAAGTGAGAGCGGTTAATTCAGGACCGCTTAGTCTTGCAATGGCTTTCGCGCGGATACAGTCCAGAATGGATAAGAGGTCCGCCGTTGCATCTGTCTCTTGTACCGGTCTGGACTCAAATTCCAAGAGATCCAGACAAGCGGTTGTGCATAGAAGAGGAGATAGAATCTCTAATTCTAAAAGAAGCAGTTCAACTGGCGCAAGATTGTCCAGGCTTCTATTCAACCGTGTTTCTTGTGCCAAAGAACACCGGAGGATGGAGACCAATTCTCAACCTGAAACCTCTAAACATGTTTATAGATACAGAGTTTCAAAATGGAAACAATAAAATCGGTGTTGTTGGGGTTAGAGAAGGGGATGTGGACAGCATCAATAGATCTCAAGGATGCTTATTTCCACATTCGAATTGCAAGGAGTTTTCGTCGGTTCCTGAGATTTGCTTTTCAGGGACGCCAATGGGAATTCAAGGTTCTTCCATTCGGCATCTCAACGGCTCCAAGGGTCTTCACTCGACTAGTACTTGCTATCACGGCATACCTCCGCAAGAGAAATATAGCTGTTCACACTTACATACGACTGGTTGCTGAAAGCACACAACCCAGAAAGTTTGACAGCAAATCTGGAGATAGTTTTGAAAACTCTCACAGATTTAGGCTGGATAATCAACTTTCAGAAATCAGAGCTGACTCCATCCCAGAAGTTTGTTTACCTGGGTATGTTCTTCGATCTGGAGATAGGATATGTTTATCCATCCCAGGAGAGAGTGGAAAATCTCTCGTGCATTCAGTTGGTTTGCAACAGTCATTATATTCTAGCACGAGTCTATCTGAGAATGTTAGGTCTGATAGTTGCAATGGAACCAGTCATTCCTCAGGTGGCCTTACGCAGGCGGCCGATTCAATTGTTTCTCATGGCTCAGCGGACGCAGAGTTTAGGATCACTGGACTCACGTATTCAAGTGTTGGACCCTCTCATTCATCACCTTCATTGGTGGATGGAGAGAGAGGAAATCTGGCGGGGGTCATGCTGACCCCTCCCCACCCTCAAGTAACGGTGTTTACGGATGCATCGATGGAGTGATGGGGAGCTTGCCTGGAAGAAGCTACTATATCAGGGCTTTGGAATCTGGAACAGTCAAAGGAACATATCAACATGCTAGAATTGCGGGCTGTAATTCTAGGCCTGGAACACTTCGGAGGGAAAATTTGTGATGATACGTTCAGACAACTCTACAGTAGTGAGTTACATAAACCGCCATGGCAGAGCGAAGTCGCCCAGTCTCTGTATGATGACATGGAAGCTGCTTTGCTGGTGCATGGATGATATGATCACCTTGAAAGTAGTTCATATTCCGGGAAGGCTGAATCTGTTAGCAGACTCATTGAGCCGAAGGATGAGCATTCTGCCTACAGAATGGCAACTAAATCAATGTGTGGCGGATCACCTGTTCAATCATTGTGGAAAGCCCAACATAGATTTGTTCGCAATGAAGAAGAATGCGAAGATGACGATGTACGTTTCTCCGATTCCAGATCCAAGCTCTATCGCAACAGATGCACTAGCTATCAGTTGAAAGGGAATGTATGCATATGCATACCCTCCAACAATCCGGATTCCAAGGATTCTTCAGAAGATCAAGCAGGAGGAATGCCAAGTGCTTCTGATCGCCCCGAATTGGCCAAGCCGATCATGGTTTATTGATCTGCTGGACCTTCTGGTTTGCAATCCGGTTCCTCTGCCTCTGATGGACAATATTATCTTCCAGGGCAAGACCCTTCACAACAATCCGTCAATGTTTCAATTGACTGCATGGATGTTGTCAAAAAATCTGCGATTAAGTAGGGATTTTCTGAGCAAGAAGCCAATTTCATGGCCAGAGCCAGAAGGGGGTCAACCGCCAGAGCATATAATTATGAAATCAACAGATTTGCAGAATGGTGCTCAAAGAGATGTATCAATCCGATGTAAGCATCTATTCAGGTAGTAGCTGATTTTCTCTGTCACCTGTATGATGCCTATAGTCTTAAGCCTAATTCTATTGCTGGATACAAATCAGCATTAATGACTGTTATCCCTTGCTTGGTAAAGAGGGGAAGTGATGAAGTAAGTGTTTTAAATACTCTTATTAAAGGTATGGGAAATCTCGGACCAAGAAATCCTCCACTGACACCGTCATGGAGTCTTTCTCTGGTTCTGCAAGTTTTGAGTGATAAACCTTTTGAACCACTTAGTGCTATATCTGTAAAGTTATTGACACGTAAAACTGTATTTTTAGATGCGGCATCAGCCAGAGGCAAGAGTGAAAGTCATGCCTTGTCTGCTGCGCCTGACCGTTATATAGTTACAGGTGAAGGCCTTAAGCTTCTACCAAGATTAAATTTCTTGGCTAAGAATCAATCTTTAAAGTATCCGGGTCAACCTATTATTTTACCTGCCTTAACCAGATATGATCCTGGTGCTAAAGCATGAACTCAGGTTTGGCGAACAGACCCATGTTCCCTATGGTTGTCATATATTGAACCCCATGGTAGGGCGTCAAGAGACACTATTTCCAGATGGATAGTAGAATGTATTCAATTCTGTCATAAGACAGCCACTGGAATTCAGGTAGATAGAGCCAAGGCTCATAGTGTCCGTGGTGTGGTAACTTCCACGGCATTATTTAATGGTGTTTCTATTGAAGACATTATGTCAGTAGTCCAGTGGCACTGTGAATCAAGTTTTCCCGACCATTACCTTCGTGACACTTCTAACGCGCTCGCCGTCTCAGTCCTCAGAAAATAAATAATGTAGAGGTATGGGATCTGTCATGTGCATGACTGTGTACATCCGCCTGCCCATTAGGGGCACCTAACTTTTTATAATTCTGAATATTATTGAATTTAGAGCCGATATACTAGTATATCAAGAGTGTTAGGGATGTAAGTATGTCATCTCACTCGTGAAAAAGAAATTTGGTAAATTTTCTTATTCCCTCATGACAATGATTGACATTACGTTATTGCATCATGATTCCCTCATGACAATTATTCACATTAAGTTATTACATCATAATTCCCTCATGACAATGATTGACATTACGTTATTGCATCATGATTCCCTCATGACAATTATTCACATTAAGTTATTACATCATAATTCCCTCATGACAATGATTGACATTAAGTTATTGCATCATAATTCCCTCATGACAATGATTGACATGTTATTGCATCATGATTCTCTCAAGACAATGATTAACATTAAATTCTTGCGTCATGATTCCCTCATGACAATGATTGACATTAACTTATTGCATCATAATTCCCTCATGACAACGATTGACATTAAGTTATTGCATCATGATTCCCTCATCACAATGGACATTAAGTTATTGCATCATAATTCCTTCATGACAATGATTGACATTAAGTTATTGCATCATGATTCCCTCATGACAGTGATTGACATTAAGTTATTGCATCATGATTCCCGCATCACAATGATTGACATTAAGTTATTGCATCATGACAATGATTGACATTAAGTTATTGCATTATAATTCCCTCATGACAATGATTGACATTAGGTTATTGCATCATGATTCCCTCATGACAATGGTTGACATTAAGTTATTGCATCATAATTCCCTCATGACAATGATTGACATTAGGTTATTGCATCATAATTCCCTCATGACAATGATCGCGAAGTTATTGCATCATGATTCCTTCATGACAATGATTGATATTAAGTTATTGCATTATAATTCCTTCATGACAATGATTGACATTAAATTATTGCAGCATAATTCCTCAGAACAGTGATTGACATTAAGTTATTGCATCATTAAGCTTTCCTATCATGATTCAACATCTTCCAGCCAAATTAGTTTCAAAAGGTTCAAAAGCTTTTTAAACGCGTTTGATAGGCATGAATTGAAATACTTGTATTTCTGGGATGAATGCGTTATACTGATGCTTGTGCTAAGCTTGCTCATATTAAGATGTCAACGGGTGGCTGGAGAGATAACGACAAATAACATTGCATCAACACAATTTACTGTTTTAACTAAATGTATTTGGTATCTTTATTAGTCATTGAGTTTTAATCTTAAAATAATAATAATAATAATAATAATAATAATAATAATAATAATGTCCATGGATTAAACAGATTAAATTTAACAGACAATAATCCTCAAATGGTGTATAGTTCTTACTAATTATGAATTAATTCTAAAATACCTCTGCTGTGACTTGTGAACGGATATCTGTGACATCATTATTATCATGTTTAATCTCATTTTTATATTCCATTTGAAAGCTTTGTCCATCTCTTCATCCACCCATCCATCCATCCATCTGTACATCTTATTTTTTTCTGTCCACATTGAAACCAATAATTTTGGCCATTAAGAGTTTTCAGCAACATTGTTTCCAAAGTTACACCAGTTCTCATTCAAAATCATCAGGACCTGGATAATATATAAGCTCAATTTACAGTAGGTCATTTCTAAATCTAAAAGTAATGGCTAAAACAAATTCACTACTTGTCAATATGCCTGCTGACCAAGGCTTGTACATGTTAATACTGACATGTTAAAGCCTTTCTAATGCTAAAGGCATGAAGTATATTGCCCATACCGTGACATACTTCTCATGACTTCATAGGCGTGAAACCAAGGTTATTTTCATGGTGAATCAGGGTAATGTCATGCTGAAATGCTAGCCATTACCAGGACTATCAACATCTTTATTAAAATTGCTGTCACGTGGGACTGAAGTGAGAAGTGCGTATCACTTTGTGATGGCTGCGATGGTAATGTTAAGTTCTGCAGTTAACCACTCACGTTTAGCTTATATTTCAGATCTGGTTTACTCTATTAGAACTAAGTTTGTATGCATGGTTGTTACTTGTAGGAATATTACAACGGCATTGATGTCACAATGTCAAAAGCCTGTCATTGTCACCAATGTCATTGTGACCTTAGTACATAAAAACGCAAAACCACTTGACAAAAAGCATTTGAGAGATTTAATTCACTGAATTCTACGTCATCCATGTCATCAATATTAACATCTTTATTATCTTTTTCAGTCACTATCCTTAGCATCATCTGTATGTATTATCAGCATCTCTATTATGAGTAATATCATCAGCTTTTACATCAGTATTGTCATCATCTATAGCATCGGTATTATCATCTTTACCATCAGTATTGTCATCATCTTCATCATCATCTTTACCATCACTATTGTCATCATCTTTATCGTCATGAACTGTACCATAGTATAGTCATCATCTTTATCATCAACTTTACCATCACTATTGTCATCATCTTTATTATCATCTTTACCATCATTATTTTCATCACCTTTATCGTCAACATTACCATCACTATTGTCATCATCTTTATGATCAACATTACCACCACTCTTGTCATCAACTGTACCATCAACTTTACCATCACTATTGTCATCATCTGTACCATCACTATTGTCATCATCTTTATCATCAACTTTACCATCACTATTGTCATCATCTTTATCGTCAACTTTACCATCACTGTTGTCATCATCTTTATCATCGACTTTACCATCCCTATTGTCATCATCTTTATTAGCATCTTTACCATCACTATTGTCATTATCTTTACCATCACTATTGTCATCATCTTTATCCTCAACATCACCATCTTTATCATTGGCATTATTAACCATCTGATTGGTAAAAGTCACCAAACAATAATTTCCACGGACAATAACTCTGGACTGCTGAATATTTTGAAAACAATTTGGCTTAGCCACAAACAACTCTCAGTCAGATTGTTTTCAAAATATTCACCATATCCAGAGTTAAACTCCATAGAAAATATAGTTTGTGGAAATTCAGCAGGCAGACAGTTAAATGACCCAAGCTCTGAAAACATTAACCCTTCAATGGTCAAGCCGGCCGAAACTGGCTTCCACAGTGGTCTTGAGGAATATCCATTTGCAGTCCAAGAGAAGACTATTCAGGTGTTAAATTTTCAAAAACAGTTATCTTGGTCTGCAAATGGACATGCACTGAGAAGAAAATTTCAAATTTTGTGAAAAATCTTGACCATTAAAGAGTTAACTAAACTCTCAGATTGATAATCATCCCAATCTTGATATGTTTCAACTAGCACAGCCTGGGTCATAGCTGCTTTGTTAAATGTTTGTGTGTGGGGGGTTTTGGGGGTGGGGTGGTGAGGATGTGTGTTGGTGTATTAATTGTACTTATTCTATCTGAACACAAGTTAGCAATAACAAACCTATAAATAGCATAATCATGCCTTAGTTAACTTTATAACCCTCAAATTTGTTCAAGAAAATTTCATTTTTCTCATAGAAAATTTCAATATGCCGACCAAGAGATTATATTTTTTTTACATTTTGAAATTTTACCACTGAATTAAATGATTGGCTCAGTTATCGAGCCAGTGGTAAATTTTCAAAAAAATAAGCTTTACTCACGATCGCTGCAGAAACCAGGTTTTGGCCAGCTTGAGTGGTAACGGGCTAATACGTATTTGTCAAGATTATTCAAGAGAATAGAAAGTTTTATAATTTACAATTTACAACTGATTGACAAGAGAAGAATGTATTAGAAGCCTACTAAGTTCATCTTGCCCGATAAAAGGTTGTTTGTTAAGGCTGGTACAAAGCCATTTTAGCAGGATTAGCCATTGAGTTAGCCATTTGACATTATTCTCCACATTTCATTTATATTTGAATAGGAATGGATTGATCATTTCTTCACTATCCATTTCTAGCTAAACCCCGGCCATCTTTTGCACATGTTTGAATCGATTTGAAATGTGAATTCCCAGAATCTAAATACAGGTAAGCTGTTGAATGTTTTGAAACTAATTTGACTGAGCTTCCAGTTTAGATTAGTTTCCAAATATTCAACAGAATGTTTATTAAATTTTAAGTTTATTAAAGACACAATTTGTACATGTACACTTGTGACAGACTTTTCAATCTTCATGGCAGAAGTATGTGTCATTTGGATTGTGATATCGGATAACTATTGACATCATTGATTGCGAAGTCAGATACTGACAGATCGCATCCCTCCATTTCACAAGCTAATGTACTGTTGTACCTGTTATGTCAGGTTGAATATTCCCCATATCTCATTTTCAATGCTGCCAGGCAGTAATGTCTTCCAGTCAAATTAATTTCAAAATTTTCAACAGAATAAATTTAATATCGTAAACAGGGTTCGTACAAACTTGAAAAGCCCTTGAATTTTGGCATCTGCCTTGAAAAGCCTTGAATTTGAAATTTGTCTTGAAAAGTACTGGAATTTCATCCATCCGCTTTGAAAAGCCCTTGAAAATCAACATTTCCTCCCATGTGATTTTTACTGTCTGCAAAACGTTCACGTACTGATTTAAATAAAGATTTAAGAAAATTTAATTGACAATTTGACTGGCAAAATCCATCTGGAACCAAGTAAGTTCCAAAATTCAAACTAATTTTAAAGATTCTAAAGGCATGCTGTATGAAATTTTGTGTCAGTGTCAGATCCTCACTCCATCCAGGATCCTGGTTCAGAGCCCTTGAAAAGTCAACTTTTAGTCTTGAAAGTCCATGAAAAGTCCTTGAATAAGAAAACCTGCCAGCTGTATGAACCCTGGTAAAGAATATACTTTTTGTCGGTGAAACGGTTAACATCTTTACTGTTGTTTTCCTATCTTAGGTTCCTATCCCGCGGGATGCTCTGCGTTTGCACGAATATCCCACAATGTGGAACCAGAGGAATCCGGAATCAAGGATGATTCTGGAATGCAAGATGTCCAGTATAATGAGGTAGGGGGGGATATATTTTAACCCTTTCATGACGAGACCAGCCAAAACAGGCCTCCACAGTGGTCCAGGACAATGTCTATTTGCAGGCCAAAAGAAGACTACATTTTTAATATTTACCAGTGGAGTGACTAATGTATAAACTCTGCAATCTCTGCTTGTCATTCGTATTAGTCAAACCTGTGTGAAAAACAACCTGCCTTTTGGGACCAAATGATGATGCTTTTTTAGCCTTTAATGGTCAAGCCAACCAAAACTGACCTCTGCAGTGGTCTTGGGGAATGTCCATTTACAGGCCAAGAAAAGACTATTTTAGAAATTTTACCACTGGAATGACTGGCTTGATAACCTAGCCAGTCGTTCCAGTGGTAAATTAAAAAAAATAGTCTTGTTGGTCATCAAATGGACATACAATAAGCAACTATTCTGATTTTGTTACAACAATTTGACCATTAAAAGGGTGAAGACAGGTAGTGAGATACGCCCGGTCAAGCGACTACAGTGAATACCTCCTTACCTCAAGATCTAGTGAACAACTGGTCAATGGAGGATTCCAGTTTCTCAGTCAATAATATGATGTCATAATCAAGTACGTGAATGTGTAGGTGAACATCATAATTACGTCATGAATGTCTTTACTATTTAATAATCATTCTGTTTAATATTCTGAAACTAATTTGACTGGGTGCTGTTGCTGCCTGACCCAGTAAATTAAAATTACTTTCAAAATATTCAACTGCTTGCCCGTATAATTTTCTGGAAATTAAGATTCAAAAGTGTGCAGGGATCGATTTCTTTCAATACGGGCAAAGGGTGCGTGGGGCTTAGATAAAGATGGGTGGGGCATAGCTAAAACTGGATCCCTCAATTACACGAATTGTGACCCTATGTCATGTTTGTTGTTTGAGAATTAACAGTCAGTATAGACAATAAACTCACAGAGCATGGCCTTAAATATTTGAAACGAATATGGGGTATGAACATTGCATGCTGGGTAAATTACACTCCTGTTAACAGGATATAAGATCAAGTTTTGAGGTTTTGTATTGTGTTATCGCTTTCAGGATACGCTTGTTGAGTACCTGGAGCTGGCCTCCAATGCGCTCATACAAGCGGAGCGATATGAAGTCCTCGGTGATATCAGCAAACTAGTCATTCCTATCTATGAGCACAAACGAGATTTCCACGTAAGTAACAGAATACACAGATAGGTATTTTGTTATATTGGATTTAACTGTCTGACTGGTGATTGGTGCAAGTTACAGACAATAAATTCAGGGGGAAATAACTCTGGACCTGCTGAATATTTTGAAATCAATTTGACTGAAAGTTGTTGGTGGCCTAGCCACCAACAACTTTTCAGTCAAATTGTTTTCAAATATTCAGCGTGTATGAACACTACCGAGAGGCTGTTTTTTGGTCGGCTGGAGTGTTAAATGATTAATCTGTTACGTGTTGTGTTTGCAGAAACTTTCCATGACATACTCAGAGCTACATAATGCGTATGACCAGGTGGTTGATGTGATGCGCACGGGTAAGCGTCTACTCGGACAGTACTTCAGAGTGGCATTCTTTGGCCAGGTACAGAACTAACCAGATTTTAGTGTCATTTTTCCTTCACATCACTTAGCCCCGCTTTTCATGTTAACGATTCCACAGCATTTTCTCGCACACATTTTTGTGAGTGTGTATATATATATATTTCCATGCACACAAGGTTAGAGCAGAAGCTGGCATGTATGGCGTGCATTTCAAGTAAGCGATCACCAAATTTTGAAAGTTAAAATAAGCGGAAATCTATGAGTGTATTTTCATGTACGTGATGACTGTATGAACATTCATCGCGTGGGAGAAAAAATTGGTCATTGAACACCCTCGCGCACGTTATCGCATACACGGAAACGCACTTATAGATTTCCTTTTATTTTGACTAACGCGTACGTTGCCATGCACAACATCACTCTTATACTAGTGTCTTCAAATAAACATAATAGATATATCACTAAGACAAGTATTGTGTTATCTCCCAAAGGGTGTTGCGATTTTGAAAGGACCGAAAAATAAATAAGGGCCAATGACCAGGGTGTAAAGTTTAAAATTCAGCTGACCACACAAATGGAAGCAGACTATAAACCCTGACCTACCTTGTATACTCTGTATGCTATATTATTAGTGAGCTTATGGTATGGTGATCATCCATCTGTTATTTGTCTGTCCATCAACTTTTAAAATGATTCGCATTAACTGCTTGACAGATTTACCTAAATTTGTATTGGAGGCCCATAGAGTGGTACGTCGACTTTTAGAAATTTATACAGAAATGTGATTGGTCAATCTTTCCAACAGCCATCTTTGATTTGTTAGAAATCTTTCAAAACAAATATTCTTCAAAAAGGCCCTAATGCTGTATGTAGT
The DNA here is from genome assembly GCA_034401795.1 of Chaetoderma sp. LZ-2023a. Classification (NCBI taxonomy): domain Eukaryota; kingdom Metazoa; phylum Mollusca; class Caudofoveata; order Chaetodermatida; family Chaetodermatidae; genus Chaetoderma; species Chaetoderma sp. LZ-2023a. The sequence continues at coordinate 24,723,574 of CM067368.1, read as the reverse complement.
CTTCTGAAAATGTATACAGACATTCATTAACGGATTGGCCAATTCTAATCAAAGTCTTTGAATACCACAATGTGAAATGAGCAGGAACCAGAAAGCATAGCTCATGTTCTCAACAAATCAGAGATGTACTTGTCATTTTGAGGATAACCTATAACATTTCGACAAACTAAGTCATTTTCTGTCCCTGCTTAGGCCTTCTTTGAGGAAGAGGACGGGAAACAGTACGTGTACAAAGAGCCTAAAGTAACGAGCCTTGCAGAGCTATGTACTCGCTTAGAGAGAATGTACTCACAGAAGTATGGCACAGATAATATTCACCTCATCAGGGATTCTAAAAAGGTGAGAACTTTAACTCTAACTTTAACCATTCTTTTCTTTGAAAATGTCCTTTTGCGGACCAAGAGATAATTTTTTAATATGACTGGAATGACTGGCTCAGTTGCTAAATTTTCAAAAAGTCTCTTCTTGCTCTGAAGTTGGCCATTTCTCAAGACCACTGCAGAAGCCATTGTTGGGCGGCTTGAGTACTAACCCTGTATTGGTCAAGCCGGACAAAATCGGCCTCTGCCGTGTTCTTGAGAAATGTCCATTTGAAGCCCAAGAGAAAACTATTTTTTTAATTTTACCAGTGGAATGACTGGCTCGATCATTTCAGTGGTAAAATTTCATAAATAATCTCTTGGATTACAAATGGACCTTTACTAAGCAAAGTTTTTAATTTTTAGACGAATTGTGACCATTAAAGGGTTAAAAGGCTAAGATAAATATTTGGTCCAAACTTTGCTGGTGCTAAATGTAGATAATCTATTTGTTATGTGACTATGTGAGGTGGTCATATGATTGCAGATTGTGTGCCAAGATTTACATTAGGCTCGTCCCTGAGGCGGGGGGTGGGGGTTGTTAAAAATCCAATTTTTGTGGAATTCGACCAAATTTGTTACCCCTATAATTGCAGATTGTGAGACGACATTTACATTAGACTCCTCTCTAGGGTGGTGAATGTGTGTGGGTAGGGTTGGCTGGATGCAGAGCATCATAGTTTGTAAAATTATGTTGCTGTGTGATGGCGTAACATCGACTGCACACTCCAGTATCATTTTATGTTACTTTATTCAGGTTAATAATTCTGAGCTGGACTCAAAGTTAGCGTACATCCAGGTAACTTACGCGACCCCGTACTTCACTGAGGAGGAACTCAAGCAGCGGCCGACAGAGTTTGAACGCAGCAATAACGTGCGGAAGTTCATGTTTGAAACGCCGTTCACAAAGGTCGGGAAAACACGAGGTGATGTGAATGAACAGTACAAACTGCGGACAATTTTAACGAGTAAGTTTTGTTCTTGTTTAATGCCCTTTTCCATACGGAATTTGTCATATTTAGTTAATAATCAGATCATTTTAACGCAAAAACATAGGCGTGTGGCCAAAGCCAAGAATGATATATTTTTGATTTTGGACTAATTCCCCCACAGAGCAGAAATATTAATGTTTATTTTTAAGGTTCCATAACACAAAGTTGTTTCCTTCTAAGACAGCAACAGATTTTAACAACCTATTCATAATGTGCCTTGAGATTTACCTGTCAGTGTTGAAAGGGGATAAGCATGTTTAACTATTTAATGGTCCAACCATCCACACAACAGCCTTTGCAGTTGTCTTGAGGAATGGCCATTTGCAGGTTCTGCACGCCAAGAGAGGAATACCTTTTAATTTCCATTGGTAAAATTTCAAGACTTGTACTCTTGGCTGTGAGATCTGACTGTTCATGAGCCCTTCATTCACACCATTGTTTTTTCTTCCAGCATCACATACTTTCCCGTATGTCAAAAAGCGCATACTGATCACATCACAACGTGAGGTGGAGATGTCTCCTCTTGAAGTCGCTATTGATGAGATGCAGACACGAGTTCAAGAGTTACAGCAGATTGTTGCTGCAGACATCCCAGATTTTAAGAAGTTGCAGCTTAAGCTGGAAGGGTGTGTTCGTGTTACGGTGAGCATCATGATGTGTGATAGGCCTGAACCCTGCTGTATTTCATGTAGGCTTGTGCGATTTCACGATTTAATCGAAAATCGCGATTTTGGAAAAGAAATTTGATATTCTACGATGTAATTGGAAAAAACCCCGAAAAATCGTGAAAATATTGAGCAGACTAAAATTTTAAAACTCATCATTCAGCAGTAAAAGAATAATCTATTCGCGCATGTATCCATTGTGTTTTCTCTTGATCGCTTTACGCATGTGTTCACTAAGTCCTAATCAAAACACAAAGCCCTATGGTAAACCAGCTAACAATAGCGAGGTAACACCTTTGTCATTGAGAAAACCAGCTAGTTACTCCGTCGAATCGCCATATAATTTTCTTTCTTTCGCTGCAGACCCTGAGTCTGTTGTGAAATACCAAGTATATACTTAGTTGCAGTGTTAGGCAATAATCACTAAACATAATTCTTTTTCATTCTTTTAGCAATTTCAGGCGGTGTACTAATTTTTCCTTTTTGATTCGGGTGTCATGCCTAAATAAAGAAAATAACGCAACAGTATTCCAGATTATTGTATTTTGAACTCTGCGTTCTGGTGATTACTCTTAAATGTAAATTGTACATTCTGAAAGCAACAATAAACTGCGCTATAGGATGAGTTTACGCCGTTACTATCGTAGCTACTCAAAGCTACCGTCCTATGTATATGGATTGCGCAGTATCTCCCCGGGTACTAATATTAGTGTCTTCGCGCTACTCGGGTAATGACCTAAACTCGTCCTACAAAGGGAGGCTATAAGTGAAAGCGGGATTTATATTTTTACTCGACGACATTTTATGTCAAATTTTGATGAAATTCACTCTTTGTCACATAGCACCAATGTTTATTAAACTCTGCGCAATATTTAGGCGGTCCCAATTAATAATTTCACTCCCGCGATGATGGATATAAGGTATACATTAAGCATAGACGTAGGATGGGAAGAATTTGTCGCATGAAATTGTGTTCTAATTTCGTGCTATTTTTGTGTCATTTATTTCAACTTTTTCTAGAAAGTTTTGATGACTTTCGGGAATTTGGACCTACGATTTAATCGAAAATCGCGATTTTTTTGTATAAAATCGATCACGATGTTTCAAAGCAAAAATCGTGCAACCCTAATTTCATGTTTACATAGACTCCACAGGGTTCCCACAACCTTGAAATTCCTTCAAAGTATATATTGCATTTTCAAGGCCTTGAAAGTCTTTGAATTTAGCCAGAATTAAGAAATTCCTTGAAAAAACCTTGAATTTGTCATTGTCCAAATTTCTCAGCGAAAATATTTAAATTTATATAATAAGTGTAATAATCACAAGATGTGTAATTCAGAATTTAGTGTAATCTGTTTCTAAAATATTGTAATTAAAATGTGATAGTAAAGAATTATGTGAGAGGAACTGACGGCTAGAAGGGGATAAACCCTTTGAAAAGACCTTGAATTCAATTTTCAAAGCCCTGTGTGGACCCTGCTTCACTGTCTGGCTGGCTTCTTATTAATGTTTTCACTTTTTTTCATGAGGAATGTCCAGTTTCAGGTCAAGAAAATTTAAGAAGAATTACCATTTAACTCATTAATGACTAAATTTGTTCCAAAATTTTTTTAATATTTACTTATTGAATGTCAATTTGCAGATCATGAGAAGACGATTTGTGAAAATTTACCATTGGAATGACTGGCTCTGTTATCGAACCAGTTATTCCAGTGGTGAATTTTCAAAAATAGTCTTCTCTTTCCTGCAAATGGACATTCCCCAAGACCACAACAGAGGCCAGTTTTAACCGGCTTCATCGGGAAAGGGTTAAATGTCTCGACAGAATTGTAAATTTGATTTTCATATTTACAAATTTACATTTCTCTTTTTGTTTAATACACTTAGCCCTCAAATTTATTCAAGAAAATCTTAATTTGTTCATAGAAATTGTCCATTTCCAGACCAAGAGAAGACTGAAAATTTACTACTGGATTGAGGGGCTCGATTATCGTGATAAATTTTCAAAAGTAGTTTCTCGATAACTGAGCCAGTCATTCTAGTGGTCAATTTTAAAAAATAGTCATCTCTTGGTCTGCATATGGACATTTTTATTTTCTATGAGAAAATTTAAATTTTCTTGACCAAATTCGAGGGTTAAATAGTTAAAACCACGATTTATATTGCTAATACTAGATGCATGTATTTTACTCTAATCGACGGTACTCTGCCTCTGTTACAGGTGAATTCTGGTCCTCTTGCCTATGCTGAAGCCTTTCTTGCCAAAGAAAATGCGGTTAAATGCTCACCTAATGGCATTAGTCTGCTCAAGAATGTGTTCAGGTACAGTACGGGAGAGTCCACTTAGTTAATGGTCAGATAGCGCCAAGCATAAGGGAGGCCACTCTTTGTCACGTAGAACCAAGGGTAAGGGAGGCCACTCTTTGTCACATAGCACCAAACGTAAGGGAGGCTACTCTTTGTCACATAGCACCAGGCTTAAGGCGGCCACTCTGTCACATAGCACCTAGTTTAAAGGAGGCCACTCTATGTCACATAGCAGCTAGCTTAAGGGAGACCACTCTGTCACATAGCACCAAACATAAGGGAGGTCACTCTTTGTCACATAGCACCAAACGTAAGGGAGGCCACTCTTTGTCACATAGAACCAAGGGTAAGGGAGGCCACTCTGTCACATAGCACCAAACGTAAGGGAGGTCACTGTCACATAGAGCCAAGCGTAAGGGAGGCCACTCTGTCACATAGCACCAACCATAAGGGAGATTACTCTTTGTCACATGGCACCAAGCGTAAGGGAGGCCACTCTTTGTCACATAGCACCAAGCTTAAGAGAGGCCTCTCTTTGTCACGTAGAACCAAGCGTAAGGGAGGCCACTCTTTGTCACATAGCACCAAACGTAAGGGAGGCTACTCTTTGTCACATAGCACCAGGCTTAAGGCGGCCACTCTGTCACATAGCACCTAGTTTAAAGGAGGCCACTCTATGTCACATAGCAGCTAGCTTAAGGGAGACCACTCTGTCACATAGCACCAAACATAAGAGAGGTCACTCTTTGTCACATAGCACCAAACGTAAGGGAGGCCACTCTTTGTCACATAGCCCCAAGCATAAAGGAGACCACTCTGTCACATAGCACCAAGCTTAACGGAGGCCTCTCTTTGTTCAGGTATTTGAAAGTATTTGTATTTGAAATATATTTTAGGCAAAAGTATTTGTATTTGTATTTAAATACTTTGCCAATATTTGAGAATTTTCAAATACTTTTCAAAATTACTTTGCAAATTAAAGTTTAATACATATCTCTCATATGTTTTCTAACACTTACATGACATGTGGTCATAGGTACCAAAATGTTTGGTCAGTATTATGTAAGCAAGTATAATGAATACTTGGAGAGAATTAACTGCCCCCCCCCCCCCCCCCGCCATCCACTTGTTGTTTAAATACTTATGATGTCTGTTAGATCTGAATGCTTTGCAAACAGAAACTATCCCATTAACCATTTGACCAATAAATCCCAGAAAAAGCATATTCTTTAAGATATATAAAACTTATTTAGTTGAATATTTTGAAATTTATTTAACTGGGAGCTGTTGCTGGCAGCAATTGCTCCCAGTCAAATTAATTTCAAAATATTTAACAGTTTTCCTGTATGATTGATTGCCTTGAAAATGAGTTATGAGGAATTCTTCCGTGAAATGGTTAACAAATGTATGGTGATGTGATAAAATATAGTCTGTTTGTTTTAACATTTCCTATTGCAGCCATACATTAATATTACAATAAGGTTTTATTGTATATGCGTCATTATTTTGTTACATTTGATGGTGGGAAATGAATAACGAATGATGAATAAGTAGTTTGTTTCAAATTATTAAAAAGAAATTGTTAATAAATTTAACTTTAATTTTCATAAGCATGATTTTAAATGAGATCAAAATAAAATCCTTGGAATATTTTGAAAATAATTTAGCTGAATTTGCTGTGGACTTAGGCAGCAGCAACTTTCAGTCAAATGATTTTCAAAATATTGACATGAGTTTAACTTTTATGTAGTAACAAATATTATCAATACCTACATGTATACGCCATTTGCGTAACATTAATTCCATCAGAAATGTGCTGACATATCAGACCACAGAGACACTTGTTCACGCGTTTATCACATCACGATTGGACAATGGAAACAGTCTCTTATATGGCATCACCGAAAAATCCCTTGATAAACTGCAATATGTGCAAAATGCTGCGGCTCGTCTGGTAGTCAAGGTCGAAAAGCGTCATCACATAACACCAATTTTGAAAGATCTTCATTGGCTCCCCATCCGGAAACGGATTGAGTTCAAGATTCTGCTCTTGACTTGGAAATGTCTAAACAACAACGCTCCCGACTATTTGCAGGAACTTCTCTTGACATATGATCCATGTCGCAGACTTCGTTCTGTGGATAAGCTATTGCTCCAAATTCCGCGATCGAATTTACGCTCCTGTGGGGACAGAGCCTTCAGTGTTGTGGCTCCGAGACTATGGAACCAGCTACCTGTCCACATCAAATCCATCCAATCAATTAATGATTTCAAACAAAAATTAAAAACACATCTCTTCACAAGCGCCTTTGAAAATTGACATTGACACATGGCGCTTTACAAATGCTGTATTATTATTATTATTATGTATATATAGAATGAAATGAGTTTTGCTTCCAGTTTATCCCTTGCTTGTTGTTAAAACACTTAAGATTGTCCCTCTGACAATTCCTCAACAAATGTATAGTGCATAACACATCCACCAGCATGAGTCTTTTGTAGCAAGTCTAAATCCCAAATGTGTTATCAGGAGATTAATGGCCAATTATCTCTTTTCAAGACAACCTAGGTAGAGCTGGCCAGCTTAGAACAATACCTCCATTGTACTAGGCCTGAGTGACTACATGTGCATCAGAATGTTAACTGATCATCATGAACTTCATCCCTTTAATGGTCAAATTGAGTCGGGTCATTTTAAACTATTGCAGTAGTGAATGTACGTCTTGCAGGTCAGGAGAAGACTATTTTTGAAAATTTGTAACTGAAATGACTCAGTCCATTATCAAGCCAGGCACTGTAGTTGGAAAATTAAAAAAATAGTCATTCCCTTGGCCTGCAAATGTACCTTTCTTAAGACTAAGTTGCAGAGGCCAGTTTTGGCTGACTTGACTGCTAAATCATTAACTCATGTAATTCATTTAGTTCTATAGAAAATATACTGGTGTATATATGCCTTCCCCTCACACACCCCACACACCCCATGCCTTAATCCTATAAGCTCTTCAACCCTTGAAATTTCAGTGTCTCTATTTCAAGTCAGCTGTTAAATATTTTGAAACTAATTTGACAGTGAGCTAGTGCTGCCATAGGCAACAACAGCTCACTGTCAAATCAGTTTCAAAATATTCTAGTAAATATTCCCTACATCACGGAATCTGTTGTTTCCCACTTAGAGTAACATTGTAGTATGAAAAAGAATGAAATTTACGAATCTGAAATTTACGAAGTTTACAAATAAAGTAAAGGCATGAACTTTTTGGCATGTGTTTGGGGAACAATTTGAATACAAGTTTTTGGAACAACAACTGAGTTAGATGATTTAACGCTTCTATGGTCGCGATTTGAAGAAAATTTAAAATTTTGCTTAGTGAATGTTCTTTTTACCACTGGAATGACTGACAAAGTTATCGAGCCAGCGATTTCAGTAGTATAATTTATACAATGGTCTTTTGATTAGCACCTGGACATTTCTAAAGTCAACAATGCAGCAAAAAAATTAAATAAACATAAATAAATACATAATTAAATAAATAACGCTTGTTTTCCCATTTCATTCTTTACTTTAATAAACCTGGTTTTGAAGGCTATATGCAATCACGTGAATATTTTGAAAATGATTTTAATAAGTGGCATAGGCACCAACAACTTGGTCAAATAGTTTTAAAATTAAACATATGGTTTTGTATCAATATGTATTCTTTATACTATACCATAGGAAACTTCATCTACAATTTTCAGAACCCTCACAAAATAAGCAGCACATTAGTTATCTACATATGAGATGTAACAAAGTTCATCCAGAAATATATTTATTTGTCAGAGCCATATAAAATATGGATCGTAGAGACATTTTCTTACACATTACGATTTTGCATTCAGAAATGATTTTTCTTTTTCTTTTCCCCTTAGTTTATCATGTTTATGATTGTTCTTTCTCCTGTAAATTTGAGGATCTGGCTGTCCATCAAGAGTTACCTCTTCACCATACTTTAAGAGATACCAAATGTATTTGAGAAGTATTTCAAATACTTACTTTAAGTATTTGTATTTGTATTTAAATACTTTGCAAAAACAAGTTTTTGTATTTGAAGAATTCCAAAGTATTTGTATTTGTATTTAAATACTTTTGAAAGTATTTGACCCCAGCCCTGAAATTAACACTTTATTTTGAAAATAATAGTGCTGTGAGGGGTTGCTATCTAAATGGATGTCTGTTTTTTTACCCCAAGCTCCTAGAGATCATCATATCTGTCCGCATTTATGGGAGAATGTGATTGTTGTTTGTAGGTAGGGTTTCATTGTTGTTGTTTTTTGTGATATATTTCACAGACAATTTGTGGAGATTTGTCATGAAGCACTGGAGTTGAACAGTTCTCTTATTGCACTAGATCAGGCAAATTACCATGAAACACTGCGGACTGGCTTTCACAATGTACTCACCAAGCTGGAAGAGATATTTCAAGAGAAAGTAAGATTGTGTGTGTGTGTGTGAGCATGCGTATGTTAGTGTGTGTGTGTGTGTGTGTGTGTGTGTGTGTGTGTGTGTGTGTGTGTTTATGTGTTTATGTGCGTGTTTGTATGTGTATGTTTCTAACTCAATTTAATGTGCCATGACTTGAAAAGATGTCATCATATTTTTCTTCCAGCAGAATCTACATGAAATTTAGCTATATGGAAGGCATCACTGTTGTTATGAAATGTTGTTGATAATTAATTTAACTTTATTGTACTAGATAATTATTTTATACAGTATTTATAATGAGTTTTGCTTTGTTTCTTAGCTATTAACTGATGACTACAGTCCACCAACGACACGGAACTCAATTATGGTTTTCAACGTCACCAATAACCCCGCACCCGTGACTACAAGTACAGCTTAGAATCAAAGTTACTAGACTCAAACTACGCAAATTTCATCACTCATCCATTCATCATCAACCATCGCCATTGTTAATAGTTATATTTAATGCGAGAACAGTGTATAATATTAACCCTTTTCTGGTCACATCAGACAAAACCGGCCGCTGAAGTCGTCTTGCTGAATTATTATTTGCAGGGCAAAAGAAGACTATTTTTTTTAATTTTCCAGTGGATTACTGGCTCGGTAACCGAGCCAGTCATTCCAGTCATAAATTTTCAGAAATAGTCTTCTCTTGCCCTGAAAATGGGCATTCAAAAGAGAAATATTTAGATTTTCTCGACCAAATTTGACCATTAAAGGGTTAAACCAATGACCTCATTCATTAGACATTCTCATATTTTATATTTTATTGTGATAGTTCCGGGTTGAATGTTATATTTTTAAATTGTCTGATTTTTATCACGCTGATGCCAAACAGTTAATTGTTACCATGTCAGTAGAAGAATGACAGCTGAAAGTTTTGAAATAATATTGCTGAAAGCTGTTACTGTTTTACCTTCAGCAATATCGTTTCCAAAATGAACGAGTTATCTTATTTTAAAAGTTGGACAATTCATTGCTATGTATCATTAATGTATATATGGGCAATAAAATTAATAAAATTAAATTTAAATTGCCTATTTGTAGCCACATCCTTATAGCAGTTGCATGCCCATTTCCGTAATTGAGCCATTTTGTTTCGTATCAGTTTTAAAAGAGCAAATGTATCTAATAGATGTCGTTTTCAAATTTCAAAGGTTTGTGTAAAGAAAAGATTTTGATTGTGAGTTAAATAACTTATATATGTCAATTAAAAGGAATTTGAATTTATTTTGCATTATTTTTTCGCGCAAATGTAATCACTTCTTTGTATGAAAGAACTATCAAAGAAAAATAAGTTATCAAACGGGTACCCATTATGCGGATTAGATCAAATGTATTTAATACTCGGTAACCATTGTGTAATTATATATATATATATTAATTTCTGAGTCCCAGGGTCCAGAATATTAGGCCTGTAAATTGCAGATGACTACTGAGTACTCGCTCTAAATATTCAGTTTTTAATTTGGTTTATTTAGGCCATCACTCTTGTAGTTATTTGGGTAGGTACTTGAGGCTAGGCTCATTTTTAAGTGGGTTGCGAAAGTATCTACCCGGGTACGAATATTGTCATTTTCGCGCTACTCAAATAATGTGAGAGTGACGACCTAAACTTGTCCTTAGCGGATCATCACATGATTTAGATATTTTCGCGGCACCATTTTATGTCAAATTCTGAATTATTTTTGATGTAATAAATGATGTTTATTAATGCATACGCAATATTCGAGCAGTCACACTTAATAATTTCTATCCCACCATGACGGGTATGAGATATTCATTAACCCAAATTTTTTCAAGAAAATATAAATTTTCTGGAAAATGTCCATTTGCAAACCAAGAGAGGACTATTTTTGAAAATTTATCACTGGAATAACTGGCTCGGTTATCGAGCCAGTCATTCCAGTGGTAAACTGTAAAAAATAATCTCTTGGTCAGCAAATAGACATTTCTCCAGACCACTGCAGAAGCCGTTTTCGGCTGATATGAGTGTTAAAGAGTTAAACATAGTCATAAATGTCAAGAATTTGTACCGGGAAATTGTGGTAAATTTTCGTGTTAATTATCTATTATTTCTTAGCCATTTTAGAAAATCTATTTCAACTTTTTCTTGAGATATACCTAAAAGAAGCTATTTATATTTAAACAATTTACAGCCTTTGTCCTATAAGAAACTGTGGCTAGTAATAGATGATTTACGGTATACCATATATACACAAATATATATATATATATATATATATATATATATATATATATATATATATATATATATATATATATATATCAGATGTGTTAAAAATCAAAAATACTTTTTTTTAAATCCACTTTTCAACCCAAAAACAGTTCTTATCGCATAAAGAGTGCTTTTTTACTGCATTTATTATCCAATGTACTGTTTCATTGTTAACTGATTCAACGACAAACACCTGAAAAAGTTAATTCTTTACAATGTACAGCATAGTCTGTTGAATATTTTGAAATTAAGGCAGCAATGGCTTCCAGTCATATTAGTAGCAAAATATTCAACAGCTTTCTTGTTTGTTTGCCTTGAGATTGAGATACAGAGATTTCACATCAAGAGTATACTTACCACCCAGATACTCTATGATATTTCCCAAATATCGCCCTAGCTTCAATAAGACTCAGAATTAAAAAGAAACTTCCCCACTGGGCAGGTTACTCAACTGACAGTCCAGCGGATGTGTGGCCCAAACTCGTGCATGCATTCTCTTCTCAAATTATTGACCTGCCATTGCAACACGCTTTCTAGTTTTGCTGTTGCTTTTTTTTGAAGCTTTAAGTTGTTCTGCAACTTGATTTTGACTTGCTATATTATGTCTGACGCTGCCAAGTCGCCGGAGGATATGACCGGTCCTAGCCATCAGGTGTACTTTAGTAAATTAGCATGTTGACTCGGATGGTATATCCGGGAGTCGTGCTAACTCGTGGATATGTCTATATTAGGCTAGCTCTTTTTGGGGAAGGCCTATGTATTAGCTAACGCATGTTGTGCTTTGTATTTTCAGATACATTTAGCTGGTTTCTGACAGTATCCTTTATTTAAACAATAATTTATACTTGGTTTTCTGGGTCCATATAATTTATTATGAGTTTGCAGAGGAAATTATTACCATAAGAAGTAATTTTTCTGCATTCTTCCCCCCCCCCCCCCCCCCCCAGGTAAAGGACCGGGTGGCGGATGAGAAAAGGCGACTGGACAAAGTCGTGTGGTAAGAAGAGGAAGGCATCCATGCCAGACATGGAGGCCTTCCGTCTTGAGATGATGGGAGAAATGAAGAAGACAATCATGGATCTTGTCCCAGAGTTGCTTTGCAGCTTGCTTCCCAGTTCAAGTTCGTCATTGTCTTCCTCATTTGCTCCAGGACAGAGTGTTCCTGCCTCTGGGTCGGGTTCTCTTAGGAAGCCAGTTTTCGTTATAGACCCAGAGACGGCTCCTGTTCATCCGACGCTGAGGCTTGCCTCGCCCGTGGTCCCGAGAGCGAAAGCCATGGCCTCGGGCGTTCGCTTATCGAACGTTCTAGAGCAGCCTAAGGCTAAGGGTGTCACCGCCTCACGCGATGCCCCCTCCTGCCCAGGCCGAGTTTAATCCTGTATCAAGCTTGGCGTCTTATCTTTCTGGGCAGAAAGAAGAGGACAATGTTATGGCCTACCTATGAGCCGATGACCACGGAAATGGAAATTCATCTGCGCCCCCCCCCCCCCTTCCAGGGGGCCATGGGTGACCTTTTCCATGGAACTACTTCTTCGGGAGTAGGTTTCACGGCTCAACAGCTAGGAGCCGATGGTCATCCATACCGAAAGAGGCTTGCCGAGAGTTACCATGAGGAAGGCCCAGACTATGACGTCATGCATTTAGCCCCCCCCCCCCACCCCCATAATGCCGTAGATCCGCCTCCTGGAGTAGCCACAGCGCAAGCCATGCCAGCCCTTGTGGGTCCATATGGCTTTCCAGGAGTATCTCCAGCTGTTACCCCACCAGTTCGTCGAACATTCACAGGTGGCCACCGAAGAGGACTGGCTGGATGCTTGCCAATGGCTGGTGAACATCAAGCCAGAACTCCAGGTGGATCCACCGGCTTCCCAGCGGGACCAGCGCCCATGGTTGGGAGGGAAACAGGTGACGAGCACCATGCCATCTCTGCCATATACAGAGCAAATCGTGGATATGTTCGCTGCGGCAGAGACGTCCATTCAGCCGAATGAACGCCTTGCGAAAGCCCCTCGCGAGGTGGCACTATGCTGGCATATCAGTTCTGATCTGTATCAGAAGTACGGCGTCATCCCAAAGCCTTGCACGGATGACTGTGCGACTTTGGGCGAAGACACGCGGCCTATGTCCCGGTCGGACATGGGACCCTTGTGCGCTAGCGCCCTGCACAACGCAAATTCCTTGCTGCTGGACACGGAGGAAAGTACGAGGGGAGCCATCTCGGCCCTCTCGCACGTTTCCCAGCTGCTACAGGGGGTAGTAGCAGCATCCGTGGTGTGCCAAGCTTCTCTTACATTACAGAGAGCCATCCAGAACGGCATTAACCTGGCTCTAGACTGTATGATGTGATCCGTAACCAGGAGTTTATGGGCGAGGCGCACATTTGCCCGTGACAATTTGTGCCCTCGCAGGACCTGTACCCTCAGCTTCTTGGGATGCCGATGGCAGGTCCAGGGTTGTTTGAAGGTGAAGGATGCCTGCACCTCCAATAAACCATAAACCTGGTGAATAACCAGAGGGCACTCCGAGAGCTGTTTGAAGTGCTCCGTAGGGAGCGCGTTCGAGCAGTGCCCCCCTGTCTTCCATCCTCAGCAGGCTAGAGCTGGTGGTGGTGCTGTCAGAGGCCAACCTACACACCGTCGGCCATGGCCACGCCAGCGTAAGCCAGCTAGCGGGGAGCGTAGCCTCCAGCGCAACCCACCAAGCAGCCCGCGTACCGAGGTGCACATGGCGCTGGTAGCAGAGCTTCTTGGTTCGTGTCGTGGGAGCCGAGCCTGATGGACGCCTTGCAAAGGCCCCTCGCGAGGTGGCACGGCACTGGCATATCAGTTCTGATCTGTATCAGAAGTATCAGCCATAAGGGTCACACCAGTGCTGCTAGAACAGCCACCAGACAGCAACTCTTGCACTATTCGGGTCCATCTCAATCCTTAGGTGCACCCATGGGAGGCTGTCTGGCCTGCCACATACAAGAGTGGGAGCGGATTACTCAGAACCGCTCAGTCTTGCAATGGCTTTCAGTCGGTTACCATCCCGACTGGATATCAAGCCAGCCATCACACCAGTCTCTTGTTCCGATCTGGACTCAAAATCCACGAGATCCAGATCATCGGTTGTGTATAGAGGAAGAAATTCAATCCCTCGTACAAAAACATGCAATTCAACCAGCACAGAAATGTCCAGGTTATTATTCAACTGTGTTCTTAGTGACAAAAAGCACTGGAGGGTGGAGACCAATTCTCAACCTCAAACCTCTCAACAGGTTTATCCTCCCACTAAGTTTCAAAATGGAAACTGTAAGAATGGTGTTAGCAGGATTGAGGAAGGGAATGTGGACAGCATCAATAGATCTAAAAGATGCTTATTTTCACATTCCCATTGCGAGGAGCTTTTCATTTTTGAAAAGATTTGCATTTCAGTGCCGCCAGTGGAAATTCAGGGTTTTTCCATTTGGCATATCGACGGCTCCTTGGCTCTTCACTCGAGTGGTCCAAACTATGATATCATACCTACACAGGAGACACATAGCAGTCCACACGTACATAGACGACCGGCTGTTAAAAGCACACAATCAGGAAAGTTTATCAGCAAATCTGGAGATAGTTTTGAAAACTTGTACAGATCTAGGCTGGATAATAAACTTTCAAAAATCAGAGCTGACACCATCCCAGAAGTTTGTTTACCTGAGCATGTTCTTCGATCTAGAGATAGGGTATGTTTATCCTACTCAGGAGAGGGTACAAGTACTCATCTCATTAATACGGTCAGTCTGCAACAGTCGTCATGTCCTGGCACAGGTTTACTTGAGAATGATGGATCAGTCAAAAGAATATATCAATCTGCTAGATATGCGAGCAGTATTCTTAGCCATGGAACACTTCCTAGAGAAGGTCAAGGGCACGATTGGTCTGGTTCGATCAGACAATACAACAGTAGTGACTTACATAAACCGCCAGGGCTGAACGAAGTTACTCAGTCTCTGTATGATGACATGGAAACTGCTTTGCTGGTGCCTAGATCATGGGATTTCCCTGAAAGCAGTTCATATTCCGGGAAGGCTAAATCTATTAGCAGACTCATTGAGCCGAAGAATGAGCATTCTTCCCACGGAATGGCAACTAAATCAATGTGTGGCGGACTGTCTATTCAACCACTGGGGCAAGCCCAACATAGATTTATTCGCAACGGACAAGAATGCGAAGATGACGACATATGTCTCTCCGATTCCAGATCCAAGCGCTATCGAAATAGATGCGCTAGCTATCAGCTGGGAGGGACTGTATGCATACACATTCCCACCAGCAATCCTGATTCCAAAAGTTCTCCAGAAAATCAGGCAGCAGGAATGCCAAGTGCTTCTGATCGCCACAAATTGGCCAAGCCGATCATGGTATACGGATCTGCTGGACCTTCTGCTCTGCAATCCTGTTCCTCTGCCTCTGATGGACAACATAATCTTCCAGGGCAAGGCCTTGCACAACAACCCGTCAATGTTCCAATTGACTGCGTGGATGTTGTCAAGGAATCAGCAGTTAAGGAGGGCTTTTCTGAGCATGCAGAATGTTCATGGCAAAAGCGTGAAGGGGGTCAACCTCCAGATCATATAATTATAAATTCAACAGATTTGCTGAATGATGCTCAAAAGGATGTGTTAATCCAATGGATGTATCTATTTAGGTAGTAGCCGATTTCCTCTGTCACCTTTTTGATGCCTATAGCCTCAAGCCTAACTATTGCTGGCTACAAGTCAGCTTTAATGTCAGTTATCCCTTGCTTGGCTAATAGGGGAAGTGATGAAGTATGTAATCTAAATACTTTAATCAAAGGCATGGGAAATCTAAGAGCAAGGAATCCGCCAGTGATTCCATGTTGGAGTTTATCGTTGGTACTTCAAGTATTAGCAGATAAACCCTTTGAACCACTAAGCTCCATTTCCGTGAAAATGATGACGCTAAAACAGTTTTTCTGATTGCTGCAGCTTCAGCCAGACGAAGAAGTGAAATACATGCTTTGTCTGCAGTGCCAGACCGTTTTGTGGTTACAGGGGAATGCCTTAGGCTTCTACCTAGTGTTAACTTTATGGCGAAAGCAGTCTTTAAAATATCCTGGTCAGCCTATAGTTTTACCCGCTTTGACTATGTTTGATCCTAATTCAAAGGCTTGGTGTCCGGTCCGTGTATTAACATGTTATAAACAACGTACACATGAATGGCGGACGGACCCTAGTGCTTTATGGCTATCTGACATTGAACCCCATGGGAGAGCTTCTAAAGATACCATTTTAGGTGGATTGTGGAATGCATCCAGCATTGCCACAAAGCTACCACGGGAAATTAAGTTGACATGGCCAAGGCTCACAGTGTGTGTGGTGTAGCGACATCCACGGCTCTGTTCAATGGAGTGCTGGTGGATGACATTATGTCCGTAGCACAATGGCACTGTGAGTCTAGTTTTACAGATCATTACCTGCATGACACGTCAAATCCGCTTGCCTTATCGATTTTATATAAACGTTAAATATTATTATTTGTAAATATTGTATATACGGTCGTTGACTCACACAGTGCAATTTAATGGGGGAATCCCTGCTTTTCCATACTGTACTTATCATCGCCAGCGGTGATTAAAGGGAATCTCGTCAAAATAGGTTAGTCCTATATTTGGTGATGGTTATTTTTTGTCACAATTTTTATTACTTACTAAAATGTTGATGGTTTCTGTTCTTTGTGGTTCCATCAGAGAGTATACGAAATGAAGCTTTCGTCCGATGTCTTATAGTACTTTAGCACGAGTACATAGAGAGCGTATAGGGCATTGATGTCATCTCACTGTCTTTAAAAGAGGAGGGGGAGCGAATGTTAAATGGTCATTACTCTCAACATCGGTCGTGTTATCCGATGTCCAAGTCATTTCCTGATTGTGTTTACATATGCAATTTCAGATGTTTTTGTGCTCCGGAAGCAAAAGAGCTTGCTCTTCCAGGGATGATCCAGTCTTCTGACCTTCGCCTCCGTCCCGCCGAATTCTCTTACGAATTCTGGCTATATCATAGGGTGGTAAGTATACTCTTGATGTGAAATAAACGAAATCACGGATTTCCTTTTTCACGAGAGAGTTGATACTTACCACCCTGATACGATCCCGGCCTCCGCCCCACAGAGGCTTGGTCTATCGGTTTTATTTTGCAATTATGTCAGCCAATAATTTGGAATAGATTGAGACATCCCCGCGCATGCACGAGTTTGGGCCACACATCCACTGGATTGTCAGTTGAGTAACCTGCCCAGTGGGGCGGTTTCTTTTTAATTCTGAGTCTTATTGAAGCTAGGTCGATATTTGGGAAATATCATAGAGTATCAGAGTGGTAAGTATCAACTCTCGTGAAAAAAGAAATCCGTGATTTCCTTTAATTTATCGGTTAAAGATTTTATGTGTATTGCATATTCTGTGGTAACTGGCTGCCATTTAATCATAGTGTTGTTGTAGGCTGTTACTGTGTAAAGTTTGCAGCTGCAATGGCTTGATGACCGTGCCAGTCATTCCAGTGAGAAATCCTAAAATATTCTCATTTGGCCTTCAAATGGATATTCAATAAGGGAATATTTACATTTTCCTGACAAGATGAAGAGCTAAAGACTGTTCAAGCATTTTCAATCTTTGCAAAGGTTGACATTCTTCAAAAATACCTTTAATGATCACATTTGCAAGCCAAGAGAAGACTATCTTTCAGGATTTCTCATTGGAATGACTGGCGCAGTTATCAAGCTATTGATTCTTGATGTAAACTTTCAAAAATAGTTTTTCTTTGTCCTGCAAATGACTATTTCTCAAGACCATGACAGAAGACATTTTTGACCTGTACCATAACTGGTTAAAATATCAAGAAGATTATTTGATGTTATAAATTCGCTGCTCATCTAGATTGTTTTGGAAATTTATTAAACTCAATTTTAAATATTTGAAAGCCTTAGCACTCACTTATACACTAATGAAAGAATGAACTTTGTTTTATTACCTCCTATCTTTTATATACCCCAGTTGATATTAACATTAACTCACCTGGCCTGAACATTAACTCACCTGGCCTGAACATTAACTCACCTGGCCTGAACATTAACTCACCTGGCCTGAACATTAACTCACCTGGCCTGAACATTAACTCACCTGGCCTGAACATTAACTCACCTGGCCTGAACATTAACTCACCTGGCCTGAGAGACCAAGTGGGCATACGCCATGGCAACCTGCTGTCAGCTGTTCATCAACAACATTTTCCTTTAAGCCTCTTCTCTAAGCGGACTGGGCCTATTTTTTAAATTGAGCCGAAAGTAACATTAGGGCATAAAGATCCAAGATTGTTCAAATGAAGCGGATTGATCAATTTGAGTGATGGCCATCTTGGATGACTTAGTTGTTTGATGAAAATGCTTTCCCTAGAACCGCTTATATGGCTGAAGGGATTGAGCCAAATTTTTGGAAATATGATTAAAAAGTAAGCATTATTTCAGTTTGTTCAAGGGATGTTTATCTATGAATGAAATGTTCGCCATCGACCAATCAAAATTTAGCGTCTGTTAGTTGAGAGGTTTACGGTGGAAATGGCTGCTGAATATGAATTTGACAACAGAAGCACCCAGTTAAGTTAGCTTGAAAATGTTCAACATAGTGTCTATTAAGGGGGTGGGAGGCCTAGCATTCAAGGTGCCTCTACCCCGCGATGTTGATTTAAAGAGGAACTGCAGTGACAACCGGTGTAGGGACACTGGACTAAGGGGGCACCGGAAATCCTACCGGTGCCCGGGCCACAGAGTATAAAAGGCCCAGAAAAATCAGTCTCAGGCCATTCAGACTTTTGAGTCACATAGTACTCAGCGTAAGGCTTTAACACTCGAAATCATTCATGAAGATTTCAATTTTCTCATAGAAAATGTCCATTTGCGGACCAAGAGAAGACTGTTTTTGAAAATTTATGACTGGCTCGGTTATCGTGCCAGTCATTCAAGTTGTAAATTTTCAAAAATAGTCGGTCTGCAATGTACATTTCTCGAGACCATTGCAGAGGCTGACAGAGCTACATGTCGCATCATTCATTATTACCCATTTTTATTGTTACCTCAACTAGTCTACCAGACACATCTGAAAAGGGGCCTAATTAAGGAGTTAGCACAAGTCGTCTGGTAGAAAAATGCCAATGATACCAGCTATTAGGGTGGTCTATGTGGGTTATCACCAGGGAGGATGTAGGGTCTGAAAGTGGTGCCAAATTCTTTACAGGCCCGTTTCCATGGTAACAAAGAGAAATTATCACAAATATATAAGTTTGTTCTAACGCGAATAACTTTCTTCACACGATAGCTAGAAACATGCTTCTGGTGTTGAATGAAAGGTATAATTCCCCTCTAATCGGTCCTGCCAGTTACTCATTTGTGGGATCACGTATTCTACAATTATGATGTCACAAACATGGAAAATAGACTTTCTAGGAATTTGAACGTTTTCCATTTTCCCTGTAATGTCCGGGTGTGTACTAGCACCTCAATATTATGTATTTTAGTAGCAATGCTATCTAGCTTATTGAAAATATACGTAGTACGTGATATAGGCTCTGTAAAATAGTGATTAACCCTTAATTTCTATAATAACCCTTATCGCGATTTTGAAAAATAACGAATGGTCTCTGCCTCAGCAGCTGAGTTCAACACTGTTTATACCATGATGAAGTATCTGCAGTCTGCATTTCACTCACTCGGTCAGAATTGGACATACACAGTGTATGATGAAGCTATATATTGCAAGGCTCAGATGATTAATGAAGTGGTAGGCATGCACTGTGCATTGAATTTTATGGGTGACATAGTTTGTGTTTTGCAGGAAAGTGGTTTTGAGGGCATTCTTGTGGAAGCGAACGTGTATGGATCAGCAACAAGTAGCCATGCTATGAAGGGCAAAGCATACAATCGAGGTGTTAGAATTCATAACCTGATGAATGAAGCACTGAGTCGTCTTAAATGGATGGCATTTGCTGATGCCATTGAAGCAACAGAAGTTTCACAACTTGAAAGGAATATGATCATGGAGAAAGTGGAACATTGCACCACAGCATTTGAGGATCTCCAGCATGCACACGGCGAAGGCAGAGATGCAGCTAAAAAGGCACTAAAAGATTTCTCGCATTTTGTGCAAAATCTGCATTATCTAATGGAGAAATTTGTGAAGAAAGGTAAAAAATGTTCAGACACATTTGTCTTCTGGGAAAACTATGTTTCAGATTTGTCACAGCTGCTTTTGAATTACATTGCCGCAAAACGTGATGATAACAAGTCCTTGGAAATAGAAACATTTGGGAAGATGATTCCAATTGACCTTCAGTAGGGGACATGTAAACTATGCGAGCGGGGGTGGTGTTGACGTTGCTGAAGCAAGACTTCTGAGGGAGGAGAAGCCGGAAGTGTATCAAGCTCTAGTCGAAGGCCAAGGTGCCGTTTACAGGACTGGACAACCTTTCAGTGGAGTTTGGCATGGCATGGCCATCGAACAATCTTTAAACAAAGACTGCGGCACGCACAGACAACTGTGTGCTAAAGATGAATCGCATGCAAAATACTATTTGACTGCTGATCTAAAAGCAGCAGTAACCGCTAACACAAAGCAACTTAATGGGTTACATCAGACTGATAGTGGTGACCTCCACAAAGAGGCTACAACGAGACGCATTGCTGCTGATGAAGCTGCAATCCAGAAAATCATCAGTGTTATTAATGAAAGAATGGTAAACCCTTTCATGATTGACATCGGCATTACCCCAGAGAATAGGCAGCCTCTTGTAAATATTGCCATATCACGTGTATGTTGACCTGAGGCAAGCGAGGCACTGTGTAATGTGCGTGAAAATGGTCTAGAACAAATGAAGGAATTTGTAACTAATAGATTGATAACAGGTGAGACACACTTTCATGATCTTATTAGTAAGCATAATCTTTCCACATTAACTACACTGAACAAAGGAGCTGTTACTAAAAAGAAACGGGTGATAGTCATTAAATATTGATCTCCAAATATTCAGCAAATTGGCAATTATTGGACAGTCGCGTGATGTGAACATAAAGGAATTGCTTCAGTATGAATTAGCGCCAGTTCCACTCTCGCTGTTCAATCTTGATGGTTCTCTTAGAAAGACACGGAAAAGTAGTATACTCCCTTGGCTTGAGAAGGACCATGCCACTGTTGAACTTCCAGCATCTAGTGAGCCAAAATTGGGTGTCATTGACCTCATGATGTTGCTAAGAATGGTTTGTACTGACGCAGCCAAGTGTACTACCTTTGGTGACCTCTTGGACGCAGTCTTGAGTATAAAATGTCAGTATATTGCTGTGGTTGGTGACAATTATACGAATGAGGAATCGATAAAATCAGGTGAATGGGTCCGCCATGGTAATATCGAGATGCAGGATATAAAGAATTCAACTGTTCTAACACAGCTTCCAAAACAGCTGCTGAAGATGTTCTCAAATGCAAAGAACAAGGCAAACCTTGCCAACTTCCTTTCTCATGATTGGATCATTAAGTTGGAACATAGATTAAAAGCTGGTTGTGAGGTGTATCTTGCTGGTGGATTCCATGACTTTAATCGAGTTGTGAAGGTCGTGTTTGGTGGACACGATGAAGTACCAGAGCCTGGGTCAGATCATGAGGAAGCCGATTCTCGAATGTTTCTACATATTTCACATGCGAGATATAAATTAGGCGTCAACCGGGTACTTCTTTGGTGTCTTGACTCAGATGTTGCAGCCCTGTGTCCACGATACTGCTGGGTACTTGACTTGAAAGAGCTGTATCTAAAGACAGGTGTACGACAAAAGAAGAGATTCATTCCAATGCATACCATAGCGACTCAACTTGGAAAAAGTATGAGCTATATGCTACCAGCGATCCACACAGCCAGTGGATGCGATTCAACCTCGGCATTCAGTGGGATAAGCAAACAAAAATGGCTGAATCTTATTGAAAAGCACCAAGAATTACACAGTGGGCTACAACATTTCAGAGACAGTCCTTCTGACATCAACCGGGAAACCGAGGATTCATGGTAACAAGAGTGTCGCTACTGTATTGCGGAAAGAAACATGTATCACTTGATGTAGTTCGTTACGAATTATTTGCAAAAAACAATGCAAAAAATAAGAAATTACCACCAACAATTGATACATATGTAGCTTCCGTTTGCATCTCAAACGAGCAAATTATCAGTCATTTATATGGAATCGTGCAACAGTTCCATACCTCAATGTATCATCTGTTGATAATGGCTGGGTGTTCGATGAAAATGGGCACCTTGTGCCATGTATGATGATGCTCCCTCCAGCACCTGAGGCAATACTCGCATTTACGCAATGTAGCGGATTGTTCAACAAGGAGATGCAGGTGTCGCAAAGATGATATTGTGTGTTCTGATGTATGTAAATGACGTGCTGACAGCTGCAGTAACCGTGAATTGAATATAGATGACCCGTCCTCTGAATCAGATACATGTTAATGATATGGAACATGAACTGACCTACACATCGTTCTTGCATTCATAGAATGATTCATTCTGCGAAGAAATCGCATTTACCGAGGTTGAAGCGGCATCAAAATTCATGCTTACATTTAGGCTGACCTTTACGGTATAACTTCCAAAATGATGTATTAAATATTTTCCAAACCACACATACCATTCAATGTACCAATTTGATAAGCCAGACATATTTTTTAATAAATGGGACAATATTTAACTATCAGAATACGAACCAGAATACAAATTTTTACAAAATTATGGTAAACGTGAAAATAGAAAAATTACAATATTTTACGTTTTGTGATGTCATAATTATATGTAAATTATTGACAAAACAATAATAATTGTAACCGCTAGCTAGATGACTATGAGACCTTTAATTTAACACCAGAATTGTCTTTCTAACCACAAAAATAAGAAAGTTATGATAGTTAAAATGAAGTATATTTCTTTGTGGTAATTGATTATGGTTACCATGGAAACGGTTCTGCAAAAAATAATTGGACAACTTTCAGACCCTACATCCACCCTGGTGATGACCGCTATACATCCCCCCCCCCCTAACAGCTGGTACTAGTCATATTTCTACCACACCACTTGTGCCATGGTGCCGAATTCAGATTTGGCTGGTAACTAAACTGACATAACATGACTTAATTGATTGTGATGGCATATACTCGAGCGACAGATCGGTTCAGACAAAGCAGATCGGTCAATTTGGTCAGTGGCCATCTTAGATGCTGCACTATTTCAAAAATGTCCAGGAAATCCACATAAACTGTTGTGTTTGAATGTATAGATGTCACGCGCTTTCTACTTGACATGCCACTGTTCCAGGTGAGTGATACAGGCCCATTGGGCCTCTTGTTTTGTGGGTGCATTGTATTAGAGTTTTATCCTTCAATCACTATTTTTGTGTCAGTTCATCTCAATCTGTGTGTATGTGTGTGTGCATGCATGCATGTGTGTTCATGTGCATGTACTATCCAGCCAATCGGGCAAAAAGTCTCAAAATCATTAATATTCATACATTTCTCTACGCCAATCAATTAATACATTTCATTCCTTCCATTGTTCTTGCATGCACTACGCAGTCACATGACTTACATAATGTTGAAGAAATACACCGCATATACCGATGGTGCTTTTTATATTGCTTTTGCTAATCAAAATGAATTAAAATAATAATAATAATTTATTTATTTAGCAAAATGTTAGTTACTATTCTATTTGACAAAGATTTTTATTTGATATCATGTTATCCACCTTCAAATGGCCTTTATGTATAAACTCTGTCGTGGTTATGTCTTTGTTCTTACATATGTAGCGCTAGTTCTGGTTAAGTTAACCAGCGTTTACAAGCTATCTCAGTCTGGCGTCTGCACTGAAAGATATAAAATCTATCAAAGATGATCTCTGGAGAAGAAATTTAGAGAACTTAGATTTAGAATTAACATGTCATTATCTCATGACATGTCCCCATTTCAACTAGATTTAAACTTCTGAGTTTTTGCAGACGACATTCAAGGGATTATATCTCTGGGCCTGCTAAATATTTTAAAAGCGATTTGATGGAAAGTTGTTGGTGGATAAGCCACCAACAACTTTCAGTCATATTGTTTTAAAAATACTCATCATGGTCAAGCATTTTAGCTCATTGAAAGTACTTTGTATTGTCTGGTAGCTAGCAGCAGGGAGACAGTTAAGAAAATATATCTCAACAAATTAGCATTTGTCTGCATATGCTTACAAATATATTTTTAAAACCTGTAATCACATGTGCCATCTGATATTCCTGTTGCAAGGATGAGTAATATACCCCCTCCCCCTCCCCACCCCCACCCCCCCCCCCCCCAACTGACATCAAGCTCTTTAACTTAATCAGGTATGCAACCTATAAATTGGTTGGTCAGATTTTCAACAAGCATCATTACTTAGAGAAATAGTGTTAATAAATTTTGAAAATTTAGCACTGGGATGACTGTCTCGGTTCGGTTTCCAGTGGTAAATTGAAAAAGAATTGTTCTGCAAATGGATATTTCTCAGGGCCATTGCATAGGCTGTTTGACTCGCCTGGCAATTTAATGGTTAATTGGTTTAAGAGATCATGACAATTTTAAGTCAACAGGGACTGACACTTCGCATCGAGCCATTTCCTATTTTTTTCTTCGAGATCAATCACATCCCTGTTTAATAGAGGGATCAGATCTGTCACTCATGTATATGATGTCATAATCAAAATACATCATTGGTTAGGTGATGTCACAATCATATGACGTAGATCCAGCAGAAACCTGGCAAAGGGCCAACGGTAACCATTTGAATTGTATGTCTTTGGTGAATTTACAATTTAATCAAAAATTCTGGTGAATATTTTGAAACTAATTTGAGTGATATTTGATACTGTCATAGCTAGAAACATCCGTTGAGCTACAGCAACAATCAAGTTAATTTCAGAATATCCAACAGCTTACCTGTAGATTTATCTTTAAATTGAAATTACAGGAATTCAGGGTTCAAGGTGTTAAAATCGATTGAAACATATTTACAAAGTGGGTGTGGCTTAGCTAGAGATGGGCGGGGCTTAGCTAGAGATGGGAGGCGAAAAGCTTTGAAATGCATCCCTCTTCAGAATAGTAACAATATGTGTGTGATATTCCTAATCGCATTTCCTGTATTCGTTAGTTATAGATGTTGAAAATGTATATATATAATCTAATTTTATATATATATATATATATCCTGTTAGTAGTTGCTTAACGAGATTTGATAATTAATGTTATAAATATTTTTACAAAACGTTTCTTATCCTGTAAAATTGACTTGATTTTACTGTTATTTTGTGCTGTTATGTGAACTATGTTCATTGTAATTATAATGTCTTTGGGAAGATCTTTTAAATTGTAATTTCTTCAATAATGGAGGGATCTGATCTGTCACTCAGGTACCTGGCAGCATAATCAACAATGCCACATATTAGTTGATGTCTCGATCAGAATGATGAATAGATATGGCATGAAAATCTAAAATGTCTGTTACGAAGTGTATGACTTGTGTTTTTGATCAATTTACAATTTAATAAATATTTTGTTGAATATTTTGAAACTAATTTGACTGGGAGATGTTAGCAACAGCTGCCGGTCAAATTAGTTTCAAAATATTCACTTGATTACCTGTATAATTACCTTGAAATTGACATTGTGGGAATTCAAATTTGAAAGTTTTAATATTGATTCAAACACATGTACCCAAACAGTTGGTGGAGATTAGCTAGAAATGAACGGGCATTACTAGAAAAAGCAGGGCATAGTTAGAAATGGATCCCTTTAACCCTCATATCAGCCATATGGAGTGGTCTTGAGAAATGTGCATGAGCAGACTATTTTGAAAATTTACCACTGGAATGACTGGCTCGATAATCGAGCCAGTCATTCCAGTGGTAAATTTTCAAAAAGTCCTCATGGTTTGCAAATGGGGATTTTCTATGAGAAAATTGAAATTTTCTTGAACAAATTCGAGGGTTAAAGGGTTTATCAGCTCTCCAGATATTACTTCATAAGATGCTGCTTCTCTCAGTCAACTTCCAGCGTTATGTGTAAATAATGTTTTTACATCATCTGTGTCAGTCAATAGAATCTTTATCATTTGTATCCGATCATTCAAATAAATCATAGAATTAATAGCAGATTTTAGTTAAATAATGAACTTATTTAATAACGTTATTATTAAGTAATATATTGTAATTAATATTCATTCATTTTATTATAATAATAAAATAATAGTAATTGTTATTAAAGATATTATTTGTTGCGTAATTAGTGGATATGTAATTTGATGAGTTGTTGCAATTACTTTTAGATTATCCTATTTGTAGTCATATAGCATTATGGCTGAATCACTGTGTGTATAATAATAAGAATATGCCAATAGTTGCTATACTGTTAAACCATATTGTTGAAAAACCTTTAGATATTTGAATGCAGATGAAATAACAATTTTAACACACTACAATACGCTTCTGTATTTTGTTCTCATTTGTCCCCCTCCCCTGGTCAGCCGAAAACGAGGTCAGTAAACAGGAAAACGTCATGTCATAGAGTGTGTGTTTACTGAAAAGACCTATTAGCAGCTCAATAGACTACCGTTTTAGTCTATCCATCCGCCACTCAGGCAAGCAGGCAGGCAGTCACAAAAACTTATTCTAGGCTGTCATTTCAAGAGTTCATATACATTTACAGTAATCAAAATATATTTGTGTTCACTTGCACAAGAGGAAATACATAACTAGTGTAGAGTTTTACTATGCGCTCACCATGGACATGTGTTGGAAACCAGCAGAAGAATGACTAGAATTGCGCACTGCCAAAGACAGTAGAATCTGAAATAATGGCGCCAGCAAATATCTAACTAAAATGGCGGCTACACTCCTAGTTAAAGTTTAATAAATAGATCACACGTGTGTCAGTATTTCAGAAAATACACACCGATTCACTCGACGTTCTCGGTTAATAACAAAAACCACTTGTTCAATATCTAGACTGCCACCAACGCACTGATCAATTCCCAACTCAAAATGTATCACCTGTAATGGACGTAAATCACGCTAATGTATTTGCTCAGAGGGGTCTTATAAGATGACATTTATCTCCCTTTCACCATAATTTCAATGAAAATTATTTAGAAGAAATCGGTCTGTTTAATAATAAAGAAACACATACGAGCGTATCCAGCAGGAAAAACTACTAGAACCAATTACAAACATAGCATGTACTAACGGTAACTTCAGCGACATCGCTTTCGATATCTGCCTTGCTTACTATTGATTCCTGTGCCGGGCTCTGTTAGCCGTCACTGGAGTGATGTATAGGGAGTTGTCTTAACGATTCAGGGTTTTAGGTTTACCTCATTCGGGAATACCACGTATCTGGTCCGGAATCCATCAATGCTCCTAGAAACTAGAGAATTGTGAAATCTGACAGAATGGCACTAGACCTCTGAATGGTCATAAAATGCCACAACATCCATCTCTGAGCATTCAATTGACTGTAAATCAGATAATTAGTGTTCATAGCAGCCAATAGAATTTTAAATTGGGCTCACTAATATGGGCGGATTTCACCAACGCACTGATCAATTCCCAACTCAAAATATATCACCTGTAATGGACGTAAATCACGCTTATGTATTTGCTCAGAGGGGTCTTATAAGATGACATTTATCTCCCTTTCACCATAATTTCAATGAAAATTATTTAGAAGAAATCGGTCTGTTTAATAATAAAGAAACACATACGAGCGTATCCAGCAGGAAAATCATAGCTAAGGGGTAATATAAAGCCCTGCGATTGCCAAAATTGAAAAAGTTGAAATCAGAATTCTCATTTTGCGTGTTTCCAAACGTGCATTTCTTGCTTATTTCTTATTGTATGCTCGCACAATTTATATGTGCGAGACGGATTTTGATTGTGTTTCAAATATATTGTATAAATGGCTATTAAAATTGTGTTTGCATACAGACTTAGTGTCCATAAAGTAACTAATAGTCCTAAATTTAGTTAGGATATGTATCTTTTATCAATTAATGAGAATTTTAAAGTACAGTACGTAGCTTAACAAATGTAGGTCAGTGTGACCTACTTTTTAAGCTTCACCCACAGCTACCAAGATTCTATCAACCTTGTTTGGTTTCTCAATACATGTTTTAGCAACCAAAATGTGTTTTACATGTAGAATTTTGACTTTCATTTGATAATTTATATATATTAGGGGTTGGCCCTCATATGGGATAGAAAAAACCTATTATTATTATTATTATCAGGCTGTTACTATTTCTTGCCAACTGTGACCGTGTGTGTGCATGCGCATGTGTGTGTGTAATAAATTAGATTCTGTTGGAAATCAATCATCATGGATGTAGTATGCAGCAGATATTGGTCAAAGGCTCCTTTTGTCATTAATTGAGAAGCTTCAAGTAAATCGGTGTATTTTCTGAAATATTTATCTATACATGTGACCTATTTCTGCGAGGTTATATGAATCATGTCAGGGAGACCAAAGGTCAAAAGATGGATCCATTTCTATGCTCCGCCCATTTCTAGCTAAGCCCCACCCATTTCTAGCTATGCCCCGCCCATTTCTACCTAAATTCTGCTCACATCGAGTCCTGTATTCTCAGAATCCCAATTTGAAGGAATCTACACATTCAAGTAAGCTGTTTAATATTTTGAAACTAATTTAACTGATGGCAACAACACCGCCCAGTATTATTCTCAAGATATTCAACAGAATATTTAATACATTTTCAATGGAGGAATCCAGTTTTAGCTGTGCCCCACCCATCCCTAGCTAAGCTCCACCCACACTTCAGCCATGTTGGGATCGATCGATCCCTGCACTCTGAATTAGTTTCAAAATATTCAACAGGATGTTTATTAAATAGTAAAGACATTATACATACAATTTGTACAACGCTTAGTCCGTCATCAATAAAGCATTCATGACAAACCTAGTTACATCATTCAAGACGTAATTGATTATGACATCAGCCTACACATCATGTAGTGGACTATGACATATATGACTGACAGAAACTGGAATCCTCCATTAACAAACATGCCAAAGAATATAATACAGACACATGTGTGACAAGTGTTTGTGAATATAATACAGACACATGTGTGACGAGTGTTTGTGAATATAATACAGACACACGTGTGATGAGTGTTTGTGAATATAATACAGACACACGTGTGACGAGTGTTTGTGAATATAATACAGACACACGTGTGACGAGTGTTTGAGAATATAATACAGACACATGTGTGACGAGTGTTTGAGAATATAACACAGACACATGTGTGATGAGTGTTTGTGAATATAATACAGACACATGTGTGACGAGTGTTTGTGAATATAATACAGACACATGTGTGACGAGTGTTTGTGAATATAATACAGACACATGTGTGACGAGTGTTTGAGAATATAATACAGACACATGTGTGACGAGTGTTCGTGAATATAATACAGACACATGTGTGATGAGTGTTCGTGAATATAATACAGACACATGTGTGACGAGTGTTTGTGAATATAATACAGACATGTGTGACGAGTGTTTGTGAATATAATACAGACATGTTTGACGTGTTTGAGAATATAATACAGACCCATGTGTGACGAGTGTTTGAGAATATAATACAGACACATGTGTGACGAGTGTTTGTGAATATAATACAGACACATGTGTGACGAGTGTTTGTGAATATAATACAGACACATGTGTGACGAGTGTTTGAGAATAAAATACTGACACATGTGTGACGAGTGTTTGAGAATATAATACTGACACATGTGTGACGAGTGTGAGAATATAATACAGACACGTGTGATGAGTGTTTGAGAATATAATACAGACACATGTGTGACGAGTGTTTGAGAATATAATACAGACACGTGTGACGAGTGTTCGTGAATATAATACAGACACGTGACGAGTGTTTGTGAATATAATACAGACACACGTGTGATGAGTGTTTGAGAATATAATACAGACACATGTGTGACGAGTGTTTGAGAATATAATACAGACACATGTGTGACGAGTGTTTGAGAATATAGACACATGTGTGATGAGTATTTGAGAATATAATACAGACACATGTGTGACGAGTGTTTGTGAATATAATACAGACACGTGTGACAACTGTTTGTGAATATAATACAGACACATGTGTGACGAGTGTTTGAGAATATTATACTGACACATGTGTGTGTTTCCTGATGGGCCACGAGATTTTGAGTGTGATATCAGGTAATGAGTGATGTATTTGATAATGACATCAGATACTTGAGTGACAGATGAGATCCCTCCATAATCATTCCATCATAACCCGGATAACATCAACTTCTGTATTTATGGCTATCTCGGAAACTAACGGTCTGATTTTGCTCACGTTTTAATACAAGAAAGTGTGTGACAATACACTGGGCTGAAATCTGAAGAAATTTAGAAAATCTGAAAAATTTGAATGTTTTTACAATGTGGCAAATTTGTATCCGGATCACAGCTTAAGTCTGAAAATCATCAACAGCAAGTTCCTTCAGTGTGTAAAAATCTGAGCCAAATCGGATCATAAGTTTTTGAGATACAGGTGTAGACAGACAGACAGACGAATGGACACACAGAGACCTGATCGCAATACCCTCTTCTACTTACGGGCGAGGACAATTAGTACTTCTAAAAATCCACCTGGTAAATTTCAATGAAAGTTGAGTGGATGAACCCTATGGTGATTGGCTCCAGAACTAACATTCAGAACTTTGGTTGGTCCATTTTTCTGGCCATCTGATTCTCGAAAATGACATCTCAGGAACTGCTGTAAGGATCAGGCAGAAACATTAGATTTCATCAATAACTAAGAGCAATTACAATATGTTCAGGAGAACTTGATCCGTGACAAAACATGGCTGTCATAGACAAATCAAAATTTAGCATATGGTGGCCATACTGGATTTTTTATTGGTTGGATGGAACTGAAGGTTCAATCTGACTGTGTGGTCAGCATTCATCATTAATTTCCTACTAAATATCATGAGTACTGAATTCAAATTTAGTTTTTTTGTCTTCTTTCTGCTGAATTTAAAGAATTATGTCTTCAAATGCTAACTGTATTTATGATTGGATGTCAAGAAACAAACAATACCAGGTGAGCGTCAAGGCCCTTGGACGTCTTTAGTTTTGGCTCGCACCTAGTGTATCCTTCTCTGTCTGCCTGTCTGCCTGCCTGCCTGTCTGTCTGTCTGTCTGCCTGCCTGCCTGCCTGTCCATTGACTTCTACTCAAATGCTATGAGACAATATTTCCTTGTTTGTAAACGGGTGAAGGCATTCAATTTTTTAAGAAATAACAAGACATATCCCATATTATTGAGAATATACTGTGAGCTTGTATGCAATTTGGGGTGGGTAAGCATCACCGCTACAAGAACAACAAAATTATTAGAAATTAATTAAATTAAATGGCTTTATTTACTATGTGGTTTCTTGCTGCATTACTTCCTGTACATGTCAACAAACAATCTCAGTAAAGTGCTATAACAACAATGACTGCTGCATTACTTCCTGTACATGTCAACAAACAATCTCAGTAAAGTGCTATAACAACAATGACTGCTGCATTACTTCCTGTACATGTCAACAAACAATCTCAGTAAAGTGCTATAACAACAATGATTGCTGCATTAGTTCCTGTACATGTCAACAAACAATCTCAGTAAAGTGCTATAACAACAATGATTGCTGCATTACTTCCTGTACATGTCAACAAACAATCTCAGTAAAGTGCTATAACAACAATGATTGCTGCATTACTTCCTGTACATGTCAACAAACAATCTCAGTAAAGTGCTATAACAACAATGACTGCTGCATTCCTTCCTGTACATGTCAACAAACAATCTCAGTAAAGTGCTATAACAACAATGACTGCTGCATTACTTCCTGTACATGTCAACAAACAATCTCAGTAAAGTGCTATAACAACAATGACTGCTGCATTACTTCCTGTACATGTCAACAAACAATCTCAGTAGTAAAGTGCTATAACAACAATGATTGCTGCATTACTTCCTGTACATGTCTACAAACAATCTCAGTAAAGTGCTATAACAACAATGACTGCTGCATGACTTCCTGTACATGTCAACAAACAATCTCAGTAAAGCACTAAAACAAAAATGACTTCATCCACAAAATCAAACTAATATTTAACCCTCAAATTTGCTCAAGAAAATCTAAATTCTCTCATAGAAAATGTCCATTTACACACCAAGAAATTATTTTTTAAATTTTATGACTGGTGCAGTTATGAAGTGTGTCTGCAAATGAACATTTCTCAAGACCACTGCAGAAGCTATTTTTGACTGGCATGACTCAAGCCGCTAACCCTCAAATTTGTTCAAGAAAATTTCAATTTTCTCATAGATCAAGAGACTGTTTTGAAAATTGTTCACTGAAATGACTGGCTCCGTTATCGAGCCAGTCATTCCAGTGGTAAATTTTCAAAAATAATCTCTTGGCCTGCAAATGGACATTTTTTCCACGACCATTGCAAAAACGGGTTTGACCACTAAAGATAAATGTACTATATATTATAGATCAAAATTTGTTAATTATTTTGTAAATATATTTGACTGAAAGCAACATCTTTCAGTAAACTTACTTTCAAAATAGTCAGCATACACTACAATAAATGGCAATTTAGTATGGTTTCCATCCAAAACAGCTTTTTAGAGCAGTCAAGGAAATGTGTATTTGCATGCAGTTTGTTAAAACTTACCACTGGATTGATTCGATTGGTAAATAAACCCATCATTCTCTTATTAGGTTTCCCAAAAATATTCTCAAGGCCTGCAAATTGACATAGACTTTGTTTAAACCAAATGGATGAAACAAATTTTATTTGAAGAAGAATTCTGACAATTAACCTTTTAGTAGTCAAACATAGCTTCTGAATTGGTCTTGAGAAATGTTCATTTGACTGCCGAAATAACTGAACCAATCATTCCTGTGCTAAATTTTCAAAAGTAATCTCTGTCTGCAAATGGACATTTTCTATGAGAAAATTTAGAATTTCTTGGCTAGATTTGACCAATAAAGGGTTCAGTTCAATAATAGCATAATATATATAAGAGGAATTCATAATAATAACGATAGTGAAATAAATTTCACTTTTACATCGAGGTGCATTGATCCGCATGACACTTATTATTATTTACAGTATTTTATACACTGTGCTCGCTAAGATAATTACATGTTAATCAAAGTCAATTGTGTATCCGTGTGTTTGTGCGTATCAGTGCGTGCGTGTTTGCCTATCTGTGTGTGTGTGTGTGCATGCCTACACATTTGCCAATGTGATATCAAAAATTGCTCTATAAAATGTACAATATTGAGGAGATATAAATGATGTGGAGACAGGTAGAAAATTATAATTTAGCTTTTTAACATGGTCAAATTTAGGAAATGATTCAATTAAATTCGCTTATTGAAAATGTTCATTTACAGACGAAGAATATTATTTTTGAAAATTTACCATTGGAATGACTGGCTCGGTTAACCGAGCCAGTCATTCCAGTGGTAAATTATCAAAAATAGATTCCTCTTCATCTGCAAATGAATATTTCCCTTGACCACTGCTAAGGGCAGTGTTGGTCAGCTTGACCATTGAAGTGTTAATTGCTAATAAGACTCTTGATTCACAAAATATTACCATAAAGAGAAATATACAAATAAACTACTGGAATATCCATTATAACTGACCTGATCATTCAAGTACACATCATCCACAAACATGCGCACGCACGCACGTACGCACGCACGCACACATACATACACGCACGCTCACAATGACCTCACCAGGTCACGTAACTTTAACTACTATTACTATAACTTATAAATATCTGGATTCATACAAAAGTGAGAAGTGCCTGATTTTGTGCACTTGCCTTGAAGTGTTTGATTTTCTTTGAAAACCATGTAAATTACTTGCACCCCCTTGAAAAGTACTTGAATTTGACAAAGCAGTCGAGTGCTCTATGATGGCCCAGACTCTGAAATTTGAAACCAAACTCATAATGCAGTAATGGCATTATATGCTTCCAATTCTTCCATCACCTATTCTCAAATTGATAGTCCACAAAACAATGTCCTTTTGCCTCAAGCATAATATTACTACATCTGATCCAATGTTGTGATTTAGTCAATCTTGCTTTCTGTTAGTCAGACTCCACTCTTTGGCTAGTGAGTAGGCGTGGTAGGTTGGTATCCCCTTGAGTTATTTTCTGTGACAAAAATTTATCTTCCTTGGCCTTTATGACAGAGTTATCTCCCTTGGTCCATATGACAGTGTTAGAGACCAGGCCTTTAACTGCCTGCCTGTTGAATTACAGCAGACTAGTTTCCAAGGGGTTTAACCCTGGATATGCTGAATATTTTGAAAACCATTTGACTGAAAATTGTTGGTGGCCAAGTCGCCAACAACTTTCAGTCAATAGTTTTCAAAATATTCAGTAGGTCCAGAGTTATTGCCCATTGAAATTATTGTCTGGTGGCCGGCCTCAATCAGGCAGTTACACCACTTTGAATTAGTGCAGAAATAGTTCATATAATTATAACTTTTAACATTGAAGACTGTGTGACGTATTCGTGGATTTTAAATTTTTACATTGAATACTGTGTAACGTATTCGTGGAAAGACATGATAGTTACTCTGTACAAATGAACAATATAAACGAAAGATTATTTGAATGAACTCACTGAGCAGTTTAGACCTAAGAACCTGCAAAACCCTCATTGTCAGTCAAACTAACTAGCTTTAGATAAGTATTTTTACATCAAAACATGTCCAGTCAAACCTGTCTAACGGGGGTCATATCATTAGCACCAGTCTTAACTCATGGTCACGACAGCCAGGAAGGCTTCCGTAGTTATCTTGAGAAATATCCATTTCCTGACCGTGAGAAGGCTATTTTTGAAAACCTACCACTGGAATGACTGGCTCGATAAACGAGCCAGTCATTCCAGTGGTAAGTTTTCAAAAATAGTGTTCTTGGTCTGGAAAGGATATTTTTCTTATGAGAAGATTGAAATGTTCCTGAGCAAATTTGACCATTAGATCTGTTAGAGGGCAAACATCATGCGCTTCACAAATGTGTTGCATTAAAGCTGATTGGTCATGTTAAAAGGAATGGTGTTTAGTGCCTACGAGTAATATAGTGCTATCTATAAATTTCCATTTTCCGGTAATTCCGTTATCAGTCCAGTTATTGTTACATTAAACAAGATCCACCTAACATTCCTGGTGCATTATAAAAGGCTTTGCTCAGTACAGAGAGCTCTCAGTCAGCTGGTAGGAGCTGGTCTGAGCACTTGGCAGCTAGGTAATACACAGGTGAAGGCCCTGCATATCACTGCAATGTATAGTGCCTACCTGTCAAATGTACACGTAACACACCTGCTGATAACTCGTTCTACCGAGGGAATCATTTGATAGTGGCTGAGAAGTGTTGTGTGGGTTTTGTTTAATGGCGTAAATACTCGGACTCGCAGTCAAGTTATGGAAAATGGGAATTTATTTATTAATATACCTGTGTTACTAGAAGTTGCTAAACACTGTTTCCTTTAGCATGGCATATCAGCTTTAACCAGCTATGTCTCCTTAGTGAGCATGTTTTAACAACGCATATCATCTCAGCTATAGACAGGTTTGAGTGTACATGCCTCTAACATAAACAGGAGATATTTAGTTCTTTGTTGATTATAAAGAATATGAAAGCTAAATAACCCATAAACTTAATCAACTTCTCCTGATACAGAAATGAATTACTGAGATTTTCTCACACAGAGCACCATTTCTCGCTTGCATACCGAACGTCATTGAGACGCAAATCTGGAGCATTTAATCCTAGCTATTTCATGACATAAAGGGATTAACAGCGTGTTTAGAAAATATCTTGAGAGTTCTATAATCACATACTTACTGATACAAGTATTTAAAACATATTTATGTAATACAGTTTAATTAATATTTACAAATATATAATCAATAATTTATCCATACATAATGTTTAACTGTCCGCCTGTTAAATTTCTGTAATCTACATTTTCCATGAGATTTAACTGAATATGCTGAATACTTCGTGACTTTAAACACAACATAATATTCTTAAAAGGATGGATGCAATCAGATGGTAGGTGTTGGCATAAAGACTTGGCAGTTAAGTAATTAACACAGCTCACAGCTTTGCATGTGCTGTGTAATGCGTACCTGTCAAACCTTGCACATGTAACACACCTGCTGCCTAACTGATAACTCGCTGTACTGAGTGAATGGTTTTATAGAGGCTGAGAACTGAGGCTGAGAACTGTGGCTGAGAACTGTTGCTGAGAACTGTTGCTGAGAACAGTTGCTGAGAACTGTTGCTGAGAACTGTTGCTGAGAACTGAGGCTGAGAACTGTTGCTGAGAACTGAGGCTGAGAACTGTTGCTGAGAACTGTTGCTGAGAACTGTTGCTGAGAACTGTTGCTCAGAACTGTTGCTGAGAACTGTTGCACATGTCTTACTTAAAGCTTTAACACTCATATCAGCCAAAAATGCCTTCTACAGTCTTGAGAAATGTCAATTTGCAGACTAAGAGAAGACTATTGTTGAAAATTTACCACTAACCGAGCCAGTCATTCCAGTGGTAAATTTTCAAAATGTCTTCTCTTGGTCTGCAAATTGACATTTTCTTTGAGAAAATTGAAATTTTCTTGAACAAAATTAAAGCATAACGGGTTAATCAGCCAATGCCTGAGACTCACAATGGACATATGGAAAACAGAAATGTATTGATATGCACACTGCTGGTAATGGCTAAACAATGCTTCTTTTAGCTTCAACCATTACTGGTCAAGATTTCTCAAGACAATTTAGAATGTCCATTTATACGTCAGGAGATTATTATTTAAAATTTACCATTGAAATGACTGTCTTCATTTATCGAGCCAGTCATTCCAGTGGTAAATTTTCAAAAATAGTCTTCTCTTGGTCTGCAAATGGACATTCCTCAAGACCCTGCAGGCGCCGCTTTTGTCCCGCTTGGTCATTAAGGTGTTAATAGTTTCATGGAATGATAGAACAATTCTTTAACCCTTTCACAGCCAAATCCCGGAATAGTATCTTCTTTACGATATAAAACTTATCATTGAATATTTTCAAATTAATTTCACTGGAAAGCGGGTTCCAGTTAAATTTATTTCTAAATCTTCAACAGTTTTCCTGTACGGGTGTCTATAAAATAAGATATGGAAAACTCATTGGTGGAACGGTTAATGCTATTTTGTGCAAAGACACTGAGGGATTCCTCTTTAATCCCTCCTGTGTGACCAGCGACTCAAAGCACTCAAAATACTACTCAACCCTTTAACACTTATATCAGCCAAAAACGGCTTCTGCAGTGGTCTTGCGAAATGTTCATTTGCAGACCAAGAGAAGTATTTAAAAAAATTTACCACTGGAATGACTGGCTCGATAACCGAGCCAGTCATTCCAGTGGTAAATTTTCAAGAATGGTCTTCTCTTGGTCTGCAAATGGACATTTTTAATGAAAAAATTTCTAAAACAAATTCAAGGGTCAACTTTAATGGTCAAGATTGGTCAAATTAAGATTTTGTAATTTCTTTGTTGTCCTGCGAGTAGGCATTCCACTGCAGAGGTGATTTTTGGCCAGCCCGAGCTTCAAAGGGGTAATGATCAAGAAAATTCAAGCTTTTACTTAGCCAGTGTCCATTTGGAAACCACTAGATCATGTTTGAAGATTAACCACTGGAATGACTGGCTCGGCAATGCTTGGCGTGCAAATGGATATATTCCTCAAGACCACTGCAGAGGCTGTTTTTTGGCAGGCTTGACAATACAAGGGTTAAGTTGACACAAGAAGGGTTAAGCCCAGCAATACAGGTATTACACGTAAAGCATTCAATGGACATTTTCAGTTTATCCATCCATCATATGACGTCATAATCAACTACGTGATGTGCAGGATGATGTCATAATAAATGATGTCATGAATGCCGTAGATAAGCGCATCAGGAATACATAACTGTTGATGGAGTAAGCATTGTTGTACGAATTGTGTCTTTACTATTTAATAAACATGCTGTGGAATATTTTGACACTAACTTGACTGGATACAGTTGCACCATAGGCAGCAACAGCACCCAGTTAAATTAGTTTTAAAATATTCAACAGCTTACCACACGTAGTTTTCTGGAAATTGATAGCCGGGGAGTTCAGAGATCGATCGAGGTTTGGATGGAGCTAAGCTAGAGATGGGAAGGACATAGCTAAAACTGGAAAGGTCTATTGTTTATTGTTCAATTCTAAATCTGATACAAACTATATTATGACTAGCTTGCATGTACATGTAATTTGATTGACACCAACAGCCCTCAATCAAATTATTTCCAAAATATTCACTGCAAAAACCATTAAAGAAATTTGCAATGAAACTGAGGTGCTAAGACTGAGACTAAAAAGGGTAATACATTTTTGAGACCATTTTACAGAGAACGTATACATAATGAAAAAACATTGACATGATTGGTAATAAACAATTTTACAATTATATAGTTATCACAAATCTCTGATATATATATATTATATATATATATATATATATATAAATAGTCAATCCCATAAGGTTAACCAGATTAACCTCAATATCCATAATGCCAGATAATCTTCAATATCCATATTGCCAGATAATCTTCAATATCCATATTGCCCGATAATCTTAAATATCCATATTGCTAGATAATCTTCAATATCCCAATTGCCGGATGTAGTTATCTTAACGTAGTAATAGGCCTATCAATATTGCCAGATAACCTTCAATAGAATATATGTCAGATTATGTTCAACATCCTCAATAGCACTATTGTCAGACAACCGTCAAGTGAACCATAGTGCTCAATGAAGCAGCTATGTAGCCTTAGATGCTAGCGACCACTGTCTTGAGAGATTGTGTACTTGGTATAGAAGTGGATTTCTTGGTTTGTGAAGTTAAGCTACTTGATGCTTATTGCTCCTTACTGTTGCTCGGCTGTCAGACACTTGTCACATGCGCCTCCCTGTAAACACAAAGTTTGTTTTGTACATGAAGTAAGATGTTAACACTGTGATGGTCAAGTTGACTAAAACTGGCATCTACAGCGGCCTTGAGGAATGTTGATTTGCAAGCCATGAAGACTATTTTCAAAATTTTACAACTAAAATTACTGCCATGATATCCAAGTCAGTCATTCCAGTTGTAAAGTTTTAAAAATACTCTTGGTCTGCAAAAGGACATTGACTAAGAAGAAATTTTAATGGAGGATTCAAGTTTATCCATCAATCATATGACATCATAATCAACTACATGTACGTGACATGTAGGATGACATCATAATCAATTAGGTCATAAATGACATAGATACGTTCATCAGGAACACATAATTGATGAAGGACTAAGCATTGTTACAAGTACGAACTGTATGTCTATACTATTTTATAAACCTAGGCAGCAGCAACAGTCAAATTACATGTAGTTTCAAAATATTTACCAGCTTACCTGTATAGTTTTCTGGAAACTAAGTCATGGAGTTCAGAGATCGATCGATCGCAACACGGGGTGCAGTGTGGGTGGAGCTTAGCTAAAGATTGGCGGGGCGGGCGGGCGGGCGGGCGGGCGGGCGGGCGGGCGGGCGGGCGGGCGGGCGGGCGGGCGGGCGGGCGGGCGGGCGGGCGGGCGGGCGGGCGGGCGGGCGGGCGGGCGGGCGGGCGGGCGGGCGGGCGGGCGGGCGGGCGGGCGGGCGGGCGGGCGGGCGGGCGGGCGGGCGGGCGGGCGGGCGGGCGGGCGGGCGGGCGGGCGGGCGGGCGGGCGGGCGGGCGGGCGGGCGGGCGGGCGGGCGGGCGGGCGGGCGGGCGGGCGGGCGGGCGTAATACATGCTTACGCTGTACATGTAGAACACTTACACAATCATTTCTGTTCCCTTCTCACTATCCTTGAATAAGTCATCAAGGTATTTTTCATCTCGTGCTTTCTGTCTTGATTGTTGTTTCTGACACACCGTGGGATAGTTATACGACTCCATACATTGTTTATTCAGCTTGAATAGGGTCATGAGGGTGGAGCTCATCAGAAGGCAGGCACCTACAACATTACAGCACAGAAATAACAACATATCTCCAAAACAAAAACAGAAACATGTTAGTTAGTACAATTTTGGACAATATGTAAATGTTTCGTTGAATATTTTTGATTTAATTCCATTGGAAGCCATTGTTGCATTAGACAGCAGTGGCTTCCGATGGACCTTTCCACTGTATCTATCCATCATATGACGTCATACTCAACTACATGACGTGTAGAATGACATCAAAATCAATGACGTCATTATGCTGACATGAATGACGTAAATTTAAGTATGTCACAAACGCATAATTTAAGACGGACTATGCGTTGTTGTACGAATTGTATGTCTTTACTATTTAATAAATATCCTGTTGAATATTTTGAAACTAATTTGACTGGGCGCTGTTGCAAAATATTCAACAACTTACTACCTGTCTAGTTTTCAGGAAATTGATAGTCAGGGCATTCGGGGGTCGATCAATCCCAACACAGCGAAGTGTGAGTGGAGCTTAGCTAATAGTCTTCTCTTGTCACTCCTGTTTGTACAGGTTCATTATGGAACGTAGGTGTTCTTGGATCCTGATTTTAAAGGGGCGGAGGGTTTCTCCTACGTACTGTTTGCCACAGGTTCTGTAGTTTAGGAGACAGACTATATTGCATGTCTGGCAGTTGCCTATGATTTTGGCTTTGTAGGAGAGGCCAGTGTGTTGGCCTTTAAAGAAACTGGATTTGTCCAGATTTTTACTGATATTACAGTTCTTGGTTGGGCAAGGGATTAACGGGTTGCGGTATTCTTGGGTCGGTTGGTCCAGGAGAGTGAGTTTGGCCCTGATGATCATACCTTTGTTTTGTTCTTTTTGAAACCGAATAGGGGTTTCTCTGGGAAAGCTACCCTACAACATTCTGTGCCCTGTAGGATGTATCTGACATATAGCGCTGGAGTGTGGTGCATTCTGTAGCAGCTTATCTTCTAGAATGCTCATGAAGACGCATGCATATGTGCATGCTGCTTTGCTTCCAATTGCGGTACCGCCCACTTGGAGATTAATGTTCTCCATTAAATTCAAAGCTGTTGCATTCCAGGATGAGTCTCAGGAGGTTACAGAGGCCCCTGATTGACAGTGTGCCTGGCATACCATGTTTTTTTGCAAAGATGGCTACCGCTCTGATGCCTTCTCCGTTTGGGATGTTTGTGTATAAGGATGTGACATCCATGGTGACTGGTAGCGAATTTGCCTTAAGTTGCCCAAAGAACTCTACTTTGTTGATGAAGTCTGTGGTGTCCTTGACGTAGGATTTAATCTTAGTGACGTGAACCTTAATGTGTTCGTCCACGAAACTACTAATGAGTTCTGCAGGGCAGCCGATGCCGCTGATAATTGATCTACCTGGGGTAAGGCCATCTTTTTTGGCCTTGTGGATTTTTGATAGTAAATAGAACCTGGTGGTGACTGGGGGGGGTCTGGGATCAGTCTGGTGGCGGTGGAGGGGTCGATATCATCCCTGACCAGTTGGTCCAGTCTTCTGCGGACAAGTTCAGTAAACTCTATGGTTAGATTGGTTTCTAGTTTAGTATAGAATTATGTATCTGCCAGCTGTTTGTTGGCTTTGGCTACATAGTCTGGTCCAGATTGAATTACTATCGCCTGCCCTTTATCTGCTCTTTATCTGCTCTTTATCTGCTCTTTATCTGCTCTTTATCTGCTCTTTATCTGCTCTTTATCTGCTCTTTATCTGCTCTTTTAATCACTATATTGTCGTGATTACTTTTGAGATTGGTAAGAGCGTTAAGTTCTAGACGGCTACGGTTGCCAATGGTGGTTCTATGGTGAACATGTTTGTTGAATTCGTATCTAACCGATTTGATAAAAGATGCGAGGGCAGTATCTAGAGGTGGCGGCATGGTTTTCTTTTTGACTTCAAATTTCTTTGTGAGGATGTCTAGGAAGGAGGGAGGTGTCGGAGGTGGCTGTGTTGGTGACTCAGCCTGTAAGACAGAAAGAATGTCACTGGATCCACCAACTCCATACAATGGAGCTGATAGGAATCAACCTAGTTGTGTAGGAGTGACCCTTTGAATGCCTCGACTGCCCGTCGAAACATTCCATGTTGTTATTATCATTCATTACCCCCCCACGCTCCTACTCCCTCCTGTCCATGCCTGCCCAGGCTCCACACCCCTACCTATACTCTCTCCTCCCTCCCTCCACAACACCCCCTCCCCCCTATTCATCTTATGACTGAGCCTACACAAATATCAATGATGACACAACGACATCATCCATGAGTACACAGATACCGCTGATGTCACAAAGGCACGACGTCACTCCATAACAACCAATACTATGTTTCTAATGTCTAAATACTACTATTCAAGATGTGTCAGTGCAAATCTTGTACGAATTCCTATATCTGTAAATCTTGACTATATAGACATGTAAAATCCAGGCATAACAACGGGTTGCCGCCCTGGCACTGTGATCCCTGCCTGCAACATAGGGTTCATAAGGATCGGCTATGTAATAAAACCTCAAAATAGGGCATGGCCTGTCAGGAGAAAAATTTCCAAATTAACCAACAACCCGTGGAAGGTCATAGGAGTAAAAATAGTGGCACCATCATCAGCCTACAAAAAACGAAACGAAAAGAAGATCGCAGTAGCACAACAGACGATCCAAGAATCTCTACAGCCAATGGCGCATCCGTACCCCACCGGCTACATTATACCAAAGCAGGTTACCCCACTAAAACGGAAGGGCCAACCATGAACAGGACCCAGGAATATGCACAGTAACGTTGCCAGCGCAGATCACTTTTCCAGGATCAGTAAGTGTTTTATAGACCTTTTCGGCAGCGCTAGCGACACAGATTTGTATGCAGCGGACTCTCAGGCCATACATCCAGCACATTTAAAAGTTACTGATCCTGCGATACAGACTAACACCAACGTCACCAACTTTTTCTCACATAAAACTGTAAGTGACATCAGATTAGAACTTTATGGGCAGAGATCCGTTTCTGACAGTTCGGAGGACAGCCTAGTTCAAACAATTAAGTCCTACTGATCGCGAACAGCAAGTGCCACCCAGTAAAACATTCTCGGATATCACCATCTCCGAAATGATCGAGGCAATTAACCTAATTAAACGCTCTCTTGGGGTCACCAAGGACCGCCAAATCTATAACATAGACTGTTCACAATGTTATTTGATTTTCAAGCTGGAGGACGCGAAAAACTCATCCAGGTCCTTTAAGAAGCTCATGCATCACATGGAAACACACACGCTCAATTTTACCGAGGACTCTTGAACTATCAACTTTCCACATTATATATATCTGGTGAGTTCTGCAGTTGGACGAAACACTACAAAGTCTTAATCATAATTCATGTCAGTCTGATCTATACCCACCATAACCCACACCCTCCCCTACCCCACCACCCCAGGGATTGCCCACACAAACACCCATCAGGCACACAAAAAGCGCCAAAACACATACTGCCAACACCACCAAACCAACTAGTTCCCCACACCTCCAGCCACCACACACACCTTATCAAACAAGTACCCCCAGTGAATGCACACACGCCAACAACAAATACATCCAGTACCGCCAGTACCACGATAAGTACAGCCAGGTACCGCCAACAACCATTTACCCACCACTGCCAGGTACCGCTAGTACCGCCAACTACACCCAGGTACCGCCAACACTGGTACTGCCAACACCGTTCACCCACACCACCACGCAAAAACCCACCCCCTAGGTCGCGTGACCACCAGCTACCCAACATGCCCATATATGGTTACCCACGTGATTACATCCGAGCATTCCCCTGAAAACTATAAAAGGAGCGAGCAAACTCAGCTCAGATCATTCAGACTTTTGGATTTGACAAAAGCAGACCAAGCGTCAGGCTTATCATTATTCAGTTATTCAAGATACGTAGTTATCATCGTCTTGAGAAATGTCCATTAGCAGACTAAGAGCCAGTCATTCCATTGGTAAATTTTCAAAAATAATCTCTTGGTCTGCAAATAG
The DNA here is from genome assembly GCA_034401795.1 of Chaetoderma sp. LZ-2023a. NCBI lineage: Eukaryota > Metazoa > Mollusca > Caudofoveata > Chaetodermatida > Chaetodermatidae > Chaetoderma > Chaetoderma sp. LZ-2023a. Next base: position 24,679,203 of record CM067368.1, on the reverse strand, counting down.
ACATTTATCAAGACCACGACAGAAGCCATTTTTGGCTGATATGTGTGTTAAAGAATTAAACACTGATGAGATCAAACCCTTTAATATTCTAGTTATTATTAACTCTTTCAACACCACTGTGTAAGCGATCTTTGGCCAGCACGAGTGTTAAAGAGTTAAGAGCTCTAAGCAATTTTAGGTCTCAGGCCTAACAACAGGACACGTCATGCACGTGGTGGAAGAGTGCACATTTGTATCCCTGCTAGCTGTACATTGTTACTACTTACCCGCTAAGTAAAAGACATACTTAAACATGCCATCCTCCTTCTGCAACAACAGACCTACAAAATATAGACAGAAATACAATTAACACCTTAGCTTCTCCGTTCATGCCACACCATAAGGCTGTCAGTAACTTAACACTTTAATGGACATATTTGGTCCAAAATTTTTTAAATATTTTCTTATTGAATGTCTATTCACACACCAAGAGAATACAATTTTTGAGAATTTACCACTGGAATGACTGGCTCGATTACCGAGCCAGTCATTCCAGTGGTAAATTTTCAAAAACTCTTCTTTTGCCCTGTAAATGAACATCCCACAGCACCATAGCAGAGGGCGGTTTTGGCCGGTATGACCATTAAATGGATAATCATGTCCTATTTGATATTTTAGTTGTAGTAATGTACTATTCCTGACCAGTACATCATTAGCGGAGACCATTAAATGTACCATTCCTGACCAGTACATGTACATCATTAGCGGAGCCCATTAAATGTACCATTCCTGACCAGTACATCATTAGCGGAGCCCATTAAATGTACCATTCCTGATCAGTACATGTACATCATTAGCGGAGACCATTAAATGTACCATTCCTGACCAGTACATGTACATCATTAGCGGAGCCCATTAAATGTACCATTCCTGACCAGTACATGTACATCATTAGCGGAGACCATTAAATGTACCATTCCTGACCAGTACATCATTAGCGGAGACCATTAAATGTACCATTCCTGACCAGTACATGTACATCATTAGCGGAGACCATTAAATGTACCATTCCTGACCAGTACATCATTAGCGGAGACCATTAAATGTACCATTCCTGACCAGTACATCATTAGCGGAGACCATTAAATGTACCATTCCTGACCAGTACATGTACATCATTAGCGGAGACCATTAAATGTACCATTCCTGACCAGTACATCATTAGCGGAGACCATTAAATGTACCATTCCTGACCAGTACATCATTAGGGGAGATCATTAAATGTACCAAGGTTTCATGTCTGTCAAAACCATGGATTATTATTACCTTCCTCAACACTGAACATGCTGCATGGGGGAGGCTTCATGATATTACAGTGCATTACACAAATAAACAAACAGTCAAACACAGGGAAAATGGGTAAAAAACTGAACAAAAAAATATCCAGCATGTCTGGATTCAGCGCCATGAATACATGAAGACAATGAAACATCTAAAAGATTAACCCATATAGTACTCAAACTGGCCACAAAAATGGCTTTTGCAGTGGCCTTGAGAAATCAGCTTGAAAACCAACACAAGACTATTTTTGAAAATTTACAATTGGAATGAATGTCTCGATAACCGAGACAGTCATTCCAGTGATAAATTTTCAAAAATAAACTTTTCTTGGTCTGCAAGTGGGTATTTTCTTGAAGAAATTTAAGTGTTAAAGGGTTATGTTAATACCTTTGTAGTAGGCTGTACTGTATGTATATATTGTTGTATTATGAGTCAATAAGGTAAGTGCCTTTAGAGTGGATGAGTCCTGGAAAACCTTGACATCTATACTTACACTAGACGATGATCATAGAACTAGCTGATAAGACACATTTCATATCATACTTAACCATTTAATGGTCAAATTAAAATTTTAATCCAAAAAATACTAATTGGATGTTCATTTTCATGACAAGAGAAGACTATTTTTGAAGATTTACCATTCCAGTTGTAAAATTTTCAAAAATAATCTCTTGGTTTGTCATGTCTGTAAATGGCCTTTCCTCAAGACCACTGCAAAGCATGGTTTTGACACGGAAGTTTAACTACATGAACTACATGTAGATCAACATAATCATTGACATGATTGAAGAAAGCGTATAAACTGATAACTCACATATATGTTATATGTCACAACATTGGCCTGAATGTCTAGGCATTTTGATCATAAAATATAGATCTTTCAAGATATATAAATTTAGACATTTTCTCTCACCTATGCATGACCATCATTCTTTGAAATGTTTGACATAAAGAGCTATATATTTGAATGGGCATAAATTTCTGGGACATTTCAAGGCTGTCTCAGACATCGAGTGGTTCAATGGATTACTACTACAGGCATGACAGCACTAGCAGTAGTAGTAGCTGGGTTCACTGACACAGGTCTATGTAGTGATAACTGACCACCCTAGGCCCGGTGAAAATGAGCATAGAGCCAAGTAAAGTATCCTCTCTAACAATGTAAACAACAGGTAGCATGGATTATCTAAACCCATTGTAAAATATGGCTCTGAACCAGACAGAGTTCTACAGAAAACAATACTGTCATATTAAGTGAATACTGCCCGAACAAATTTGCAGTAAATATCCTACATGTATGGACAAAACGATGAAAAAGGGGTGAATACATGTACCCTATAGACAAGCAAATCAACATTTGGTAAGACCACTTCAGAGGGCAGCCGGACCATTAGAGGCCAGTTAACCCTTTAATGGTCAAGCCGGAGAAAACCGGCCTGTGCAGTGGTCTATAGGAATGTTCAAGACCAAGCAGAAGACTTAAAAAAATTTACCACTGGAATGCCTGGCTCGATAATCGAACCAGTCATTCCAGTGGTAAATTTTTAAACAAGAATTCCGCAGAATTAAATCTCGCCTGTCTTCTGTTTGTCACAGTGGCATTGAACATTGACCATGTGCCCTCCGTGTTATTATGCTGCTTCCAAATATTATAGGTAACCATGTATTCAATTTCAGTTCCAATAGGATTAGTTAATCCTGAAATATAATTGATTTGCTGAATGGAAACTTAAGGTTGAAAAAGCAGAGGTCAAATAGCAATATTAGAATGGCCTTGACCTTTGACCTGGTGACCCCCATCCCATGTCACCATCAGGATGTATCCTCTTGGTATAAGCAACCATGTACCCAAGTTGTGTTCCATTAGGGTTAAGCAATCCCAAAATACAAGTATAACATGATAAGATTTGCTAATAGCAGTTTTGTAGAGGTCACAATGACCTTGACCTTCAAATTTGTGATTTCAATGTCAACATGCTGCTTCTTAACATTATAGGTAACAATGCATCCACGTTTAGTTCCAACAGGATTAACCAATCCTAAAATATAAGCTGATAAGTTTTGCCAAACGCAAAAACTTAACATTGTTGACGCCATCGTCGTCGTCGGAAAAGTGAAACATATATCTCGCTTTCTGCTTCGCAAGTGAGACAAAAATAGTCCTCTTGGCATGGGCTGCAAATGGGCATTCAACAAGCAAATATTTTGAGCTTCTTGACGAAATTTGCCCATTAGATGCCAGTTAAACTAAAGCTGGTAATCTTGCACACAGGTTGACTGACGGTTACTGCTGCCCGAGATAGTAACGAATTTCAGCCAATTTACAACACGTTCAACTGGTTTCCTAATATACACCTGTGCAAAAGTTAAGCACCAGCAAAAACAATAGAACGTAGAAACATGATGGTACAACTAGGCTGCCATACTTTTTGTCCCCGCGTTAGCTGACATAATTCCAAGTACGAAATGCACATGCATGCATGACTTCACGCCGCTTGATGTCCGTGCGTGGCGGGAAACAGCACACGTGTTCAGTTATGTAAAAGTCCAGTTTGAGGTGTAGAACATTACATACAGATTTAGGCGACAAGATTAGGAATTTTGTGTTCATGACCGTGGTTTATTTGTACAGAGAGAATTAGCTCTTGATTGTGAACCGCTATGGCAAGACGAAGGTTAAGTGATCGTGTGAAATGGCAAATCATAGGCATGCATACCACTGGTATGTCATGCAGAGAGATTGGCAGACAGCTGAACATTAACCATACTGTAATCAGTCGTTTGATTGCAAAACATGGGCAAACTAACGAGGTGAACGACAGGCCTAGATCTGGAAGACCGAAGAAGACTACTGCCCGTGATGATCGAGCCCTAGTACGCCTTGTTAGGAGATCTCCATTCACCAACAGCAGAGTGCTCAGCCAGCAATGGGAAACGCGCAATAGAGTGTCAATGTCTACCGTCAAAAGGAGACTGTATGCTGCTGGCATGAAAGCTAGGAGACCTGTCAGACGTCCTCTCCTCACTGCACACCGCAAAGAGGAGCGTTTGAGGTGGTGCAACGAAAGAAGACACTGGAACATGAGATCCTGGAGACGGGTACACTGGTCCGATGAAAGTCGGTTCCTGCTTCATGCCATAGATGGTCGAACTCGTGTATGGAGGTCCAGACGCACGGCGTACGACCAACGTAACATCATGGAAGAAGTTCCATTTGGTGGAGGTTCCGTTATGATATGGGGGTGCATCTCATTTGATTGTAAGCTGGATCTGTTGACTGTACCTGGAACACTAAATGGACAAAGATATCAAGATTCCATACTGGATAGAGTTGTGGTCCCTCATTTTGTAAATCATGCACCTGGAACCCACCCTATATTCATGGATGACAACGCCCGACCACATCGTGCTAGAGCTGTGCATGAATACCTCCGCCAGAATGCCATCGAAACCCTACCATGGCCAGCAAGGAGCCCTGACATGAACCCTATTGAGCATATCTGGGACATTCTGGGAAACATGGTGAGAAGGAGGGATCCTCCTGTGCAGAACCTACAGGAATTAACAGACGCACTCCATCTTGAATGGCAACGAATACCACAATGGCGTATCAGTCGGTTGGTGACCAGCATGAGACGTCGTGTCCAGGCCGTCATCCAGGCACAAGGTGGATATACCCGGTATTAATAATGACAGTCTCAAACTCGTGCACAGATGTTAAACTTCGTTTTCAGACACCATTAATGACAATCTAGCCACGTGTGTCAACTGTAGGGCAATAGTTGTCAGTTGTGTCAACGTAACCATATTCAGGCCTCGTTTTCAAGTTCAAACAAAAACATACAGTGTTTCCCCACCATCATAATCAGCATTCCTCTAGTTGCATTATTACCTCTTGCACTAAGATGGATGGGTACATAAATGTATATGCTATTGCTTTCTTCATGGCACATGAATATACCCTCGCATGTGCGTAAAAATAGGGTGGTGCTTAACTTTTGCACAGGTGTATATATATATATATAGCATGTATAGTATATAGCATGTATAGTATTAGACACCCACCATAATGACCATACATAAAAAACAAAAATGTTAGTTAGTACAATTCTGAACACGATGTAGAAAATGTTCTGCAGAATTAATTTGATTGGAAGCCATTGCTGCCTCACATGCCTTATGCAGCAATGTCTTCCAATCAAATTAAATCAAAATATTCAACAGTATGTTTTATTTTGTCTTGGAAGCATTCCAAGTTATTTCTGACCTCAGCAACAGCTTACAGCGACCGTGTTTCCAAAATAGACACCAGTTATCAAAGGAAATTGAATTAAATTTTGCTTTCTGATGTTTCAGTTGTCTAGCTGTTAACGTTTTACCCCTTTCAATGACAAATCTTTGAAAAAGTAAATTCTTCACAATTTATAAGATTATTTCAAAATATTCAACATCTTTCTTGTTTGTTTGCCACTAGATTGTGATAGGTGGAATATTATCAGTGAATGGGTTTATGCTCAACATGGCCTCTGCGATCGCCTTGAGAAACATTCATTACTAGGTCAAGAGAAGACTATTTTTGAAAACTTATCCCCCAAAATGACTGGCTCGAATACCGAGCCAGCGATTTCAATGGTAATTTTTCAAAAATAGTTTTCTCTGCCTGCAAATGGACATGTAGTAAATTAGTTTTCTTCAGGATCAATCTTAGCCATTAACCTATGATGTATTCCCCATACATGCCATATCTGATTTTCAAGGAAATCGTGTGGAAAAACCTAAAATATTTTGAAATTAATTTGACTGGAAGCAGTTGCTGCCTTACGCAGCAACAGCTTCCAGTCAAATTAATTTTAAAATATTCAACAGAATAAGTTTTATATCGTAAAGTATATACTTTTTTAGTGATTTATCGTTGAACGGGTTAAATGGTTCATACCATACCTGCAGCGGGCCCACCAAGAAGCGATCCGATGCCAATCATGAACGCCAGGTATCCATTGCCTAAAGCAACATGTTCTGAGCCAATCAACTCACGACTTACTTGCGACAAAAACGTCGTCCAAAATCCACTATAAAATCCAAACAATATCGTGTAACCAATCTGTCCAGAATATTTCTCAAACAACACTGGACACAGTCCAGTCACAACTAACCCGATCCCGACTGTACATAATATCTCAGTTATAATATCCAGCGCACTATTGCTGCCCATAAAGGCGAAAATCATTCGACTAGTAAAGCTTGCCATTCCAATACATGTGATGAGGAATATGGATGTGCTGAAATCAGTTCCTTCATCCATCGCGTACGACGGCAGGTAGAGGTAGATTACAGTAGATCCAAAACTCCAGAATAAGTGGCTTACCATCATGGCGTGGAAAAGTGGATTTTGAAATGGAATCAGAGAAAACATCGGCAGTAATTTGACGTCTTTTTCGTACGGTAGCGGTTTCATTACCGCGCCGCAGACACAAAGGTTTAAAGCTATAGCGGCGAGAATAAGCAATGTTCCTCGCCATGCGTAATAGTCAAGTAAATATCTCATGATGAGTGGAAACGTGATGATCCCGGCTCCGATACCACCAGCGGCGACGCTCAATGCCTGGAAACGACCGTATCTGAAGTATTTCTCCACGGCAACAATAGATGGTGTACAGGCGAGACCAAAGCCAGTACCTGTAAAATATATTGATCATCGTAATTAAAACAACTACTGCCTAAGCCAGCAACACCTCCAGTCAATTTGGTTTTTAAATATTCAACACTTTACTTACATGAATACTGTAAAATTCAGGTAGTGATTGGTAGTTGAAGATTGAGAAGGCTAAATAAAGCAAGGGGCCTAAGGACCTTAGTGCTCAGCTGTCTAATACCTAAACCTTTAAGCCCTTTAACCCTTAAATTAGTTTTTAAAAATGTAAATTTTATTGAAAAAAATATCCATTTGCAGATCAAGAGCCTATTTTTGAAAATTTTTCACTAGAATGCCTGGCTCGATAACCGAGCTAGTCATTTCAGTGGTAAAATTTCAAAAATAGTCCTCTCTTCCCCCGCATATGGACATTCAATAAGCTTATATTTGGATTTTCTTGATCAAATTTGACCGTTAAAGGGTTAATTCACTGATTTCAATATATTTTCTCTAAATAGCTTAAAATATTACAAAATGAACGGATTGAATGTTTATTACTGTATCTCAATCAAAGATTAACCTTTGACCTATATTCTCCCGGAAACCGGGTTAGACTGACATAGTTTTTGATGGGTGCTAACTTCCGCACAGACACGAAGTTAGAAGGCAATATCTTGAAATATGAAAAAAACTCACACCAAATCATTATCTTTCTTATACACCTGTATATATTAGTCAATGAAATAGCTGCATTTCTACAATGTGGCGGTCCAAGAAAAAGTGTATTAGACTCTGTCTAAGTGTTATTGGACTCTGGAGGCTATTTGTCACGTTATAAGCATATATTATGTCACATTTGTTTAAGCCATCATTTGCAGACATCATGGTAAGAATGTCTTACATCACGCAAACATTACATCGTAATAGTTTTATGTCATTGAGGTATTACAGCCATTAACCCTTTAACACTCATATCAGCCAAAAATTGCTTCTGCAGTGATCTTAGGAAATGATCATTTGCACACAAAAGAGAAGACTACTTTTGAAAATTTACCACTGGAATGACTGACTCGATAACCGAGCCAGTCATTCCAGTGGTAAATTTTCTAAAATAGTCTTCTCTTGGTCTGTAAATCGACATTTTCTATAAGACAATTGAAATTTTCTGGAACAAATTCAAGGGCTAAAGGGTTACTTGATAAATAAACTTGTATCATTTGTGCTGTACAGTTGGTACATATAGTAAATTCAAAAAACATGTTGCTTCATTTATCTTCTTATTTTTCAATTATATAGAGATGTATAATAAGGTGATCATTTAGCATTTCCAAGTGCATTTATTAACAAACCTGTAAGCAAGCCAAAAGTCAGGTAGACTTGATAAAGCTCCGTCACAACCATACCCAGAGCTAGGCCAGTGGCGGCTAACACGCCTCCAAGCATCACGCTGACACGACAACCATACTTTGCCGTCACACAGCGTAGCAGTACACCTGAAAGCAGAACACAATATTCAGTGATGACAAGAATGGAGGAATCAGATCTGTCGCTTAAGTATCTAACGTCAATATCAATTAAGTCACAATGAAATGGCATGGGTTTGAAGTGAAAGTGGCACGGGTTTGACAGTCATAACAGTAAGCCTCGCAATTGTATGGCTTTGGTGAATTTAAAATTAAATAAACACTAAAACAGTCTAAGGTTAATATTTTAAAACTAATTTGACAGGCATGACTGGGGATGTTGCTACCAAAGGCAGCAACGTTGGTTCCAAAGGCAGTAACAACGCCAAGTTATATTAGTTTCAAAATATTCCACAGCCTTTAAAAATACTAAGCATCTGAATTGGATGTATTAAGTGAATTTGCAACGCAATAAGCACTGTTTTGAATAATTTGAAACTGTTTTTTACTGTCACGACTGTGGGATGTTGTTTCAATACTAATTGTTCGAAGGTGGGCTGGACAATAATTATTACTATTATTAATTGGATGGATGCTGTAACTCTGACAGTTGCTGTAAACCTCCCTTTGATACAAAAGTATCCCTACGCCGATGCGATTTCGGACATAAAACTAGACCCCAGCCCCTGAAATCAAGTTCTCCGTAGGGCAGCATGGCATGGCCCTAGAGAACAACATGATAAATAATGCATGAAAATTGTACCATATATTGAAATATTGCATGCCCACATCATGCATGGCGTACCAACATGTTAGTGAATGTCTTAGTGAGTGGGCTGTCATAGGTCCGAATTAGACGGAATACATTTGTATGGTTCAATCACGTACATGCATTGGAAGTAATGCCAATGAAAAACAGTGTTGTAAAACGTTTAGATAATTTGAAATTAATTTGATTGGAAATTTGATCAAATTGAGATCATATATCGAAATAATGAAAAATATCATGCATCCCTATTATTATGAAGATAATAATTACTAATGTCCAAATATCATAGCAATACAAGTAGTCGTGGCACTACAGTATATTGACAAAACATATCATAGCAGTATCTCACTTCACTTGTAACAAAATTTAATATACACAGATTGTAACATACAATACATTCTTTATGACATAATCGTAGTAAGTGCTCAAATATTTTGAAAGCAATTTGACTGAGGCATCAACAACTCGCAAACCAAATTGCTTTCAGAATATTGAACAACATTATATTTGTGCGGTTGCGTTGTAACGGAGGATTCCAGTTTCTCAGTCAATCATGGCATCACAATCAACTACGTGACATGTCGGCAGATGTCATAATCGATTACGTCACGAATGATGTAGCTAAGTTCGTCATGAACGCTTAATTGTTGACGCACTAAGCATTGTTGTATGACTTGTGTGTTTTTACTATTTAATAAACATGCTACATGTATTGAATATTTTTATACTAATTTGACTGGACGCTGTTGCAACACCACCCAGTCAAATTAGTTTTAAAATATTCAACAGCTTACCTGTATGGTTTCTGGAAATTGATAGTCAGGGAGCTCAGGGATCAATCGATCCCAATACTGGCGAAGTATGGGTGGAGCTTACATGTAGCTAAAGATGGGCGGGGAATTGCTAAAACTGGATTCCACCATTGAACACGTTAAAGTAAAAGGTTTTCATAATTACAATGGTTAACCCTTACCACTCTGATGTTAATATTCTATCTTTTACTGTGCCAGTAGCAAAGAAACTGGTGTTCATTTTTCAACAATTTTGGTGGACGATGTTGCTGTCTACGACAGCACCATCTTCCACCAAATTTGTTGAAAAATGAACACCAGTTCACCGTTTAATTAAATTTGAAAATTTTATTTTGACATCAGAGTGCTAAGAGTTAATAGTCATGGTCGTTAACCACACACTTTTATCATGTGCAATGTATTCAGATGATCAAGTACCTGTAGATTAAATTTACAGCAGTTGGGGTGGGGAGAAGGTAACTAACTCTAGAGGTGGGTGGAAGAACAATAACTTTAGGTGGCTGATTGCCTTTCCCTGGACAGAATTAGGACATGCTAGATGAAAGGTTTAACCATTTCATTGGCAAATTCATGAAAAAGTAATTCTTAAGTAAAACTTATTCTGTTGAAAATTTTTAAACTAATTTATCCTTCAGTCCAATTAATTTTAAAACATTCAACAGTTTTCCTGTATGGTTGCCTTGCAAATGAGATATGTATATGGAGAATTCGTCTGTGAAAGGGTTTAAAGTGACCTGGATTCAGTTTTGGTTCAAATGCACTTAACTTAGTTCAGATAGCACGTCAAACCTTCGTGATATTTAGAAAAACTGTATCATATCTACAGACCAGCTCAGAAATAAACTAAAATGTTTCTAAAACTAAAACAGAAACATGTTAGTTAGTACAACTTTGAGCACAATGTAGGAAACAGTCTGGTGATTTTTGAACACAAAAGCCTACATAAAACCAATTTTGTCAATTTATTAAAAATGCATATTCAAAGTAAAATTTCTGAAAATAAAACTGTTTAAATTATACACTTTTAAAGGCTTAAACAGTGAGCCTATATGTAATGAAACGAAATAAATCTTAACATATGATGATTCTATTCCATATAAATTAATATAATTTTTTAAGTTGCGAAATTGAAATAGAGGCAGGGGCCTGGACCATCTGCAAGGCAGACAATGCCAGGTAGACTTGGTAAGTTCAAAGACACCCTTCACTTGGTCTGCAATATGGGCATTTCTCAGGAAAAGCTGTTTTTAGTTGGCTTGAGTGTCAAATGGTTAAATGGTTAATGTGACATACTGTATATTGATCGTTTATTTTCATAAATTTATAATGCATAGGAATATGTTGTTGACAGTGTGACCTCGCTAACCCAATTATAGCGATATCACAAGCTACATAAACTCACTCGACCCTTTAACCCTTACCACTCTGATGTTAATATTCTATCTTGTACTGTGACAAGAACAAAGAAACTGGTGTACATTTTTCAACAACTTTGGTAGACCATGTTGCTGTCTATGACAGCATCCACCAAATTTGTTGGGAAATGAACAAGGGGGCATCGCTTAATTTAATTTGAAAATTTTTAATATTGACACCAAGGGCCGTATTCATGAAGGGGGGCTTACACCCTAGAAAAAGCGTAACTAGGGCGTAAGTCCCCAATGTGGTGTAAGTCAGTATTCAAGAAAAGGACGTAGCTTACGCCCATCCATAAAATCGGGCGTAACTTATGCCCTCCAACTACAAGGCGTAAGTCATTATTTACATGGTTTTTGACTTGGTCTCGAATTTTAGTCGAATATCGGATACTACGAATTTTATAAATTGCATTTGCATTTAGCTGACTTTTTGTAAATATTAGGTGTTGTTTAATGTGAAGCCATAGCAACCGGGTTTTTTTTAATATTTGAGCTGAATACTTTTCCTATTTCTGTATTCAAGGTACCCGCGATGCGCTGATTGTGAAGCTGAAATAATATGGTAAATAAATATGGTAGAGCGATACGTCATTGCCTGGCAACAAGCGCACGTGAACAGCCTGAATGTCCCGCTGCGCTCAAGTCAAGTTTTCCCAAAAAGGCTTCAGAATGCTAAAGAAAAGTCGTAAGAATATAATAATTACATGTTTTCGCAGCACTTAGATTTTGTAATGACAAGCATTTTACTGATGAATGGTTATATGCTAGGTTAGTCACACTCGATAGAACGTCCGATTGAATATTATTTATTTATTTATTTGTCAGTATTAAGAGTACAAACTAAATTTTGAGTCGATGGTAGCTAGCCTGTGGCTGTTCAGCATTCCATGTTGTAGTGAAGGCCTCACATTTTGACAGCTGTTGACGTGTACAGTACTAAATCAATAAGCGGCCTATACGTGACCAACAGATTTTGGCCTACATGCATTACAGTGACGCATTTATTTACGCCCATCTTCATGAAAATGGCGTAACTATGAGCTGTAACTCTAGGGCATAAGTTATGCCAGCCGTAAGTTATGCCCTCTTTGCGAATACGGCCCCAGAAGGGTAAGGGTTAACACTCCAGCCTGAGAAAAATGGCCTCTGCATTGGTCTTGACAAATGTCGCTTTGCAGGCAAAAAGATACATATTTTTTTAAGCTTTACGACTGGAATGACTGGCTCGATAACCAAGCCAGTCATTCCAATGGTACATTTTCAATAATCTTCTGGTGACCTGCAAAGGGAAATTGAACATTTTTTAAAACAAATAAATTTGCGGGTTAACGGATTAAAGATATGATCAATGGTCAAGACCAATTCTTGGACCAGTGAATATAGCAAGGCAGACAATGTTCATTATACACGCGGACACAAATCTTGGCATGATTTAACAGAACATGCTCTATTATGGCTGAGCAATTGGTAGTTTGGCAGTTCACCAGACATGCCAGACACAATGCTAGACACCATGAACGAAGATGAGAAACCATGATAATTATTCATACAAAAATGTACACGGTAATCCTTGGGCATTTCAAAGAGACACGACTTGTATGCTGCGCAGAGGTAGAATGTTACAATGTTCAGCTGGCCATACATCTTAAAAATCTTGAAAACAATATGACTGAAGGTTGGTGCTATGAATAAGTATGAACAGTCGGTCAAATTAGTTTCAAAATCTTGGTCATGTTGGTATATTGAAGAGAATTCTCTGGACAGTAGTGACGGGAGGGTTATATGAACTGACTGCTGAGTTTTTGCAGACAACATATTCCATGGTTTATATCTCTGGAACCGCTAAATATTTTGAAATCAATTTGATTGAAAGTTGTTTGTGGCTAAGCCACCAACAACTTTCAATCAAATCGTTTTCAAAATATTCAGCAAGTCAAGAGATTTTGCTCACTGACATGACTGAAATAATTGTTTGGTGGCATCCAGCAGCGAGACAATTAATTAACCATTTGGCTTAATTACCAAATTAGAAACACCAAATTCTTTATGATGTACTGTAATTTATTACAAGAAATATTTTGTTGAATATATTTTGAAACTAATTTGACTGGGAGCTAGGGTCCAGTTAAAGTAGTTTCAAAATATTCAGCAAGTTTACTGTATAATAGATAACAGACTTTACTATTTAATAATTCTGTTGAACATTTTGAAACTAATTTGACTAGGCGCTGTTCCGCCATAGGCAGCAACAGCACCCAGTCAAATTAGTTTCAAAATATTCAACAGCTTACCTATATAGTTTTCTGGAAATTGAGATTCAGAGAGTGCAGGGTAAAGCATAGGTGGAGCTTAGCTAGAGATGTGTGTGGCATAGTTAAAATTGGGATCATTCAGTATGTTCAAAATATTCAACAGAACATATCTTATTAACTGACTTGTTTCTTTTTTTGGACTTTCAAATTGAAACATTGTAACTTATTTACAAGATGTACTGCGCTGTAATACATACTTGATGCTGCCGTGGAGACAAGGAGCCATGATGCCACCCATGACGTGTCAAAGTGACTGTGAACGAACACCTGTCGCAACATGACGTGTGTGATGCCCATTGTGTAGGTGATCCCACACACGATGAACTGCACAAAAAATGCAGCGATAACCACGACCCAGCCACGCCATCCAGCGCCCAGGTCCCCGCCATCAAACATCATGGCGCGAGGTTTGGTAAACGTCACCACAAACATCGAGCCTGTGGGGTTAAAACACACATTTTGAAAGCATTAAAACAGTGAATGACACAGGTAATACATAATTAAAGGTCATATATGGCGATTGTATTTTAAGACATAATATATTCAGTCCTTGCAAATTAAATAGCTGCTATCAATTTGCTAATTATACATAGCATATTTTTATATTTATTGCTGATAAATTACAATGCTTTAGAATATCGTATCATGAATTACCTCCCTTGAATTCTAAGCAGCTGTGATGTCATAGTAGAACAACCACTAAGCGAAGCAAATGCGGACAACACTGTTTAACCAGGGGAACATTTTCCTTCTATTGTATTTAGCAATGAAATTTGAAATAGACAATGACCTCAATGACATTCCCGACACAGACATTAGCCAGAAGTTTATAATAGCACTGATGCGGTATTAAGTATGAATGTCTCAACCACGAAAAAACCCTTTTTAGACGACATCTGCTCAGAAAATATATTTCAATCTGATTCTACAGGTACACTGTACAGTATCCACTTTATATCTAGCAACATCCAGTATTGGTGGGATGGCTGTCAAGCGCAGATCTAGGATTTTATTATGGGTTTGGTCCAATCTGGGAAAGTAACTGTGAGTAAAGGAGCGTTCGCTCCAAATGGTCAGGTGATGAGGGTGAGGGTCTGGGTCTTCTCCCTAAAAATTCTGATGTTATGAGAAGTCATTTCCTGCATACCGAATATAAACAACATTTTATTTTGCATCCAAACTGTACCTACATGTGTCTAAGTCAGCAGAATCTGTTATGATTTTCCGGATGTAGGATCTCTGGTATCATTACTAAAAGTGATATTGATTTCTAGCCACGCCCAGGCCATTTTCAGCTAAGCCGAGCTTCCAGCTAAGCCCAGGCCACTTCTAGCTAAGCCCAAACCACTTCCAGATAATCCCAGGCCACTTCTAGCTATGCCCAGGCCACTTCCAGCTAAGCCAGACCACTTCTAGCTAATCTCAGGCCACTTCCAGCTAAGTCAGGCCACTTCTAGCTACGCCCAAACCACTTCCAACTAAGCCCAGGCCACTTCCAGCTAAGCCCAGGTCACTTCCACCTAAGCCAGACCACTTCTAGCTAATCCCAGGCCACTTCTAGCTAATCCCAGGCCACTTTTGACACGTGCTGGATTTAATTTAAAACCTTGAAACCTGAATACCCAGAATCTAAATTTCAAGTCATCTACATACATATATATATGTAAGTGGTTGTATATTTTGATGCTAAGTAGACTGGGCGGGGGGGGGGGGCTTCCTTACACGCTATGTCATCCTCTAGATTATCGATAATATTTAACACATGCTCTCATAGTAAGCCCTTAAATGGTTAAATCTGGCCAAGAAAATCTAAATATTGGCTTATTAAATATCCATTTGCAAGCCAAGACAATATTTTTTTTTTCTACCGCCCAGGAATCACCAGTAAATCTTCTGAAAACAGTCTTCTCTGTGCTTGCAAACAGACATTCCTAAAAACCACTGCAGAGGCCGGTTTTGGCCGGCTTGACCATTAAAGGGGCAATTGATAAGAAAAATATGAAAACAGTTTCACACCTCGACAGCAACAGTTTTACATTCAGTTACTAGAATGCGCAGTCGATGGCATGACATCGCAAATTCTCACGTATTCCCCACTTCGAGCTTTACCCTCACTTTGACCCAAAATGCAATAAATTCCTTGAAATGTAGTTTTAATGGGTAACGGGTTTCAAAATGAAATGCAAAGATCCCCATTTGAAGTTTCAAGTTTCTATCCGAGATGGTGTGCGCGTAGTTCCACTACAATTGGCTGATGGCCAATTTGCCCATTTGACACCTGGCCACTGCCCTCAAATTGACTCAAGAACAAAATAATTTGTTGCACTGCAGTCTACTAACTACAAGCTTCAAAATGGTATGTTACATGACCACATTTGATAAAATTTATTTTTTGCCCACCATTTCCCCCACCCCTGCCCGTACAGCACCCCTTGCCCATAGGTGTAATTATCCCCAAAGTTTCAAATTTTATCCGAAATGGTGTGCGAAGAGTTGCGTTACAATAGATTGGTGCCCAATTTTGACCTTTTGACCCCACCCCTACACTCAGTTTTACCCAAGATCAAAATAATTCCTTGTACTGTAGTCCACTACTCATGGGCTTCAACATGCTATGTGACATGACCACCTTTGGATAAATTTAATTTTTGACTCACAGTCCTCACCTGTGAGCCCCGACCCTAGGGGTCATAATAAAATTTCCAAAAAAAGGCCATGCACATCCCTGGCCATATGTGTAATCATACCCAAAGTTTCAAGTTACTATGTGAAATGGTCTAGGAGGAGTTGCGTTACAATCGATTGGTGCCCAGTTTTGACCCCGCCCCCTACCCTCAGTTTGACCCAAGATCAAAATAATTCCTTGTACTGTAGTCTACTCATCATTGGCTTGAAAATGATATGCAACATAAAAACCTTTGGAAATATTTTATTTTTTACCCCACATTTCCCGTAGCCCTGGGGTCATGCCAAAATTCCAAGTGTCATGTATATCCCTGTCCATATGTGCAATCATCCCAAAGTTTCAAGTTTCTATCTTAAATGGTCTATAAGGAGATGTGTTACAATCGATAAGTGCGCAGACGGCCGGCTCACATACACATGGGTCGCCTCACATAGTCCTACCTTTTCTTCGAAAAGCGTGCGGATAAAAAGGTATTTTGAAGATATTCAGCCTGCCTAGTCCACTAACTATTAGCCTGCCTAGCCCATTAACTATTAGCCTGCCTAGCCCATTAACTATCAGTCTGTCTAGCCCATTAACTATGCGCTGTCTAGCCCTCTAACTCTCGTTTTGCCTAGTCCACTAACTCTCAGCCTGCCTAGCCCATTAACTATCAGCCTGTCTAGCCCACTACTTGTAACTCTTGGCCTGCCTAGTCCACTAACTCTCGGCCTGTCTAGCCTATTAACTATCAGCCTGTCTAGCCCACTAACTCTCGCCTGCCTAGTCCACTAACTATTGGCCTGCCTAGCCCATTAATTATCAGCCTGCCTAGCCCATTAACTATCAGCCTGTCTAGCTCATTAACTATCCGCCTGTCTAGCCCTCTAACTCTCGGCTTGCCTAGTCCATTAACTCTCGGCCTGCCTAGCCCATTAATTATCAGCCTGTCTAGCCCATTAACTATCCGCCTGCCTAGCCCTCTAACTCTCGGCTTGTCTAGTCTACTAACTCTCAGCCTGCCTAGACCATTAACTATCAGCCTGTCTAGCCCACTACTTGTAACTCTTGGCCTGCCTAGTCCACTAACTCTCGGCCTGCCTAGCCCATTAACTATCAGCCTGTCTCGCCCACTAACTCTCGGCCTGCCTAGTCCACTAACTATCAGCCTGCTTAGCCCATTAACTATCAGCCTGTCTAGCCCACTACCTCTCAGCCTGCCTAGTCCACTAACTATTGGCCTGCCTAGCCCTTTAACTATCAGCCTGTCTCGCCCACTAACTCTCGGCCTGCCTAGTCCACTAACTATCGGCCTGCTTAGCCCATTAACTATCAGCCTGTCTCGCCCACTAACTTTTGGCCTGCCTAGTCCACTAACTATCGGCCTGCCTAGCCCTTTAACTATCAGCCTGTCTAGCACACTAACTCTTGGCCTGTCTAGTCCACTAACTATCGTCCTGCCTAGTCCACTATCTATCAGCCTTCCTAGCCAATTAACTATCAGCCTGTCTACTCCATTAACTCTTGGCCTGCATAGGCCACTAACTCTTGGCCTGTTTAGTCTACTAACTATCGGTCTGTCTAGTCTATGAACAATTGGCCTATCTAGTCCACTAAATATTGACTCGCTTAGTCTAGTAACTATCAGCCTGTCTCGTCCACTATCAGTCTGTCTAGTTGAGTATCAGTCTGTATAGTCCACTATCGGCCTCTAGTCCGCTATCGGCCTCTAGTCCGCTATCGGCCTCTAGTCTGCTATCGGCCTCTAGTCCGCTATCGGCCTCTAGTCCGCAATCGGCCTCTAGTCCGCTATCGGCCTCTAGTCCGCTATCAGCCTCTAGTCCACTATCGGCCTGTCTAGTCAACTAACTACTTGAAGTGAAACTTGTGTTATATTCAAAATAAAAAATACTAATTGAACAAAGTGTCTATAAATTAAATACAAGGTTTTAGCTGATTTCATAGATCCATGATACCTGACATGTTTAAAATCTTTTTTTTAAATACAAGTAGATGCAGTCATTAGCATAATGTCTATCGTAGAGCAAAATGTAACAAAGGTGGCAATTTGTGATAGATGTAGAGAGAGACCTGTTGTCTAGATGATAAATATATGTAACAAAGGCATGCTGGGTAAACTAGACTGGCTCATGGGTAAAAAGGTCACCAAATAATAGAGGTCTGATAAATCAGTAAATTAACCCCTTCAACCCTGAATTTCAGTTTCAATGTAACTATACGGTTTTACAAGCTGTCACGAACTTGACCGGAGATGAGTAACAGTTGCTAACTATGACCGTAACCATTTAACACTTATTGAGAACAGCCAAAAACGACTTCTGCAGTGGTCTTGAGAAATGTCCATTTGCAGACCAATAGAAGTCTATCTTTGAAAATTAACAATTGGAATGACTGGCAATTTGTACAGAAACGCATAGACCGTCTTCAAATATGCGTTCGTGACGTACTTATCGACGTCATTCATTATGATGTCATGCTACACATCACGCTGTTCATTATGACGTCATATAATGGGTGGGTACTCTGGAAAGGTGAATTAGGTTCACAATTTGAATAATGAACAGACGATATCGCACTTCACAAAGAATATGTAGTTTCTGGCATGTCTGGTATATAAGTTTTAATACTTTAACTCATATCAGCCAAAAACAGCTTGTGCAGGGGTGTTGAGAAATGTCCATTTGCAGACCAAGAGAAGGCTATTTCTGACAATTTACCGCTGGAATGGTTGGCTCAATAACCGAGTCAGCCATTCCAGTGATAAATTTTCAAAAATGGTTTCTCTTGGTCTGCAAATGGACATTTTCTATGAGAAAATTGAAATTTTCTTGTACAAATTCGAGGTTTTAAAGTTTCAGAGGCATGAAATGTTTAACCGAGAGCTTGTTGGGTGGGTGGCCTGTTGACTTCAATTCTCGAAAAATCCCAGACAAAATCTGATGGCATAAATTACGGATCACGACAATGAGAACAGGAAAACGCTGATAGCATTATTTAATTAAAGAGAAATCAGAGATTACAGGGCTTTGCCCTCCCATTTTTGTCACACTGTAAAATGTTTTCAGAATGTTCAGGATTTTCCAGATTTTTTTTCGGATTTTCCAGATTTTCATTGGTTTTCCAGAATTATGTCCAAAGTTTGGGAATCCTAGTGTACAGTCACACCCTTTGTCGTTTTTAAGATTTGAGCCAAATTGGACTAGTAGTTTCCGATCTGGATCCAGGTTCTCTTATCCAGATCATGGCCAAGGTCTGGAAATCATCTTGTGCTATGTGAAAATTTGAGCCAAATTGGATCAGTAGTATTTTCGAACATATAGATTCGGACAGACATCTCGACACATGCATGCACGCACACATGCAGGCACGCATGCATGCACAGAGGCACACAGACCCGATCACAATACCCTTCAACTTTCACTCATCCTGTAGCAATTTCAGAATGTTACATATCGTTATCATGATGAACTGTGCGCATTTAAACCAGTATTAACCCTTTATCCATCGAATTTATTGAAAATTTCAATTTATTATTTTTTCAGGTTATCGAGCCCATCATTCTAATCATGAAATTTCAAAAATATTCTTTTCTTCGTCTGCAAATAGACATTTCTCAAGACCAGTGCTGAAGCTGGCTTTGGCTGATATGAGTGTTAAAGGGTTAAAGTCAGGTAAAAACCATATAAGTATACATTATAATAAACACTTTCCACACATTTCACTTTCAAGGCTACCATTCAAGAAAACTTAAATATTTACTAATATTAACTCGACAGGTAGCAGTTGCTGCCGGCTTCAAGTCAAATTAATTTCAAAATATTCAACAGAATAAGTTTTATATCATGAAGAATATAATTTCTCCAGAATTTGTCAGTTAAAGGGCTAATAGTAATATATAGGCAGTTTTGCTAGAAACTGTGTAAAAGAAATTCACAAATTGATAAACAGAACGACCTAGTTATACTGGGACCTGTCCTAGACATGAGTAAACCGGGTGACCACCCGGCCCGCACTGTGATAGAGGGTGCCAAAAGGCTGGGGAACCCTGAGTAATTTATCTCAGAGCTGTAAATCCCTGCGATTAAACTATTTCACTGTCCCTCCGTCCTTCTCTCAGGTTTGTAGTTTTGTGCCTTGAAAACTCAGTAAAGTTATACAAATTCCAATGCTAACTGATAATCTATATTACATCCAGAAATCCAGACTGAGAGTATCCAGATTTCACAATTTCCCGAACCCCGACTTACAGGAGGGGAACAACCCCTCCCGTACCCAAACCCCAGTAGGGGAACCAAAAGTTTGGTCTCGGCGCCATTTCACCTGCACTGCAGTTATATACACTTGTACTAGTGGCGAGTCGCAACAGCAACCAAGCGCGATGAACTATATACTTGCGACATCAAAGCACCTTTTTTCAGAAATGTCACAAATTTCTCACAAGTTGCGTTGAAACTAAACAAGCGTGACACGCCATGATTGCAACTTACATACCTTATTAGGGTAAGCCAGCTATGTCAAAAATGTCAAATCTTGAGGTAGGCAGGCAGGCAGGCAGGCAGGCAGGCAGGCAGGCAGGCAGGCAGGCAGGCAGGCAGGCAGGCAGGCAGAGACACAGACAGACAGACAGACAGACAGACAGACAGACAGACAGACAGACGGACAGACATATAACTATTACCTGAAAACCAGCGACTAAAGCAGCACTTTTTAGACTCAGGTACGACATGCTCAGCTGTGTGGGACGGTGAGGATATGTCCTCTTGTATATTATTCATGACCAAAAAATAATCTTCACAAAGATACCCTGGATGATATCAGTGACTGATAAATAATTGGCTGACTGTCAAGTTAAAAGTTAGTGCTTATCACTCTAATGCACAAAAACAACAACGCTCAGTCAAAGTAGAGCAAGGGAGGCAACTATATCCCATGACATTCATGACAAAGAACATATGGCACGTGAGAGAAGACTTGACTACAAAGTGCAAAAATAAAATCGAACAAAAATGGCAGGTGTGAATAATTTTCTACATAAATGACTATGTAATAACCGAATGTACTTTAGCATACGAATTCAACACCACCACCCTCCCCCAACCCCCACCCAGGCATACTGTTAACTGATTTTCACGACCACAGACCCAACAAATACTTTAAGATGTGATAAATAACCTGCTGAGAATTTTGAGATTAATTTGACTAGAAGCTGTTGCTGCCTCAGGCATCAACGGCTTCCCATTAAATTAATAGCCTCAGGCAGCAAGAACTTCCTGTCAAATTAGTTTCAAAATATCCAATAGGTTACTCTATATGTAATTGCTTTGAAAATACATAGATGAAAGAGTTAATTAGACTATGGTAGATTATTCAATAAACATACACGTTTATGGTACAAAGAGAGGTTATTTAGACAGAAAAATATATAAAATCGTTTACTATCCTTTTTTCCATACAATTACAAATCTTATATGAATTTTCACTACATAAATTGCTAACTATTGTCAAATTTTCTAGGCATAAACCCTGGAGTAAATCTACACCTGAAAGCCACTCTGAAACAGGGTATATACGCACAAGTACAAGCCTAATAACCCGCTGACATATGCAAATTTTCACACAAATAGACACTGTATGTATTCTATGAGACGTAAAGAGCTGTATTTCATGTCTCTGCTTAAGAGAAATCCCTGAGCAGTTCACTAGTCATGATATATAGCTTTTATAAACACTCACAATCAAACATTCAGATGTCAGCCATTTTGAGAGTCCAGCTTGTTTACGTCACTGGGTACACATCATCAACAGTAATGCTGTATAGACACAGGCAGTGGGCTTCAGGCTGTATGCACTGAGAGGCTAGTGAAAGCTGAATCTAGTACATTGAGAAACCTTTCTCCAGAGAAAATCAATAATACTAGAAATATGCATGAATACTGGGAGGCTCACTGCTAATGATAACTTAAAGCTGAAGCAAGGGGCTAAAATACTCAATACTATGGAGAAATGTACCTCTTGAGTGCTAACCCATTCAACGATGAATTCCTTTATCACATTTTAAGGCAACCATAGAGGATAATTGTTGAATATTTTGATATTAATTTCAAAATATTCAACAGACTAAGTTTTATGTTGTAAAGAATAGACTTTTTTCTGGTATTTATCATAGAAAAAGTTAGGAGCCTAAGACTATAAGTTACACAATAAATGTAACAATGTGGCTTAAATTAACCCTCTTCATTCCGCATTCAGAGCAAACTGTTTCCTGAGTGAGAGCTTAACCCTTTAACACTCATATCAGCCAAATACGGCTTCTGCAGTGGTCTTGAGAAATGTCCATTTGCAGACCAAGAGAAGACTATTTTTGACAATTTCCCACTGGAATTACTGGCTTTTGATAACCGAGCCAGTCATTCCAGTAGTAAATTCCCAAAAATAGTCTTCTCTTGGCCTGCAAATCGACATTCAATAAGCAGATATTTCGATTTTCTTGACCAACTTTGACCATTAAATGGTCAAAATACAACAAAGGTTCTGATTATTTTTTAAACAATTTTTTGGAAAGGAAATGAGGTTCCAATTTTCAGTCAAATAGCTGTCAGGATAATCACCAGTATTTGAGGTACTGAATCTAGGAAATAGTACACTTCAAACCCTGGCATTATATCACTTAGCCGTTTGACAGCCGCCTCTCCACTAGACAATAATTCCAATGGGCAATTACTATGGACCTGATGAATATTTTGAAAACAATTTCACTAAATGTTGTTGGTGGTTAGGCATAGCCACCATCAACTTTCATCCAAATTATTTTCAAAACATTCAGCGTATCTAGAGTTAAACCCCATGTACAATGTAGTCTGCAGAAAGCTAACAAATGCCATCGCAAACTGCTATCCCATGCTATATATTAAACAGTTAACGCT
This sequence comes from Chaetoderma sp. LZ-2023a, assembly GCA_034401795.1. Taxonomy (NCBI): domain Eukaryota; kingdom Metazoa; phylum Mollusca; class Caudofoveata; order Chaetodermatida; family Chaetodermatidae; genus Chaetoderma; species Chaetoderma sp. LZ-2023a. Next base: position 24,655,928 of record CM067368.1, on the reverse strand, counting down.
CAAACGTGTACAATAAAATATTATTTTTTTCATAGAAAACGTACATTTAAAGACCAAGAGCGTATTTTTTTAAATTGATCACTGGAATGACTGGCTCGATTACAGAGCCAGTCATTCCATTGGTAAATTTTCAAAAATAGTCTCTTGGTCTACAGATGGACATTTTTCAAGATGCCATTTTGGGCTATCTTGAGTGTTAAATCATTAGCGATTCTCCAGTAAGGAATATTCTCTCGTGTATTCTGAAACTAATTTTACTGTAGGCTATTGCTGCCAGTATGGCAGGAACAGATACCAGTCAAATTAGTTTCAAAATATTCAACAGATTTCCATCTATAGGGTTAATGATCAAGTCAGTCAAAACAGATCTAGGCGTGCACGATTACGCGATTAAATCAAAAATCGTGATTATTCTTTAAATCGTTAATTTATATGACTAAAAAGTAAATAATCGAATAATCGTGAATAATTTCTATTGCATAACATACGTGTATTTCAAAACCTGCAATTTAATTACTCTTTAATACGATCACTCCCAAACAGTCATTTTGCTCAAATAATGTACCTCCATTTGCAGGCCAAGAGACGACTATTTTTGAAAATGTATCGTTGGAATGACTGGCTCGAGTATCGAGCCAGGCATTCCAATGCTACATTTTCAAAAATTGTCTTCTCTTGGCCTGCAACTGTGCATTTCTAAATACCATTGCAGCTTTCGTCATTCATATATACCTTTGTTATTATATATCCGTAATTAGTAGCCAAGCTGATTAATCCAGTAATCATGATTATTCTTAAATAACCGATCTCGATCACTCAAAGCAATAATCGCACAAGCCTAGATAGGTGTCTGCAGTGGACAGGTGATAAATGCCCATTTGCAGGCCAAGAGAAGACATGTATTTTTTAAATTCTACCACTGGACTAAAGCTGAGTAAATTTCTTTAAATAGTCTTGCCTTCAAATGGACATTCTGCATGACCAGTGCAGAGGCTATTTTTGGAAAGCATGACCATTAAAAGCTTAAATGATAAATTTTAAATAAATCTCACCTTTCCATAGCCTACATCTGGTCCTTCTTTAGGCTAGAAATCCAGTAAATTTCACTGAGAACTGAGGTTAAGTATTAACTTAAGTACGTACACTGGTGATTGCCTGAGAACTGAGGTTAAGTATTAACTTAAGTATGTACACAGACGCTTGCCTGAGAACTGAGGTTAATTAATTAACTTAAATATGTATTAAAAACTTAATTTTAATCAATTTCAATAGACAGATGGCAGTGCATATATGCGACTAGACTGATGGCTAGACTCATTGTCCCTGGAATCTAATATCATATAGGCCAATACAGTGCAGATGTCAGCCAATTACATGAGGCCAATATCCGATGTCATGTTTTAACCACCTCTTACTACTAAAGCCAGCCAAAACCAGCCTCTGTAGTGGTCCTCAGGAATGTTCATCTGCAGGCCAAGAGAAAACTATTTTTTTTTAATTTACAACTGGAATGACTGGCTCGGTGACTGAGCCAGTCATTCCAGTGGTAAATTGTCGAAAATAGTCTTTCTCTTGGCCTGTAAATGGACATACACTTTGATATTCTTGAAAAAAGTTAGCCACTAGATGGTTAATCTCCATGATTATACATCTAGCTACACCATGATCTGTATTATACTTTATGTAGATAAAATCCTGGAGCGTATGTACTGATCTCAGACTCTATTACATGAAACTCCATATTCATAAATTCAACTCACATTTATCTGATAACTGGTGCACAACATTTTGAAAACGATGTTGCTGTAAAAGTTTGCAGTGATTGAGAGTAACAACAGCTTTCAGAAATATTGTCTCTAGAATTTAAACTGGTCACTCATTTTCCAACTGATATACCTGACACTGTACTAATGGAGGGATCCAATCTGTCACACAAGTGTATAACATCATAATCAATTACATTGCTTGTTAGTTGATCTCACAATCATGAGGCATCAAAAAGCATCACAAAATTCACCACAAATACATCAATTTCAAAAATAACTTTCCTAGTAACGCAGACAAAATGACGATCAACTACATGTACATTTACAAATTTAGCGAATTCATTGGTTCAGGATCACAGTACTTCAGTGATAAAATTTCAAAAATAGTCTAGTCTCCGAGTTTCTTTACCAATCTTCACCATTTATGAGTGGATTACAGTACACATAAACTAATCATTGATATTCTACCACTGCAACGACCCATGTGTGGGTACATTCTGCATCTACCAGGTAGTGTGTGTGTGATCTCCCAGTAACCTTTACATATATTGTAATAAATATTCACAACCTTCACACGAAATACAGGTTAGTTATTGCACTTGTTATACGGGAGCATTAACGCCTTCACTGAAAAATCACTGAAAAAGGTATATTCTTTATGACATAAAGCCTATTTTGTTGAATATTTTGAAATTAATTTGACTGGAAGGTATTGCTGCCTTAGGCAGCAATGATTCCAGTCAAATTATTTTCAAACTATTCAACAGTTTTTCTGTATCAGTTGCCTTAAAAATGAGATATGGAGAATTTATCGACAAAATGGCTACCATTACAATAACATGTAGCCAAACAATAAATGATTCAGCCCCTTTCATTCTGAAGCCCATGATGATGATGTTGATGGTGGTTGTGAATTTGTGATGATGATGATGATGATGATGATGATGGTGGTAGTTGTAAATTTATGATGATGATGATGATGATGGTGGTGGTGGTAGTTGTGAATTTATGATGATGATGATGATGATGATGATGATGATGATGATGGTGGTGGTAGTTGTGAATTTATGATGATGATGATGATGATGATGATGATGATGATGATGGTGGTGGTGGTGGTGGTGGTGGTGGTGGTGAATTTGTGATGATGATGATGATGATGGTGGTGGTGGTGGTGGTGATAGGTGTGAATTTGTGACGATGATGATGATGGTGGTGGTGGTGGTGATCGTGGTAGTTGTGAATGTGTGATGATGATCATGATGATGATGATGATGGTGTGATAGGTGTGAATTTGTGATGATGATGGTGGTGGTAGTTGTGAATTTATGATGATGATGATGATGATGGTGTTGGTGGTGATGGTGGTGGTGGTGGTGGTGGTCGTGGTAGTTGTGAATTTGTGATGATGATGATGATGATGATGATAGTATAATAACAACACTGAGACAAACAATGTACAGGTGGGGAGCTAGAATAATGATTTATGGTCATTTAGCGGTCATCATTCATTATAAACCAACAGATACACTAACAAATAGGTTTAACTATTTAATGGGCAAGCCAGTCAAAAACTGCCTCTGCAGCTACCATGTTAATCAAGGAATGTTCATTTGAAAAGAATTTCCTTTTTCATTTTACTAATAGAATGCCTAGCTTTTAAATTCATTCTTGAACCCGTCATCCTATGACTTTTCAAAAATAGTCTTTTCTTGGCTTGCAAATAGACATTATTCACGAAGCAAATTTTTGATTTTCTTGACAAATTATGACCCGTAAAGTGTTAATATAGCTCACTAACTGCCTGCACATGAACTGTGAAATCTATAATATCAAAAAGTTGACTTGGTTCCAAAAACAGCCATACAACTCAATAACAACAGGAAAGACGCTCTCATTTAAGCAGGGTAATTCACCCATTCATCCCTGAAATCCCAGTATCTCAATTTCTAAGCAACACATAAGCTTTTGGAAATTCTGAAACTAATTTCACTGTAAGTCCTTGCTGCCTAAGGCTGAGCAATGACTTCCAGACAAATTAATTTCAAACTGGAATGTGCAGTCGATGGTACACCAACGCAAATCCCCATGCTTTTGCCAACTTTGCCATTCTCCCCAACTACTTACATGTACATCGTCTCATCACCCCACTCCAACACCCCAAAACCAAAATGCCTAATGTAAACAACTGATTAGCAGAGACCTGCAGAGGGAGCAGAGCTTGTGGTATGGCAGTGCCTTCGTCAATTTTCACAGTTAGAGCTGGTCAGAGTATGACCGCGGCTTCATCAATTTTCACAGTTAGAACAGCGGTAATGGAAACAGCTTCAACAATTTTCGAGCAGTGGTATGGAAATCAGGCTTCATCAATTTTCACAGTTAGAGCAGCCGTATATAAACAGCTTCATCAATTTTCAAAGTTAGAGCACTGGTATGGCAGTGGATACATCAATCTTCAAAGTTAGAGCCGGCCTATGGCAGTGGCGTCATCAATTTTCAAAATTAGAGCTGGTATACATGTATGTTAGCGGCTTCATCAATCTTCTATGTTAAAGCAGCGGAATGACTGTTGATCTGCCGCTCGAGAAGCAGGTTCCTGTGTGTAGAGCAGCGGTCATACAGCTATGGCTGCTTTGGCACTGCAGTTGATTAACAGTTGAGAAAGTTTTGCTGATTGAGGAAGTTCCGCTGAAATTTCATAAGGTTTGCTATATAGGTTCAGCAATACACTGACCCTACCCTGTTTTCCTAGCCAAGGTTTGACATTGGTCAAACAATGGTCATTGACCATGGTTTCCATGAATTGACCATGCCAGACCATCATTGACAATGCAGGTTAAATGGTACCACAGTGACAGGCCATGGTCAACCATGATCAACAAATTCCTCATGACCCTGATATAACCATGTTTGATCATGGTCAAACAGAACACAGTCAGACCAAGGTTCGAGTAGAGAACATGGTCAACCATTGTCTGACTGTGGTGCCATTTAACATTTATAGTTGACCATTGGTCAGCAATCCAGCTCCACTTTTCTAAAAATGTATACCGTGCTAAACTGTACATTGTACTACCGTATTTATTCTAATTTTCCCACCCCTCCCAATCATACCAGCCCCATGTTTTTGAGAATGGTGAAAAAAAACCCACTAAATTACTAATAGTAAGAAATATTAAATCTTCTGCTGTCGTCTTCAAAGAAGAAAAACATCCAGGAAATGTAAAATATACAGCAACATTTTGCTCATTTTCGTGATTACATGCTAAAAAAAACCCTCTTTTTTCGTCAGCTTATCCTGTCATTCAATGACACAGCATCTAACGCTGTTGTTGAATTGGCTTTAAGATACGCCTATACATTTTCTAATGTATCACTGAACGCATCACAAACGCGCCTCCAGTCAATTCGACCAATGTCTAAATTGTTTCTGATCAGTATCTTGCCGTTCGGTGATAGAACAGCTAACATGAATTATGCGCCGAGATACGGCTATGGCATATTTTCCGATGTATTAGTGAACGCATTACAAACGTGCCTCCATCCAATTTAACAATGGATAAATTGTTTCTTCCTAGCTTCACTAAATGTCACCTTTATGTCCAAAATAAAGCCTCTGAATAAATCTAATGTGAACCGAGTAGTTTTTATGAATATTTGAGCATATTTAGCAGAAGTTGCATGGAATACCATAATTATATACTGATTCAAGGTGACAGAAAACCGTTCTAATTTCGTGGTACTTTTTTCAAACTTTCCACCCTAATTAACCCGCCCCCTTTGGTGTCCGCTACCCGCCCGGCGTTATAATTATAATAAATACGGTACTTTTGTCTTCGCCAAAAGGCTGAGAAGTGATTACAACATTGTAAGCATTGTCATGAGCTATGGTAATAGTCATGAAGATATAAAACATTGATCAAACTTTCTAGATACATGTATGAAAATTTTGGAATGGTTAACCTGCCTTGGCATTGTTTGTAATACAGTGTATATAAGAATTCAGTGTGTATTATTTATTACCAGTATGTTGCTATGTATATGGCATTTACTATTCAAATGTCATAATTAATGATGTTTACATAATCTATATGCAATAGAATAATTAAGATGTCAAACGCAAAAAGACACTTGTTTTTAGTAAAAGAGTTCACTCCCTTATTAAATTACACTGACCATGGTCAAAACATGGTCGACCATGGTCAAATAATTGTTCCTGAAAATGTTCAAAAACAGTTTTAAAAGGGCATTTTAAGAACTTTAATATATAGGAACTGTTCTTCAGTTGTTCCAGAAAATAATCATCAGCAGTTTAGTGAAGAATTGTTCATCAGTAATATTTTTTTTAGATATTGAGTAACATAGCTGACCATGATATCACTGTCAATAGGAATTATCACATTGTAATTCTCCAGTAACCATGGTCGACCATGATATATCCTGGTCAACGAGGGACATTAATAATTGTTAAAAATATTGGACATATCTGACCATAAACTGACCATGATATCACTGTCAATCAATAACAATGAGTCTCCAGTAACCATGGTCAACCATGATATATCCTGGTCAAGGAGGAACTTTGAAAAAGTTTTAAACTAATGTTAAATATTTGACCATCACCTGACTATGCTTTCATTGTCAATAGAGATAACATTGAAATTCTGCAGTAACCATGGTCAACCATGATATATATTTGTAAATTGTTAACACATTGTGTCAGATCTGACCATGAACTGACCATGATTTAATTGTCAATCATGTCAATAGGGATAACATTGAAATTTTGACCACATCATCGACCATAATATATATCATGGTCAATGATGGGACTGAAAATGTTGTATGATTTCATTGTCAATAATGGGATAACACTACAATGGCCATGTACGACCACGATAACATGGTCACCTGGCCATGGTCATCTGACCATGTCTATGTGGTCACTGTGACCATGGTCAGTTGAGTAAAAAAATCATGGGGGAACCATGGTCAAACCATGAACTACCATGATCGACTGTGATATCATGGTCGGCATGAAATCAGGCTATTATATACAGCTTTGCCGCTAGCTGCTGCTCTGATCTGCTGGATGTATGCCTAGTTGATAAAAACCAAGGATAAATTTGTCCAATACCCGTGTTGTTGGTTTTTCAGCCGAGTCTGATGTAAGATCAAGTGTCTATTCTGCGAAAAATGTTGCTGAAAGCTGTTGCGTTTAGTTCTTTACCGTAAAATTTGCATACTTCTTCGGGACCCCACAGACACACATCACCCCAAGTTCTGAAAAGATCGCGCCATTGGAGTTATTGAAAAATGCTTTTAAAATGTCTGTTTTGAAAACAATCCTGCTGAAAGCTGTTGCGTTTTAGCCTTTGGCCACAAAACTGGCATCCCTCTTCGAGACCACATAAGCAACCTTCCACCCAAGTTTGGAGAAAATTGCACCAAAAAAAACAGAGTTATTTAAGAATGTGTAAAATATATTTTTTTTGCAAAACTGTTGCTAAAAGCTGTTGCGTTTTAGACCCCAGAATTAGCATACGGGCTTGGGACCACATAGGCAAGCTTCCACCCAAGTTTGGAGAAGATTGCACCAGGAAAACCAGAGTTATTAAAGAATGCGTAAAAATGTCTCGTGTAACCTGTTGCTAAACGCTGTTGCAGCTGCGGTTTAGACCCCAAAATTGGCTGATCTGCTACGGTCCCCCCAGACATGCTTCCCTCCAAATTTGGAGAGGATTCCTCTTAAGTACAACCATTAAAAAATGCCTTAATAAGAGCAAGAAGAAGCACGCAATGTTCACATATACACTTGCGTCTAGTAACGCGGGTAGTTGCAAACACAATCTCAATTGGCACTAGTGGTTTACAAGGGAAGCCATATGCACAAACGCATCTATGATATTTGTAGCTTGCAACAGTCAAGCCGGTCAGGTCGAAAACCACTTCTGCACCAGTCTTGAGAAACGACCAACACTGGAATAAATATGATTGACCCGATAATTTCAGCGTTAAATTGTCAAAAATTGATTTCTCAGCCAACAAATGGATATTTTCTATGGGAAAATTTAAGCTTCCTTCACCAAAGTTGAGGATTATTTAGAGTTGATTATGCTTATATTACAATATGGTACTCACATGATTACATATGTATTCCAGCATCCTGCGAAGAGGTGTATATTATGCTGTATATTGTTGTTGAAATTCAAAGATAGTAAAATATCTAATTTCAAGCAAAATATTGTACTTTTTTAAATTGAATAATTTATTTATTTAACAGATTAACCGTTTACACTTGAAATTCCAGTGTCTCAATTTCACAGATCACTATTTTGAAACTAATTTGACTGACAAATTTTTATATTCACCACCGATAACGTCGCACAATTCAACAATAAATGAACACAGACTGAAACGTCGCGTGTACTATTAAAATGACCTTTTCAGTTAATGACAAATACACAATTTGAGCTATTTTGACTTTATATCCGAGACATACGCATTATTATATTTTAACCGCTAACTTTGCACAGTTCTAGAATAAATGTAAAGACTATTTAAGCTTCTCAAATGTCATACTTAGACCATCAGTCAATGACCTACTCAGCTAACCACAAATTCAAGATTAGAACTGCATGTATCTGCAAAACCACAGGACTGTCCTACTTACACTAGAACTTACTAAAGGTTATCTGAACCTAGTCCCTAACAACAGACTACAATAGTTACATACAGAAAATACTTTAACCCAATACATAATACATCAAATCTTTCAAGGACATTCAAGGACTCAGGCCTAACAAAGAAACTTGAGTGATATTGCTATCACAGTAGGCTGTTGCTATTCATATCAGTAACAGTTTGCAGTATTCATATATCATTATTAACCTTAAAACACTCATATCAGCAACAAAAATGCTTTTGCAGTAGTCTTGATAAAAATGTCCATTTGCAGACCAAGAAGACTATTTTTGAAAATTTATCACTGGAATGACTGGCTCGATGAACGAGCCAGTCATTTCAGTGGTAAATTTTCAAAAATAGTCTTCTCTTGGTCTGCAAATTGACGTTTTCAGTGAGAAAAATTGAAGTTTTCTTGAATAAATTTGAGTGTTAAAGGGTTAAAACACATCTGCTTTAAGCTGTCCCTATCTATATATGTCTTCTAGCAAGATTGACATTAACCCTTTAATGGTCAAGTCAGCCAAAATCGCTGTCCGCAGTCCTCTTGAGCAATGTTATGCCACGAGAACTTTTTAAAAAATATACCTGTGGAAAGACTGGCTCTTTTAAAGACTGGCATATGATTGAAAATTTATAAAATTTCATTTGCCCTCAGCTAGAGGTACCAGTAGTTATTTTCTATGCCCAAGTTATCCCCCTTTAAATACGATTACCCCTTTGACCATTACCAACCAGAAATGTCAAAATGTAAGGAATATTTTGTTGTCTATTTTCAAACTAATTTGGCTGGGAGCTCAGCTGTTACTGCATATGGGGAGCAACATGTTCCAGTCAAATTATTTTCAAAATATTCAACAGATTTCTTATATATTAAGTGCTTTGAAAGTGACATTTTGAGTGTTAAAGGGTTAATTCAATCCTATCTCTAGCAGCTGTGCTCTAGATCTGAATCATAGATAAAGAACCAAGCAGATACTTAACCCTTTAAAACTTAAGTCTGACAAAAACACATTCTGCAGTGGTCTTGAGGAGTCAATTTGCGGAACAATTTAAGACTATTTTTGATAATTTGCCACCGGAATGACTGGCTCGCTAACCGAGCCAATAATTCCAGTAGTAAACTTTCAGAAATAGTCTCTTGGTCTACAAATAGACTTTATCTACGAGAAAATTGAAATTTTCTTGAACAAATTTTAGGTTTAAAGGTTTAAGATATCACCCAGAAAGGCCTAACTTACAGAGCTCAGTCACTGTAGCCCTGGCTAAAGCTCTTCAGTGGCACTGAACTTCCAAAAAATAGTTCATAACGACTTTAAAGCCCTATATACAAAATGTATAACACTCATATCGGCCAAAAACGGCTTCTGCAGTGGTCTTGAGAAATGTTCATTTGCAGACCAAGAGAAGAGTATTTTTGAAAATTTACCACTGGAATGACTGGCTCGGTTATCGAGCCAGTCATTCTAGTGGTAAATTTTCAAAAATACTCTTCTTTTCATCTGCAAAGGACATTTTCAATGAGAAACTTGGAAATTTTTGAACAAATCTGAGGGTTAAATGCCATGTGCAGAAAACAATGTATCAAAATAATTAACAATAACAAGAAGAATAACAGCAAACAGTCTGCAGCAAACAGAGATTGCAAATACCATGTTGAACCCTTTAATTTAAAGGTCAAATTTTGTGAAGAGAATCTTAAAATTTGTTCTTATTGAATGTCCATTTGCAGGCCAAGAGAATATTATTTTTTTTAATTTACCACTGGAATGACTTGCTCGCTAACCGCTCATCGAGCCAGTCATTCCAGTAGTAAAATTTCTTCTATCGGCCTGCAAATGGGCATTCCTCAAGACCACTGCCAAGGCCGGTTATGGCTGGCTTGACCATTAAAGGGTTAACATGTTTAACCAGAAATGTGGTTGCAATACCATGAAGCTCGACTTTATGACTTTTCAATGAACATTTGAAGCCTGATTTCAAACATGAAGTACATATATAAAAGGGTTATTAATACACTTATCAATGACCCGCCGGATGATGACCCCAAAGCAATTGTCTCACTCCCCCCCCACCCCCTCTCATTAGCAAGTGTCCAAGTTTGGGTGACGTATGATTAACACCACATGAGATATGAACTGCTAACTTGAGGAAAAGCCAATAATATTTTTAAAAAGCAAAGCTTTTACAATGTCCCAGTGACCATGAACTGTGACCTTTTGACCCCAAGGTCATTGTGTGATGCCATGTCATTATAAGGAAGCATGTGTCCAACCTTGGGTCCAGCATGATTAACCAAACATGAGATATAAAGAGAAACGTTGAGCTAAACGCAAATTGGACGATGACGCAGACACCGCTGCCGCCGGACGACGTGCAGGGTATATCATAATAGCTCGTCTTACTTCATAAAGTTAAGCCAAAAACAATTTCAGATTTTCTGGTCTATTTGAATTTTCACCACATACATGGATCATGGTAGGGGTGGGCGGTTTGGCCTAAATGAAAAACGGTGACGTACATGTATCACTAATTAAACCGGTTTTAACAAAAGAATGATCGAAAATAATTTGAAATATGAAAATGGCGTTTTCATTAGCTACAGCACATGTATTTTGCGATTTGACAACTGACCTGAACTGCCACAAAATTAAAAAGGTAACTACGTACGACTGTTCACTTCGACGCTATCTATCTCAAAATAGTAGTTAAAATAAATAAAATAAATAAAGTCTGGTTCATGTGATGTCATGAAAATAACACTAAGTACTAAAATGTTGATTTTCAACACTGTTATCTTCTTCTTTTCGTTCGCTGATCATACAGCCAGTCCTGTAAGTGACTATCGACATGATCATAAGCTTACGAACACTGTTATCAAGTCACTATTTTCAAAAGTGTAGTAAAATCTAACGCATGCAAGTAGGAACCTGGATATGAGAGCGTGTTTAGGCTCCTAGTAGAGTAGCGCTCATACGGTTAGAGTTCGTATAACTATACCTACAGTATGATCTAGTCTAGTAAGTCACGTGTTTGTATTTGAGTACTGGGTATTTAGTAATACCCCTCAATAAACTGACATTCACGCGGGTGAATGTCATTCAGCACGTAACTAAATGGTAGTCATTTCCTGGAAATCGCACCTCAAGAATTCTCACAAAAAGCTGTGTTTGACTATTTTTCGAGGTTCGTATGTCAAATAATAGAGATTATGATAATTTGACAACATAAATGCAATGATTCGCTCGAATCTAACTTAAATCTACTTAAATCAACACTCCATAATCTGGATGATATACGAAGATGAAAAAGACTGGTCCCGGGTCCCCGTAAAACAAAACGATGTGATTCTAACCATACCGACCAAAAAGTCACGTGGTAAAAAAAATGATTTACAGGAATTTCATTCATAAAATCAATAGTAGTGAATATTGGTAGAAAAATTCATTAACAACTAATTACATTAGGCCTGCTCATATTTGATAGGTTTATTTTACTTGCAACTGCTCCGCTAACGCAAGAAGTGACTTAATCGTTTTCATTTCTGGGGCGTTCAAGCAATTTGTCTCATATGTCTTATTCCATGCTGGATCATTTTATGTTTGTCGAAATATAAGGGAGAAAATAAAATGTTTGGATTGAGAGTTGATTGTATAGCATCGTTGTTTTTGTAGCGCGTTTCTTGAATTTTTTGGTATCGTGTCACATTTGGAATCTTAATGAAACATAGTACAAACTCGATTTGAAAAAAGGATTATTTGTTACAAAGAAGAAATTCAGATTGTCAAATTATTCAATTTTACCATGAAACCGCAGACCTTACGTCATGTCAAATTCATTGCTGGCAAATCAAATCATATTTGCTGAGTGTCATCCTCGGCAGATTTGTTGGGACTTCACCAACACACTTGCTTTCCCACAGCTAATAGTTATAGATGACTGTATTTTATGGCCCTATTAGCAAATGGTTAGCCACTAGATGATAATATGAAACTGCAAGACAAGAACAAAATAGTTTAGTTAGTACAGTCACCAGATTTCGCGCAATGGCGATCTTACGGCCGTTTCTTGGGTTTTTTCGTAATGTTTTTTTAAACTGTCGACATAAAAAACCGTGAGACGGTGTGAAACCGGTATACCGCCCAGGCCTAGATCATGGCCTAAGTTATGGAGTTATAATCTTTCTTTTTTTGCAGCAGCAGCAAATCAGACCATAAGTTTCAGAGAAACTATAGATCCCGATTTTACCCAATGTCATCAGGTTTTTTAATCCGTATGACAGCCAGTCATGGAATCCGCTTTAGATTGTACTGGAAATGAATCCATCCATTATAAGTGAAGTTATTGAGCAGAAACCAAATGCAACGACTTTTTTGGCAAATTTTTAATATTTCAAGGGAGATAACTATGCCGACTCTAGATGCGGTTCGTTGATATATTAGATTTCTATGGTTGACCTACTGAATTTGAAAGGAATCCATCCATTATACATGTAAGTGTCAAGTCGTTCAGAGCAAAAACCAAACGCAAGGATGGGCGGATCCAAGCAAAGGTACAATATCCCACCCCCAGGCGTTTATTCAAGGGGGGGGGGGGGGGGAAATGAGTAGACTAGCATCTAGTCTTTTATAGCAGACACCGTATGGGCCATGGCAGAGAATGGGCGCTTAGTAACAGGAAGATTGTCAGTTAAATACAGTAGTACAAGTCAATTAATGGTGGATAATATGTGACGACCAGTCTTAAAGAACCACCACATTATGGACCCAAAATGAGGTGGCTGCTTTAGACAAGTCTGAGTGCGGTTTCATAAAGTCAAGTTCACTGTGACATTGCTATTATATATGAGGAACAGGAACAGCTCTATCAACAAAGACCTGGTATGATCATAAGCCAGGGGATTATGCTTATAATACAATACAAAAATCCCAAAACACACTCACACACATGAACATCACTCATTTTCATAACCATTTAACACTCAGGCCAGCCAAAAATGACTTCCACAGCGGGTTTGGAAAATGCATATCTGCGATAGCCGAGCCAGTCATTCACTGATAAATTTTCAAAATACTCTTCTCTTGGTTTGCAAACAGACATTTTCTATGAGAAAATTGACAATTTTTTCATAGCAAATTTGAGTGTTCCATTTCATTCTATTCTTCTATCAATATTTACCATATAAGTATGTACATACATCTATGCTGTCATGAGGCCATGAGGGTGTAATGATAAACCACAGAGCAGATATATTCAACCCCAAGCACAAACAATGTACCAAATCTTATCAGCTTATTTAACCCATTAAATGTCAAGATTTATCAAAAAAATTAAAATTTGTGCTTAGTAAATGTTCATTTGCAGGTCAAGAGAAAACTTTTTGAAAATTTACCACTGGAATGACTGGCTCGATTACACTCGTAAATTTGCAAAAATAGTCCTCCCTTGACCTGCAAATGGACATTTCTTAAGACCACTGTAAAGGACGGCTTTGACCGGCTGGACCATTACAGAGTTAATATCTGGGAGCAGCAAGTATCCAATTCCTCAGTGAAAAACTACATTTCATAGATTATATATTATAATTTCCTTTTGCATCGCAGTACAAGGGAGATAAGATTTGTGTTAAAGGAGATGCCTGGTGCCCAAAATTACCAAGATTATGTCCCCTTCTATCTCTTTTGAACTTTGGGAATTGCTTATTAGGTTGTTCACATCCTGTCCAATATATAACACTTTAACATTCACATCACCAAAAAATGCCTTCTACAGTGGTATTGAGAAATGTACATTTGCAGACCAAGTGAAGAGTATTTTTGAAAATTTATGCCTGGATAACCGAGCCAGTCATTCCAGTGATAAATCTTTTTAATAGTGTTCTCTTGGTCAACAAAAGGGCATTTTTCTATACCACTGACTACAAAGGCTGGTTTTGGCAAGTCTGGCCAGTAAAGGGTTAATGTAACGTTATTTGGACATTTTGACCCCAAGTTTAGTCAAGAAAATCTAAATTTCTGCTTATTGAATGTCCATTTACGGGCCAAGCAAAATTCTTTTTTTAAATCTACCAGTGAGATTACTGGGTTGGTTATCGAGCCAATCATTCCAGCAGAAAATGTTAAAGAATAAGCTTCTTTTGGCCTGTAAATGGAACGTCAATATGCAAATATTTTTATTTTCTAAACAAATCTTGACTGCTAAAAGGAATGATCAATCACACATACATGAATACTATGGCCCGCTCGCATGAAAACGCGTGCACGTACACGCAGCCATATAGTATAGATCAGACAACTTTAAATGTTTCCAAAACAAAATAAAATGTGCCCTGGTACTGTTGAAACGTTAGGCAGCATTATGTCTTCCAACCCAATTATGTTCAAAATATTCAACAGAACATTTCTTACATAGCGTTCAAAATTGTACCAACTAACATGTTTTTGTCTTGGAAACATGTTAGTTGACCGTTCCAGTTTTAGCTATGCCCCGCCCATCTCTAGCTAAGCTCCACCCACAGTTGGCCGTGTTGGGATTGATCGAACCCTGAATGCCCTAACTATCAATTTCCTGAAAACTATACAGGTGGCATCAACAGCACCCAGTCAAATTAGTTTCGAAATATTCAACAGAATATTTATTAAATCGTAGTCTGACATACAATTCGTACAACTACGCATAGTCCATCTTCAAATATGCATTCGTGATGTACTTATCTACGTCATTCATTATGATGTCATTCTACACGTCACATTATTGATTACGACGTCATATGATGGATGGATAAAGTGGAAAGGTCCATTAGCTAATGTCTGAGCTGTACTGTACTTCAAGGTGATACCGGGTGTGAAACTAATTCCACTAGCTTACCTTTGAATGCACATTTTGCACTCTTTACACCTGTGCAGATATTTTCCAATTAGTGATAGATTACATCCTTAATCCATCATGGTAACAATGTGTTCTTCACACTAACATTTCAAACAGACGTTTCCAAAAATAAATCATCAAAATAATAGAATTCTGACATAATTGTGTAAGCGTCAATCATTATTTAACCATTTATCTCAAGTCGGCCAAAATATCTTCTGCAGTGGTCTTGGGAACCATTCATTAATTTGAAGGCCAAGAAGACTATTTTTGAAATTTTACCACTAGAATGACTGGCTCAGTAACCAAGCCACTCATTCCAGTGGTAAATTTTCAAAAATAGTCTCATGGCCCTCAAATGGCCCGCCAAAAAGCAAATGTTACAAACTGAACTAGAATGCACAGTCGAAGTTGGCCAAAACAGCTTCTGCAGTGGTTTGGGAGTTGTCCACTTGCAGACCAACAGAAGACTATTTTTGAAAATTTTACTATTGGACACATGCTGGAATCACTGTCTCGATAACCAAGTCAGACATTTCAGTGATAAATTTTCAAAATGTCTTCTCTTGCTCTTCAAATGAACATTTTCTGTGAACAAATTTGAGGGTTAAAGAACCACAAGTAACATTAACCCTTTAATGGTCAAGATCGGTCAAGAAAACTCAGATCTTTTATTAATGAATGTCCATTTACAGGCCAAGAAAAGATTATATAATTTTTGAAAATTTACTACTGGAATGACTGGCTCGGTTAGCGAGCAAGTTATTCATGTGATAAATTTTCGAAAATAATCTTCTCTTGGCCAGTATATGGACATTTCTCCAGATCACAGCAGAAGGCATTTTTTGGACAGGCTTGGACGTTAAATCAACAAATACTCCATGAACTAGTTAATGTGCTTTAACCCTTTCAATGCTCTAGACCAAATACAAGAAATTCATTCCGATATATGAAATAATCAGACGTCAAAACTAATCTGCATAAAGGTTGCTACAGGAACAGCTCCAAGATAAATCAGTTTCAAAATCTTTTATGGCCTACCAATGAGTTTAAAAGCATTAACAAATTCACGTCCTTGCACAAAATTAATGTTTTTAAATGTGTACTGAGATACAGTATTGCGTCAGTTAACCTTGAAAATTCCAGGGTTTCACCTCTCATGCAGCTATACAGGAAGCTGGTGAATATTTTTAAACTAATTTGACTGGAATCTGTTGCTGCAATAGGCTGCAACAGTTCCCAGTCAAATTAGTTTTAAAATGTGACAGAATATTATGCACATCATAAGGAATTTGTCAATTCTGGTATGCAAGGGTTAATTATGAAAAATGTTGCAAGTTATTACTGCCTATAGATTAGAAATAATTTTTAACAAAAGCATTCAAAACATTGGTTAAAATTAGACAGAGTATGTACAAGTACATGGAAACTGAATATTTTAACCATTTTAACGACAAATCCCTGAACATGTAAATTCTTTGGGAAGCAAACATATACTGTTGAACATATTGAAATTAATATGACTGGAAGCCATTGCTACATAAGGCAGCAAGGGCGTCCAGTCATATAAATTTCAAAATATTCAACAGATATTCTGTTCATTTGTTTTGAGATTGAGATACCTGGTATCTATCAGTGAACAGATTAAGCTGTTCACCAGCAAAACATAACTTTAAACATATATGCAATCAAACCAGCATCACGTCACCTGCCTATTAAAACCACCTATCTCAAAGAACCAGCATCTTCTTGTAGATACAAATTTATGCAATGGTTACCAATAGGAACTGAGTTATATTGAATCGGCCACCGCTATCTGTAACGAACATCTTTGGCTCCTCTTAACGTGGTCTCTCTGGAACAGCAAACTTCGCTGAATTATAAGTATAAATTCAAGGAGAAATTATGAGAAAATATCTACACCGTAAATACAACAGAATTTCTTTAAAGAGAATTTATGATTTCCCTTCTGTAAAGATTAAAATTAACAACTCTATTCTAGTTCAGTCTACAAGGTGGAATGCTTTGCTCTGCTTTATTTTATTGATGCACCGCTGAGTACACATGTACTTCTAAAAATAATGGTAAGAGCCGGGTACATGAAGGCAGAGAGAATACATCCATGAATAGCTTAGCAGCTTAGCTTATATACGCCTTAGGGGTTTGCATTCTGACATTTTGTCTGATGCCAAAAAAACCTTACATGCTTACATAGCATAAGACGGCTTAACCGTTTAGCACTCAAGGCAGCCAACAATGGCTTACAGTGGCCTGGAGAACTGTCAATGCGCAGACCAAGAGATTATTTTTGAAAATAATATACCACTGGAATGACTGGATCCATAACCGAGCCAATCATTCCAGTAGTAAATTTTCAAAAATAGTCTTGTCTTGGTCTGCAAATGAACATTTTCTTTGAGAAAATTTAAATGATCTCGAACAAATTTGAGGGTTAAGAAATATGTAAAACACCAACCCAATGACATTACGCACCAGATTATAGTCGTACCTTTCTATCATGTCTATGATGCACCAGATTATAGTCGTACCTTTCTATCATGTCTATAATGACATTCAGAAATATAACCTAACCGGTTTCCAAAACAGAAACAAGTTTAAGTTTGCAAGAAATGTTCTATTGAATATTTTGAACATAATTTGATTATTCAGAAGACGCTGTTTCCTTGCAGCCATGGCTTCATATATCAAATTATGTCCAAAATATTCAACAATATGTTTTACTTTGTCTTGGAAACATGTTAGGTTATGCCTGTGCTCTATTGTATACATTAACATATGATGGCACATTTCAATCACACTTATTCCCGAAGGGAGTTATTTTGCTGCTTCTGGCAATCTTCCACATTTTCTATTAGCTGTTTTTATCTATAATCTGAAACTAGACTAGACATGCTAGATTTTCCGGAATAGTTATCCAACAACAGTTCCTACACTGAAAGACCTCTGCTGGCACCAGTTCTTGAAATACAGACAAGTTTGGCACAGCACAAAAATGTTGTGGCAGAATTGGTTCACCACGGCAGTACAGCATTTTTTTTTAATTTCAGAAAATATAATCTTTGCTATACATGTACTCTTGGTGAATTGTAGAACCTTACGTTAATATGACATCATGATTGATACCTTGTATCGATGATAAAATCACATTTATGTAGCTAGGCCTGCAATTTTCTTTCATGGCAAATATTTGCTGTGGCAAATTAAGTTTACCACAGCTTTGCTGAGTGTTGTGGCGAACTTCGAGGGCTGTGGCACATACTGTTCGACTCAGTTAGAGTAGGCCTATCTGAGAAACTAGATCTTACACCTGATACCAGAGGCACAAGGGCCTTACCATTCACCTGGGCCATTTACATTTGAACAGGTGTAACAATATATAAAACACAAAATTGGAAATTAATGATAAATATGAACCAGACAATCAGATGAACCTTACGTCCAGGCAATAAAGAAATCTAATATGGCGACCAAACCGTCAATTCTGCTGGGTCCTGGTCGAAATCCACTATTTATCATGGATCCAGTTCTCTTGAACAAACTTCAATCGCCATTAGTTATCGTTGAAATCTAGTGAGTCATCTTGATGCATACAGCAGTTCCTGAGATGCTATTTTCAAGAACAAGATGGCCACTGGAAAAACGGATCAAGTAAATCTCTGAATGGAAGCTCTGGCGCCAATCACCACAGTAGTCATCCACCCAAATTTTGCTGAAATCCACCAGGTAGTTCTTGAGAAGAAGTCATTTAAACCTGTTACCATTCATTTCTTATATGGTTTCTAGAAGTTATGAAAATCCATGATGGTCACTGGAAAAATCGACCAATAGAAATTCTGAATGGCAGTTTCAGAAACTATCACCACAGTTTACTTTTGGGTAAATTTGCTTAACATTGGGCTATTGATTATGGATCAGTAGTGTTTAAAAGAATTTTTGTAAAAAAAAAAGTAAGATTTTCACCAAAAAAATTTACCAATCAAAATTCTGAATAGACTTTCTGGAGCGGACCGCCATACATTTGCCATAGGATCCTGTTAGTCAAATTCAGATGAAATGCACCAAGCAGCTAAGGAGATGCTTTTTGACATTTGTCAGTAAATTTTTCATAAAGGTTTTCATAACTTTCATAAAATCTAAGATTTTCACACAAAAAACTGACCAATCAAAATTCTGAACAAGCAGTTAATGAGGAGTATTGTTTTAAATGATTGCCAGTAATTTTTCGGCAAATTAAAGATGGCCACCGAACAAATTGGCCAATCAAAATTTTATAAACAAGCTCTGAAGTACACCACTCTAGGGTCCTAATTGCCGAGTTTGCTTGAAATTTTCAAGCAGTTAATGAGTAGCAGCATTTTAACTGATTTCTCGAAGTTCAGGGTTTCTCATATGCGTCCTTTTGCGCAGCATCATATGGTTGAAATTGCCCAAGCAGTTAATGATGACTATCGTTTTATACAATTTCCCGCCATTTGCAGGAAAACTCAAGATGGCCAGCGAAAATATAGACCGATCAAAATTCTCTGAATATATTTCAGAAGAATACCACTCTAGGGTCCTCCTAACAGAGCTTGACATCATCCAAGTGGTTAATGAGTAGGCTTTTAACTGATTTCCATAAATTTTCAGAAAATCCAAGATGGCCACCGGAAACATTGACCAATCAGAATTCTTGTCGGGTCTGTTGAAGCCCACTGGCATAGAAGTAGTCCACCCAAGTTTCATTGAAGTTGGCCCATTTATATTGGAGGCGTAGCATTTTAAATGAGTTCCAGAATTTTTTGAAAATCCAAGATGGCCACCAGAAAAATTGACCCATCAAAATTCTGAATAGAAGTTATGAAGCCTACCACCATAGGATCCTTCCAGCCAAATTTGGTTCAAATTGGTCAAAGCATAAATGAGGAGATGCGATTTGACGGATGGACGGATGTACGACTGCCATGGCATAAGCTCACTTAGACCTTCCGGCAAGGCAAGCTAACAAAATGTAAGATTGTGAGTACAGTTTATAATGTGGTTGTTTTTATAAGTGTTTCTCTTTTCCTTTATCGTGTCAAAAGCCTTAAAAGGATTATTTGTTACAAAGCAGAAATTTAGATTTTCTAATTATTTAGTCTTACCTTGATCTTGAGCAGCTTACGTCTTATAAATTTCACTGCTGTCAAATCATATTTGCCGAGTGTTGTTCTTGACTGATTCGTCGTAATTTCACCAACAACCTTGCTTTCCCACTGCTAATTGTTATACATGTGTATATAGTTGTATTTCATTGGCACTATTAGCAAATGTTTACCCACTGGATGATAATAAAGTTATATACATGTACAGACAGCTTTAACCCTTTAACCCTTAGCACTCTGGTGTCAAATATTTTAAATTTTCAAATTAAATTAAAAGATGAACCGGCGTTCATTTTTCAACAAATTTGGTGGGAGATGGTGCTGTCGTAGACAGCAACATATTCCACCAAAATTGTTGAAAAATGTACACCAGTTTCTTTGATATGGACACCGTAAAAGATAGAATATTGACATCAGAGGGGTAAGGGTTAAGACTCATATCAGCCAACAATACTTTCGAGGTCTCTTTCCTCAGACATAATCCAGCCATCCTATGCTATGAAGTTTCAAAGTGATCCGACATGTCTGATAAATGATAATGGAGTTATCATTCAGAAACCTATTTTGAAGATGTCCATCGGTGGCAGCTGGCACGATTGGATTTCAGACCATCGTTGATTTCTACAGGTTGCTTCTTCAAACATGTCAGAGTTAGTCCAGTCATCGTATGAAATATCACATGATCCACTAAAGAGTATTTGAATTTTTTCAAGAAGGCTGCTGGCCATATCAAATTACGGATCACCTTTAATTTAAATTTGTTTCTTTCTCAGACCAATTCCAGTCATTATATTAAGTTTCAACGTGATCTGATAAACAGTAGCAGCGCTTTCATACAGAAATGGAGTTATCGTCCACAAACCAACTTTCAAGATGGGCACCAAGGGCATATAGCCATATTGAATTTTGGATCACCTTTGATATTGATAGGTTTCTTCCTCAGACCTACATGTAGTCCAGTCATCCTATGAAGTTACAAAGCAGTTCGATAAACGGTAGCGGAAACCACTTCCGGCCAGTTTGCCACAAAATTTAGTTTAAACGCTATAAATACAATTAACTACAATGAAGTGCTGTAACTTAGCCCTCATATGCATGCTACTTTTTCTGTGTGCCATGTCTGCAAAATAGCAAAATGTGGGCATTCTAATTTCAATGAGGGCACTCACTTTGAATTATTAATATGACCTGATACCATTCACCGTAACACTTTCGTCAGGAAACTTTAATATCTGCTTATTGAATGTCCATTCACAGGCCGAGAGAATACAATTTTTGAGAATTTACCACTGGAATGACTGGCTTGGTTATCGAGCCAATCATTCCACTCGAAAAACTTCAAAAATTGCATTTTCTTGGCTTGTAAATAGACATTCCACAAGACCATAGGAGAGGCGTGTTTTGGCCGGCTTGACCATTAAAGAGTTAAAATGTTAAACTACAGCACTGTAATGTTTTGGACGCCCACAAAATTCAAATAAGTAATGTTATTTGTCCTTATGCTGCACCATATGAGATCGATAAGCTAGCTATAGATTGCTTATGACCTTCTCAAAGGCGGAATTTCAGTGAAGCAAGATTTAGGACCACACACAAGCACAAGTAAACAAGGCAAACTGCATCATGCGTCTGATTCGGAGAAGATTCGATGAAAATGTTTATTATGACAACTTGTAAATTTAAAACGTGTTATTCGGACAACTCCATTTTGAAAGGTTCCAGTTCTTCAAAATGCTACGATCAAGAATCGACTGGATGCAGTTTTCAGTCGAACATTGAACTTCATGGTAATCTTTGTTCGCTGGCGATGCAAAGCATGGCACAGTTCCCGGACAATTTCTCGAAGTTTGTAAACCTCTGAGAATTATAGCATGTAAAATTTTGAGTGAAGAGCTTAGATTACCCTGGTCCAGAATGGTCTGCATCACGTCTGATGGAAGACCAAGTATGTTCAGACACTCATGTATGTTGCCCAGGGGTCCTCTTCTGACTGGATGGAGTTGTGTACACATGGGAAGGAAGTGGATCATAGTCTCTTCTTCGATACTGCAGAGGGGGCAGAGAGCAATGAAGGTTGTACCTCCTAGCAGGGTAAACCTTTGAACCAGTAACGTTGCTTGGATCACAACGTTCTACTTTGAGACTCTGTCCGTCTTGCAGCTCACCAACACACCATGTGGTTTCCCATTTTTACAGGCATAATCTCTTCTTCTCTGCGACCTCTTCTCATAATCACTTTTCCCAGGAGTCATGGATCTGATGCGTAACTGTACATTTCCAGATACCTTTGCTAGGCAAGGAATTTACAAGACTTTCATGGCTGTAAGCGCTTGTGCAGCCATATTTCATGAGTATTTGATTTGCTCTCAAAACTCAGCTAAAGGACTTGTGCTTTGACCGCTAGCTGTCTTCATCATGTCTGTGCAACATATTTACGATGTAAATAAAAATCTTTTTGTGGATCTGGCCTTCAACTGGTAATGCTCATCGCAGCATGTAGTCAGCATCATTTGTACAGCTAACTGGAGCTGCAGAGGCCAGGCATGTCAGTGGTCTAGAGCGTTCCCCTCTGCTGTGTGATTCAAGTCTAAATGTTACAGGTTTGGGGCTGCGTTGGTCAGTGGTCTACTGTTTATACATACATGTAATTTGCTTATGTCTAAGTGGTGTCATGGCAAAAAATAAGTCCTGGTCCTGGACTTCCGTGGTATTACAGTATTTAAAATTTGTGGGAGTTCAAACATGAAATTTGAGAGTATAGTACTCCCGGAGTTCCACTAGTAGAAGCCCTGCACTGAGGCATGTGGACAATTGTAAAAACCACTAGTAGGGGCAGTGGTACATGTAATAGCAGAAAACAAACATAATTCACGGAAATGATAATTTGAACGTTCGGAAAAAGTATTTTCTGGAAAATCCTTGTAAATTGAAACAAAAACGTGATTATATTCAAACAGAAATTAATGGATAAAAGCATTTAGCTAAAGAAAGGGAGCCATTCTCATCTAAAACTGTAAATTATTAGCTACCGATATCTTTCCCACCCGACTTCATACTTTCTGAACTTACTAATAACACAATACACAAGACAATTTTATTGACTTCATTAAATGTATATGCAGCCTAGATGATATAAATGATGTAGTTTACAAACGAGAAATGAAACGGAATCGGCAATTTTGTGAAGCGGAAAATGGAAAATTCTGAACAGAAAACCACTATCCCTACACTAGTCATTAATGGCACACTCACAATCACCCAAATGCTGATTGGGCCACGGTGACGCGCACACATTATAGTGTGACTATCAGACTTCGAAAAGCCCACCTGGACTCAAGAGTTGGGCGATCACGGAAAATGGAGCATTTACTTCTATATATGCGAGGAAGTATTTATACTGAAAGCATAATCTATAGATCGTCAACTTGTTCCGTTGTAACATTCATATATAAAGTATCCATTACGGCAATTATTGCTACATTCCCAGCTTGCCTACATTATTACAATTTTGGGGTGGGTGGGTGAGGAAATGACATTGAAGCAAGTTGATATTGAGGATTGATAGTCATATCTAAGTCTTATAGTCGCGCCATTACGAATGCGTTTCACAGAGTATCTGACCAATCAGCATTTGGGTTAGGATCTATAATTAATGGCTAGTGTAATAACCTGCGCGGGCTGCGTCCTTTGTAGTGGATGTAAAGCTCTCTGCCCAGTCTTGTATGGTGTCTATGCCATGTGGACATAAAAGAACTCACTCTAAGTGCCAGACCCTGTATCCGGAGCTCAGTTGTGAATACGATCTGATAGTGTAACTTATAGGCCTGTAAACAATAACAAATGTCTGCCAAGCATCAAGTGACGAAGTCTCAGAGATGCCTTACCTGAAGCCTGTAAGATGCTTAATGACTGGTACAGATATGTGCAGTCTGGCAATCATTGAGAAGCATGGTCGGCAGTCTGCTCCAATACTGTAAATAGTATACGACCAGACAAGTGTAGGGGTAGGCCCCTCGAAGCTCATCGTACTAACATATGCCCACTCACATTATAATGAAGCTCCATTGTACATGGCCATAATTGCAGTCATTTGATCTCCCGCTATGTGATGTAGTGGACTAAGCCATTTTCAGTCCATTGAATCTGATTTCCTTTATTTCTTATCAAGCAATAAGTTCACTGTTTATATTCATAAAGTTTTGTAAACTTAGTGTATACATCAAAAGCCTGCACACACGGTACTTGATACAGGGGGGGGGGGGGGGTGGCGGCAAGGCCTGTGCAATTCATAGAATCACAATGACGTCACCACAATCAAATTTCCCATAATATCCTTGGAGTGATGCCATTTATGGAGGGCCGAATTTAACATTACGAGCAAAGGGCTGTGAAGCTTTAATTACATTTTCTTTACTACATTGCAAAATTCACTCATGATTTGATGTTTTCTGATACCGGGTGGTGTTATTACAGATTGTCAGATACCGTTCTGTTTTCAGTCCACATTAATGCTATAGTCCAGCTCATTTCCTCAGAGATCAGGCTATTCGCTGATGACTGCGTTTGCTACCGGGAAATTGATGAACCCAAGGACTGTGATGCACTCCAACAACACATAAACATGTTAGTTAACTGGGCTATCACTTGGGGAATGCGCTTCCAATCAGTAAAATGCAACATGAGCCTAACCAGCAAAAAACAAACCAGCAAATTCGACCACACACTAAAAGGAACCAGTCTAAGTTTTGTTTCATCAGTAAAGTACTTGGGCGTCAAAATCACCAATGACATAAGCTGAAACAAACACATCACTGAGATCTGCAGCAAATCATACAGAACCATAGGACTATTTCTGAGAAATTTATCACTCTGTTCCAAAGAAATCAGACTTCAAGCATACATGGGACTCAGAATAGACCAGTTCTGGAATATGCAAGTACAGTTTGGGACCCTCATCAGATACTAACTCTTCAGGACAAACTAGAAAATGTGCAAAAACGTGTAGCTAGATTTATCACCTCAAACTATTGCTAGGAAGCAGGCAGTATGACAAATATAATGGAAACCCTAAAACACCCACTCTTGTCAGACAGAAGAAAACAAAACTGCCTTATTTTGTTCTACAAATGTCTACAGCAACAAGCAAAGATATCATTAGACAGTCCACAGACTCCAATTCGGAAACCAAAAACATGCACAACAGCCACTTCAACCAAATTTATGCAAGAACTGACTTCTTTAAATTCACCTTTATTCCCAGCATGATAAGGGATTGGAACAAATTATCAGAGGATCTTCTAAGCAGTTCAGAAAACTCTGCAAATCCAGCTACTTGATGAATGCGCAGCAAAAGTAATGTCCTTTGGATGTTTCACCATAACTATTCAAGATCAAGGATGTTATGGTTTGAGCTTCATAGAACATGTAAACAATGCGTTGCTATGGGCAGTCATATTTAGCATGTAGTAAGTTTCGCTACACCCTCCCCCTCCCTTAAATGGCAGCCGATCTCATGCTACCTGGATATGCGGTAGAGAATTTATCCTATTCTTCCCCGTTACGGAAGTTAAAACGTCATAACTAGGACATGCATTGTCTTCTGGGTAAATTGACTGGATACCGCTCATACCGGTCTCTAAACTGACTGGATACGGGTCTCTATACTTAAAAATATAGTGGGCATGATCGAGCGAATTTTCTAAGTGCGAAAGTTGCATTTGCTTGAATCAAAGAGGAACTGATTACCCACAATGCAATGTGCATCATAATGGAGGACAGGATAGATCCTCTACCCGGATATGCGAAACTCTGAATAGAGTTAGAGTTATAGAGATGGATGAAGTTAAGCATTTTGCCTATTTTAAGTCTATGTAAGGTATAGGCTTGTAGGTATCCAGTCAACTTGGCCTAATTCCTACTAGGCCCAGTTTTTACTCGGCCTATTTCCAACTCGGCCTACCTTTTATTTTGTCTATATATTTCTGTATATATTGTCATATATGTGACACTGGCGGCACTATCTATCTGCCCATAGCTATATTATTTGATAGTAATTACGATCGCTGTGTCGCGTCTTGTGCGATTGTAATTATTATCAAATAATACAGCAATGGACAGATCTATCGGTGGATTATTTGGTCATAGTTATGATCCTTATTTTTATACAAGTTTCATAAATATTGCCAAATAAACACTTACGTCGGTATAATTTGGCTACACATAACACCGGGTGAAAATGTCCGTTATAGTATATTATTTTATAATATTTCCGATCATGTTCACGGTCAATCGTAATTATTATTAAATAATAAAATTACAGACAGATCTTACTTACATATGTCCCATTTGAGTGGTTAACTGTGGACTAGCTGAAATGATTAGTGTTCATTTTGATAATGATGTTGCTAAAGTAGTTGCCTTCAGTAACAACAAACTAAACAGCAACAGCATCATAAAAAATGTAACACGAGTTATAAATTTTTCTATAGGTACTACTCTAGCCAAAGGAAGAATTAAATAAATTTAATAAGTCTACTATAGCTTTATCATTGATTATGGAAGTGAGTTCTCCCATAGTCAATCATAGAGGAATAGAGATTTTACCTAACAAAGAAAGCCATGGTCAACTGACAACATATTTTTCATAACACACTTACAGGAGATATGTGTAGGCATGATATCAATTCTAATTCGTCCAGATTAATGATGGGATGTCTCGATAAGACTAAACTTTCATGCCAAATGTACTATCTGGATATAGGGAAGAAATTAATGCAGATAATTTAAATTTTGATTTAATAAATAACTTCTATTTTTGCCTGCAGGAGGTAGTCGTTGGTGAAGATTTTTGGTGTCACGAAGAAGATAGAACAGCTGGATCTGCAGGATAATTTTTTCACTATATTTATACAAATGAGCGTAAAGACGGGTGGTCTTATACCAAAGGCGAGTGGGGCTTTAAGATAGGCATAGCATGTGCATCTTATTGGTGGTTCTTCAATTAATTTTGTCACCATAGCAGTCGGTCATATTGGTGGGTATATAACATAAGAAACAAACTCAATTAAATTAAATTCAAGCAAAATTGTGATCTATTTAACAGATATTGGTAGTAGTAGTAGTAGTAGTAGTAGTAGTAATAGTAGTAGTAGTAGTGGCAGTAGTAACTGTAGCTCGCTGGGGTACGCGCTGGTCCGTCCTGCTGCTCCGCTTCGTTGCACCGCACATACAGGATGCGCAGGAGGGCACGTTAGCTGCCGTTCTCAGGGTTACGTATCCCGTATCACGACTCTCCGAAAAGTACAAAGACCGACTTCTAGAGCCGGTGGAACGATAACGTTCCAGTGGGGCCGTGCAACCATTGCCGCAGAGATTGAACCTCACCGTCTCGTCCCAACTATTAGTGATGGTCCATAACTCAATTTAGACATGATAATTAAAAATAAACTATATAAACAAGAGGCCCAAGGGGCCTGTGTCGCTCACCTGGAGCACTGTGCATTTTTGTCACAATTGTTGGTGGGTGGTTTAGGAGTAGTCTTTTAAATGAGTTTGTGGACATTTTTGCACGTCCAATATGGCCCCAAAACACGCTATATTTTGATTGGTCCACTTCTGCCATGTTTCTGACTAAGCTACTTCCCTTGAACAAACTTTAATGGCACTCAGTGCCTAATCATATCTCCCAAATTTCGGCCCAATCCGCTCAGTGGTTCTGAAGTTGTTTTGGCAAAAAATAGGTTATCCAAGATGGCCGCCAAACCATTTGGCCAATCAAGTTCCCTTGAACAAACTTGGTACAGCTCTTGTCCTAGATGATATTTCACGCGTTTTGAATTGATCCCCCAAACGGTTTTGGAGAAGATCTTTAAAGACATTTCTAAAAATCGACCAACATCCAAGATGTCGTGAAAATACATTTTAAATTTCCCATTGCTTGAGTATGGGAGATTTTGGCGGGTAAATGATCCAAGATGGCCGCTAAACCGTTATCCGACAGTCTCGAAAATGGCAAATTTGAAATCACAATACGCAAAAAAATACATAAAACCAATTTTTGCTCTTACCCTAGATCATATTACATGAGGTCTGAATTGATCCCTCAACAGTTTTAAAGATTTTTAGACATTTCTAAAAATCGGCCGAAATCCAAGATGGTCACCGGCCAAATTGGCCGATCAGCATTGTTTGAACAAAATGAAATCTCTATGCCTTAAGGATGCTTCATGCCAAATATAATTGAAATCGGCCCGGTAATTCTCGAGAAGATATTTTACATTTCCCATTGCTTTAGTATGGGAGCTTTTGGCGGGAAATGAACCAAGATGGCCGCCAAACCGTTTATCCGACAATTTCAAAAATTGGAAATTTGAGATCAGAATACCCAAAAACCTATATAAAGCCAATTTCGGCGTCAAAATCCATCAAATAAAAAAATCCAATATGGCCGCCAAACATGCTATATTTTGATTGGCCCACGGCGGCCCGGTTTTTTGACGGATCAACTTCTCTTGAACAAACTTTACTGGCCCTTAGTCACTAATCATACCTGCCAAATTTCGGTTCTGGAGAAGTTATCTTTGCTAAAACTAGGTCAACCAAGATGGCTTCAGAACTATTTGACCAATTAAGTTCCCTTGAACAAAGTTGGTTGAGCTCTTGCCCTAGATCATATTACATGAGGTTTCCTTCAATCCCTCAAGCGGTTTCGGAGGAGATTTTTAAAGACGTTTCTAAAGATCGGCCAAAATCCAAGATGGTCGCCGGTCTAATTGGCCGATCGCGGCTTCATTTGAACAAATTTGGACCCCTATGCCCTAAGGATGCTTCCTGCCAAATATAATTGAAATTGGCCCAGCGCTTCTTGAGAAGATGTTGTTTAAAGGAAAGGTTGACGGACGGACGGATGACGGACAACAGACATATGACGGACGGTCGCCACGACATAAGGTCACTTGGCCTTTTAGGCCAGGTGAGCTAACAATGGTACTCGTTTGTTAGCACGGGAGAAAAATTATACAGTACATAGAACTAAGTTGGAGTCTTGTTAACGTGGATTCATCAGAGGTACCTCACCGATCCTTATATACCCGAGGGGTATCCCTGCAAGTGAGTGTCCTAACGAGGCCACTTATATAGTTTAATATAAACCATTATGCCCGACAAAAACATTATTGTTGTGAGAGGAAAGCGCCTCGCGCGGGCCTCCGTCACAGGAAAATGCCTTCAACGCCGAAGCGAAGGAAGAGAGCTGGCAAAAAGGGCCACTCTCTTGTTCACACCTATGCTAAGTGTAGTGTGAGTCAACCTAGTGAAATTATAATTAATGTGATGCACGCTGTATTACGTGAAGATGGGGTGGATGATTTCCATAGAATTCGACACCGTCATCTTATGTAAGCCCAAGATACTGTATTGGTAGTTGCCACTTTTATTTATGTGGTCCTTCTGCTAAATCTTAAACTACTAGTTAGTTGTTAGATTTATATCCAAGCTTTGGCCGCAAGTGGCAGGAATTTCTACCTATCTTTGATACATGGGCCTGACTGGCGAAGATGTTCGGTTTCCCTAAGTTCACCCTCCAGAGCATCTCCCTCAGAAAGGCAGCTGACGCATGCGGTGCAGGTATATATATACATATACGAGAGGTGTTCAGTTTATTTTGTCACAAGATTGCACGATTTCTTGCTGCACACTTTTGGTCAATTGTCTCACTCACAATACCTTTTTACAAAGCCCACGAGCTTACCGACACGCTACTAGTTTGTTAAAAGTTTTCAACATGCCAAGACATAAAATAAGCGAGAGAGCGGAGGGTATAATTCTCCATCTTTTGAGGAGGGGAATGACGCCATCACTGATCAGAAATGAACTTTTGAAAGAAAATATCAGTGCCAGTGTGAGGACCATTTATCGCGTAAAGAATAACATCGGAAAAGAATGACAATTGATGAATCTAACACATGGAAAATGTGCTACGTTGAAAATCAGAAGACGAACTGTAGTATCAAAACAAGTGATAGACAAAGTGAAGAAAAGGATAGCAAGAATTAACCCACCGACACAACGTGAGATGAGCAATCTATTAGGAATTAGTTTGGGATCCGTAAATAACACCATAAACAGTGTTATCAAGGCAAAACTGAGAAAAAAATGTTTGGTTCATAAACTATCCCTAGAGCAAGTTGAAAAGAGGAGGAAGAGGAGCTTGAGGCTGTACCTGAAGCTGTGTGCGGGGAAGTGGAAAAATTGTGTCACCACTCACCACGGATGAGGCTATGTTTTATCTAGGTGGAAGCTACGGAAAATGGCGAGTCTGTTATGTTAGGAAAGGACAAATTGATATGGATAAGTTGAAGTTTGTTAAACGTGACAGTTTCATGCCTGGTTTCATGGTATGGGCAGGCGTTAGTCATTACGGAAAGACCAGTCTTAAATTCATTGATCGGAATGTGAAAATCAATGCTGATTATTACATCAAACATGTTTTGAGACCCTTTTTGAAACATGATGTTCCCAAATTATTCCCAGGAAACAAACAGAAGGACATGGTTTTTCACCAAGATAGTGCCTCCTCTCATACTGCACGAAAGAGCTTAACATACTTAAAGCAGAACAATGTTAAATTCATTAGCCCTGAAGAATGGATGCCGATGTCGCCGGATGCTGCCCCAATGGACTTTAGTATCTGGGGGATTGTCAAGCGCCGTCTACAGAAGCGGAAACTTACAAGTCTTAACAGTCTAAAACGTGCTCTCAAAACCGAATGGAAGGCACTACGTCAAACTGTGATCAATAAAGCCCTTTCTTCTTGGCCTAAGCGCTGTAGACTGATATATCATGCTCATGGGTCTCAAATTGAACATCTTCTGCAATGAAATTATTTTGTGATAAATTATTGTTGATTAAATACTTATTTGAAATTTGTGACAAAATAAACTGAACACCTCTCGTACTTACCATACAGTTCTGTTCATTACTTATTTGTTGGACGTCTGCTGTAAAATGAGTTGAGGATGTATCCTCTTCCGCAATGTATGTTGTAACATAATTGTCTCAATCTAATGGCAGAGCTGATAGTTATCTGAAATTATTCCTGGGTCTATTAAAGCAGTGCAATCAATGACTAATTGGGCTAACATTCGGACATCCCTACATAGAATTATCCATGTTGCATCTCCAAGACATTGCTTAATAAGTAACCCCAGTTTGGTTAGAGCCTTCCTCCTGTATCTAAGTAGGGTGCAGCAGGTGATAAGCATATGTGGATAATCTTCAGGTTGTTGTTGACAGAGTGGACATATTGCGTCTATTTGATTCAGGTTACTACTCCTACTCAAGGGTATGCTTCCAAAAGGTGTCGCTAGGACAATGATCGAAGTTTCAGCTAGGATAAGACTGGCAGATGTTGTATGCATATCCGGTTGGCCTTTAGAATTCTTCCCGTTTCTCTTTCTCAAGCTGGTCTTTCTATGGTATTTAACTAGTAAATAACAGAAATAACCAGGGTTGCGGTCAAGTACAGGCAGCTGTACTGAGGCTGAGTACGAGTACTTGCGCAAAGTACTTGAGGCTGAGTATAAGTACATGTACTTTTTTGCAATTGTACTGCTCAGGTTGAGTACGAGTACATGTACATTGTAAATGTACTTGAGTACAAGTAGAAGTACATATTAATACCAAACTGTCATCCATGTGGCTATGGAGGGTGTGAGGGAGAACAGCTATACTATATTACCCTGTGCTTGCTATATGTGGTGGAGTTGCTGTGAATTTCATATATATATACATGTAAATATAAAATACCGCTTCTGTAGTAGTATTTATTTAGTAAACAAAGCTACCTTGTTGAATATTTTGGATATTATCGGACTGAACAGTGTTTCTACCATGAGTGGCATTATCTCCCAGCCAAATTAGTGTCAAAACATTTCACAGAATATTTACCAATACTTTTAATAACACAGAGAAAATGGCAAATTCATTACAACAAGAAATAAACAGTTGAATATTTTTTAAATAATTTGATTGGCAGTTGCTTCTAACTCAGGTAGAAATTACTTCCAGTCAAATTATTTTCAAAATATTTACTTACATGTAGTAAACAATATGCTGAATTCCTGGCATGATTGCTATGAATGTATTATATAAGGCTTCATCAGTGAAAGGGTTAAATTAGAAATAATTAAGTAATAAATAAGTAGTAATGTTGAATATTTTGAAATTAATTTGATTGATAAACATTCCTGCTGATGGCAGCATTCGCCTTCAGTAAAATTATTTTCGAAATATTCAACACTGAACTTTATTCTTAAATTAGTTTATGTAATATTAACATTGAAAATAGAAATTGTCAATTTGGAGATTATCTCTAAAATTTTAGCACTGGAATTACTGCCTTTCTTATTGAGCCAGATATTCAACTGTTAAAATTCGCAAAAATCGTCCTCTCTTGGTAGGAAGTTCAGTGATCAGCAAAATGGCGGTTTCTACTGCCGGGGAAATTACAAAATTAGCAATTTTAATCATTTTAAATAGAGAACTGGATTAATTTCTCTTAGAGAATTGTAATAAATCTTATTTATCTGTTGATATTGATGTATTATTTTCACTTTTTCAAAATAATATTTGCCCAAACGAAATATTCCCAATGAAATAAATACAACTTATTCAGCATCGTTTGCCTATTTTCTGAATCAGTAACAGCCATGGTACCATTCCTTTTACAAGAGACATGTATCCGGTATTCTATGACAAAAATACACCGGTTCCTCAATGGCTACAATCGCAAATGATATATCATTTTGTAAGGCATTCTCTGTACTTTTAGAAACTGTAATTGAAATGTCGACCAGTGTTGCCCACAACATCTGATTTTTGCGGGTCCCAAGGACCCCACACTCTCAGATTTGGGGGTCCCACTGTAAAATCGGGGGGTTCCATGGGGTCCTCATCTGAAATATGGGGTCCCATGTTTTTTTCTTAAAATAAACACAACACATTGATCTAATTATAAAAAGTACTTTATTAAACATGTTGAAAGCACTAGTTATGACATTGTGTAAATACTGTCAATGTATATATAGAGAATATTAACTATGCAGTGGTAAATTTTCAAGAATTTGTATTCTGTGATCTACAATGGTGGCTAAAATTGATCTATTGAAATGGCCCTTGTATATTTAACTAATAACATTTGAACTGCATGTCAATAAACAATAACTTAAAGCACTGTACTTGTTTGTTGTCTGATAAACCAACCAACCTACATTGACACCCTTGTATGATTAACATTTCCAAAGACCACTACATTAGTAATTAGCAAAGACCACTCACTGCATTAGTTTTTCTATTAAACCCTGAATTGACTTTGGAAGCATAGATAACGCATTAGCGTGTATCCAATAAGGACGCTTGTATCTGGGAGCTTTGAACTATACGCTGTTTGGAAAAAATCAATATTTTAACGTATGCCTACCTGGAGATCGACGATATCGTTGAACATCGCTGCTGGGATGAGCTTTTTAGTTGAGAAATTGGGAACACCTAACGATCGAGTATTGTTAAACATTATACACACTAATCCATCAGTCAATCAATCAGCCGCTATTACTAAATAAAAGATTGATATTGATACCGTTATTCAAACAGCAATACAAAGACATTGCCGCTAATCCGTCAAATGGCCATTCAAATGTAAAAGATATCACAATATCTTCCATATGTTCCTTTATCCATTTAGATATTTTGATAAGTAAATAGAAAAAAATATTTTGCCTGTTAGTCGTGCTTTAGGCAAGTAGGCATGCGCAAATTAATTTCAAAATATTCAGCATATTAGTGATAACAACTTTGTGATCTGTCCAATGTTCTGAGCTGTGAAAGGGTTAAGACGCCCAGCCATGTTTGTACATACGCTTGATCAGTTGTATTGGATTTCTCAGGCGTGAGTTCCTCTAGAGGGAAATTCCGCTGTTACCCAATCAAATACGTCACACTGACGTTTAGCACAACAGACAGAAACATGGCGGGTATTTTTGCAATTTGTAGGCCAAACAAGGCGACTGACATCGGACTTGTAAACTCATTATTTATAAAAAAAAAATTAGATCAAATGGAATACTAAGGATGATCTGGGGATTGTGTTTACAATTAATTTTGGCGGTTGAATCTAATTTATGGGCATTAACAACTTTGAGTTGTGCAAGAAAACATACAACAAATCATAGTCTTAAACAACGCAGTAAGTTCGTTTTTATTGAACACAATACATTAGGTATATTTTTCAAAGTAAAAACATGCACAAATAAATATACACACATGATAATATAATCGATAATTAAGCGCACGCAATGTTGCAAAGTTACCGGTTTCCGTTACACTTTTTACTGCGTCCCTCGTGCGTCCTCGGGGACGCAGAGGGTTCATTTTTATGCGTCCCTCTGCCATTTTTATGTGTATATACGCGCAAAAGGACGCATAAGGGCAACTCTGATGTCGACTATCAATGATTTTGTCATCCATACAATCGATTATTGAAAGATGGAGGTGAATATTCTTCAGAAAACAGCCTTATAAGTAAAAATATAGCTTGTAAATCTACAAAGAATGCATTCCCATGAAAAAGTTATTAAGAGTCTACATTTCAATAGCAGTTTCTAATAGTACAGAGAATCCCCTACAAAATGATGCAGCAGTTGTGAGGATTGGCATTGAGGAACCAGTGGTTTTTTTACAAACAGTCTGGGGTATCTTGTACAAAAAGTACCTGGTTTAATGTACTAATTAAATATGCAAAATTATGTAAATTAACTAATAATTTATGATTTGATTAAAATCCACATCACTGGCTCTGCCTTATTAAGATACAATTGTGTTCCCAATTTCATGGCAATAACTGCATTAGTTTAGAAATCATGGGCATATATGTTTTGAAAACTGGATTATTATATATGGTAGCATTTTAAGACAATATGGCTAGTGTTAATCCAATGACCTAACATATTGGCAAACTTCACACAAGCATAGCATTGCAATGAATAGGCCAATTTTCAAAAGGTTTTTAGTAATCAATTTGTTAAGCTGCCTTCTATCAGGAACAATATAATATAGTGTCATATTAACTACTTCAAATTTCACTCTGAACTCCCTACTCTTGGTCTGCAAATTGACATTTTCCAGGACCACTGCAGAAGACTATTGTCGCTGGATTGAGTGTTAAAAGCTTAAGAGTCGGGGAGGGGGTCTATAAAGCCTGAAATAAAGGGCTTTTAGGCTTGCGTGATTTTTCGATTTAATCGTGAATTTCGATTTATTTTTAAAATCGTGATTTTTACGATGTAATTGAGGAAAATAGGAAAATCGTCAAAAATTTGATGTTTTTTTTAAATCCGAGGTGTGTACTTTTCCGTTGCATTTTATCAGTACATGAGTACAATTATAATCGATTCACGCCTGTGTTCATTGTGTTTATATCCCGCCGTGCCATGCAAGTGTAGAATAATTACTAATCACAACACAAAGCCCTACAACAAACAAACGAACAATGGCGAGGTAACACCTTTTGTCATTGAGAAAACCAGCCAGTTACTCCATTGAATCGCCATATAATTTTCTTTCTTTCGCTGCAGACCCTGAGTCTGTCATGAAATGTCAAGTATATATTTAGTTGCAGAGTGTTAGGCAATCAGTGAACATAATTCTTTTTAATTCTAGCGTTAGCAGTTTCAGGCGGTGTAATACTTTTTCCTTCGGTTGTCATGTCAAATTAAAGAAAATAAAGCAACAGCATTCCAGATTGTTTGATTTTGAACTGTGCATTCTGTTGATTACTCTTAAATGTAAATCGTACATTCTGAAAGCAACTATAAACTGCACTATAGGACAAGTTTACGCCGTTACACTCGTACCTATTCAAAACTACCGTCCTATGTATGTGAATTGTGCAGTATCTCCCCGGGTACTAATATTAGCGTCTTCGCGTCACTCCGGTAATGACCTAAACTCATCCTACAAAGGGAGGCTATAAGCGGAAGCTGATACATCATGTCATTTATATATTTTCTCGGCGACATTTTATCTCAAATTTTGATGAAATAAATAATGTTTATTAAACTATACGCAATATTTAGGCGGTCCCAATTAATAATTTCACTCCCGCAATGATGGATATAAGGTATACATTAAGCATAGACGTAGGATGGTAAGAATTCCTCACATGAAAATGTGTTCTAATTTCGTGCTATTTTTGTGTCATTTATTTCAACTTTTTCTAGAAACAAGGCACGTTACACACACACACACACCCCCCCCCCCCCCCCACACCCTTTATACTTTTGGGAATTTGGACCTACGATTTAATCGAAAATCGCGATTTTTTTTTTTATAAAATCGATCGCGATGTTTCAAAGCAAAAATTGTGCAAGCCTAATGGGCTTTGTCCTATTTCATTGTCAGGACTATCATGCATGAATGGTATCTTATCAGTAGGCATATAATTGCCCAGGCCAGGTATTTGTTGACATAAGGCTTGAGCAAGCTCTGTTCTAATCTGTCCTACATCTCTCAACACTTTCAATGATAAATGACCAGAAATGACAATTTTTATGCTGCTAAAAAAGATTCTATCGAACATTTTGAAAGTTATTTGGTGGTAGGTCTTGTTGCTTTAAGCAGCAATTATCGTTTCCCGACAAATTATTAAGTTTACCTGTACGACTGCTTTGAAAGGTAGACACAGAGTGCTTATAATATTGTATGGGTTAAAAGACTTTACTTGTTTAATCTTATTTCCTATTACCACACCTACAGCAATTGCCCATTTCAACACAAACATCCAGAATTTCAATTTCAAACCCAATTAACAGCTAAGTTTTCAAATATTCGGAAAGTAATTTGGCTAGAAGCATTTGCTGGCTAAGCAGCAATGGATTCTAGTCAATTTATGTTTAAAATATGCAACAGTTTCCTGTATGACAGCTTTGAAATTAGATAAAAAGGCTTTATTAGTGTCATTAGTCAACTGCTTGTTATCTTATTCCCTATAAGCATACCTACTACAGCCATTTCCATTTTTCAATTTTAAAACAACTTTTTAAAACAAATGACATACATGTATGAAAACATATTACAAGGCAGATAAAGTAAAAAAATTGGCAATATCGTCTTTCTATCCCCCTACGAAAATTGGTAACTAAGTTTAACGGAAAAAGCTGCAAAACTAAATATCTTTGCTTATTGCCATCATTGTAGCGAATAGAAACATTGTATTTATGTATTTCAAGCCATAATTCAAGTGAAAACCAGAAACCAGAAGTACATTGAAATCCTTTGTAGGGCGATAGAAAGGCGATATTGCCCAAAATTTTGAGCAGATAGCACTGAGTCAGTCAAATTGTTTTCAAATATTTACTACATAGTTACATAGTTCTCTTCTGCTTTTTAGGCTATGCAGCCTGTAGCAGGTCTTCACTATCTTCATTGGCGGCCGTTGAACTAGTATGTTCGGACAGGCATGATCGGGGAATCTATCTCGTATGTGGCCTCACTGTAGTGACTGTCTAACCTTGCCTTAAATGCGTTGATGGATGGAGTCATCACTACTGACTCTGGTAGACTGTTCCAGTGGTTGGTCGCTCTACTAGTGAAAAAACGCTTTCTGGTGTCTGTGTTGAAACGTTGTTTCTGCACTTTGAAGCTGTGACCTCTTGTCCTGTTGCCTTTGTCGAGCGGTAGAATGGCTTCATGGTCTACATTGTACACATCATGCCGAAATTTTTAGATTTCTATTAGGTCACCCAGTAGACGTCTGTACACTAGGCTCGGCATTTTGAGTGATTTGAGGCGCTCTTGGTATGGCATTCGCTTGAGTCCTGGAACAGATTTCGTGGCTCGACGTTGAACATTTTCCAGTAGTTGGATGTCTTTCTTGTAGAAGGGGGACCAGATGACATTGCCATATTCTAAGTGTGGTCGGACTAGGCTCTTATACAACAGGACAAATGTGCCCGGATCTGTGTAGTCAAATGATCGTCTAATCAGGCCAACTAATCTGTTGGCCTTATTGGCTGCCTTTTCTGCATGCTGGTTGAACTTTAGAGAATTGTCTACGTACACTCCTAGGTCCTTCTCCTCTAGTACAACTGTCTAGTCACTTTCCTGCATGCTGTATTGGAATTTATTGTTAGATCTGCCTAGGTGCATAACTTTGCATTTAGTTGCATTAAAACGGAGCTGCCATGTATCTGACCATTTTTTAAGCTATTCAAGTCTTTTTGGAGTGCATCATGGACAGTTCTGGAGTTAACTCGCGTGAACAGCTTGGTGTCATCTGCAAAGAGCTTAATCATGCTTTATACTGTCTCTGGCATGTCACTAATGAAGTAGAGGAAAAGTATTGGTCCAAGCACTAGGACTAGATTTCATATCACCTCTCTGAGAACCAGTGCTTGGAATTTTGAATGAAAAGAATAAAGTATGTATATAATTTTATGTAGAAAAAGGATAAGTACTCAGCATATACTCTTAAGCACTCAAAAGTGCAAGTACAGAATATGTACTCGAGTACAAGTACAAGCACTTTGGAAATGTACTGAGGCTCAGTACAAGTAGGCCTACTCATAAAAAGGCACGAGTACTGAGCACATGCGAGTACTTGAAAATCTGTACTCGTGTACAGAATTGCCCTTATGCGTCCTTTTGCGCGTATATACGCATAAAAATGGCAAAGGGACGCATAAAAATTAACCCTCTGCATCCCCGAGGACGCACGAGGGACGCAGTGAAAAAGTGTAACAGAAACTGATAACTTTGCATGTGCTTAATTATCGATTATATTATGTGTGTGTATATTTATTTGTGCATGTTTTTACTGTAAGAAATATACCTAATGCATTGGGTAAAAACGAACTTGCTGTGTTGTTTAAGACTATGATTTGTTGTATGTTTAGAGCCAGTCATTCCAGTGTTAAACTTTCAAAAATAGGTATTTTGGTGATCTACAATAGTGGAAAAAAGTGTTAAGTGCTAAAGGTTAAAAAACTATCACTATGCATAGTTAATATTCTCTATATACACATTAACATTATTTACACAATGTCATACATAGTGCTTTCAACATGTTTAATAAAGTGCTTTATAATTAGATCAATGTGTTGTGTTTATTTTAAGAAAAAAACATGGGACCCCCATATTTCAGATCATAGATGAGGACCCCATGGGACCCCCAGATTTTACAGTGGGACCCCCAAATCTGAGTGTGGGGTCCTTAGGACCTCCAAAAATCAGATGTTGTGGGCAACACTGCTCGAATACACGAGTACTGAGTACATGACTACATTCACATTGGCCCCAACCATGGAAATAACCATCACAGTTACCA
This sequence comes from Chaetoderma sp. LZ-2023a, assembly GCA_034401795.1. Taxonomy (NCBI): domain Eukaryota; kingdom Metazoa; phylum Mollusca; class Caudofoveata; order Chaetodermatida; family Chaetodermatidae; genus Chaetoderma; species Chaetoderma sp. LZ-2023a. The sequence continues at coordinate 24,616,089 of CM067368.1, read as the reverse complement.
GTTTTCGTGACGAGTAAGAATAAAATCCCTAATTCATTAAACTTAGTATCTACTAATGCCTATTTACTTACAGTATTTACAGAAATCTTCAACCAAAATTAACAATGTAAGTCTTTGGTATTTTCGTATTTCCGTGCAAGACGTAAGTTTACGTCATTTTATTTGCTCTTCTTCCTGTTGTGCATATTCCTCCTCATCATCACCTGTTTCTGTATCTGTACGGATACTAGGCAATATCCTAATGGACATCACGCATAGGTGCGAGCCTCGGAAACATGGCTGGGTTTCACAGTCCGCAAGATTAAAATTGTCTATTGATCCATTTAAAAACTGTATGTACACTATTTACATCATATTTACATAGGCATTTTTTTACCTCTCGAAGGCTTTTGACACAATTAACCATAAAATCTTATTAGATAAACTTGCCTATTATGGTATTAGAGGATGTGCACTAGATTGGTTTCAGAGCTATCTAAGTAAAAGAACTCAATGCGTACAATTTAATGCAACATGCTCTGAAACCAGGAAACTAACTTGTGGTGTTCCTCAGGGATCCATTCTTGGGCCTCTGCTGTTCCTTTTATATATTGTAATCAAGCAGCAGCCGGATCGAATTTTGAGATTGTGTCAACTTACATTTCATTTGAACTGTGAGTTTGAACCAATTTTTATTATTCGATTGCAGTGCTCCTTACATAGGAGGGATATTCCTCTTCAGTTTGTTTATCGGTCCTTTTTGTGAAATAACATTATTTGCTGTTCGATGGACTTATGATAGATGGAGTTTATTTGAGTGCTTATCAGATGCATGCATTTATTTGGATAGATTTATATTGGAATGTGTTCACATGAGGAATAGTTATCAAATACAATTCATAGGAAATGAACGTGAATTTTAGACGGCATGGCTTTTGTTAGGCTCCAGATTTGTATATCAAGTCGTAGCTAGCTTGACACATTATAACCACCCAATTCTGATAGCCTGTTTTTTAGATTCTCATGATAATGTTGGTGTCTTGGAATTTGTTTGATGTTCTTTGAATGATGATGCTAGAAGTTGATGCAGATGTGCAATGCAACAGTTTCCGGTAGTTATTCAATGAATTTCTTGCAGATTCTCAGACCAATGCTTTCTGATGTGTGTGTTGAAATGGAATTCAGAATGGAATGGTTACATGTCAATTTTGGAGTAACGCTCTGACTAGATCGTGAGCTTTACTTAGCATGATTTCAAATCAGAATAAAAACTGCTACTTTGGCAATTGCAGTTTGTCTGACATTGAAGTTTCCAGAATATTAGCATTCTCTCTCACCGGCTGTTGTGCAGTATGGCAGTGTGATGCTTTCTATGTTTTATTTACGTAAAATGTTAGTGGGCTCGGATTCTGTATGGCCACCTGAGAAATTGGTAAATGTGGCTGTATTTTTGTACAGCAGTAAGTTGCTGTATTGCAGCGTAATTTGAAAACACTTTTGCTGGCTAGAAACGAGTGCCAAATGTGCGCACAAGACATAATTTCTGGTCACAGATTTGATTTTTAACTTATTTGTGATAGGTGTATAGTTTGCATACCTTACAGTCGGTAATAGGTAAAGCTCAACGTCATGGCCCAAGGAGGCGGGTTTCATTGCTGTAATAGCAGGTAACATTAGTTTTTGACATTTCCGCCTTCTTGTACTAAACTGTTATCAGGTCTTAAACCTGCATTTTTAAGCAGCTTTTTCTAAACCATTATTTGATTCGACGTTCATACATGCTCGCTCTATTGGTCCTTGTGGCTATGGGCTACGTTCATGGAACCAGATAGGTCTCATTTTTCTGCTGTCAGCCACATTGTCATGTGATCCACTCAATTTCAAACGTAACTAAGTTTTTACAGCCAGCCGCCATCTTGGTTATTTAATCATTATTGTATAAAATCCAGTAAGAGTATAACTTTCAGTAGACTGTATTGGATAGTCTTGTATTTCGCCAGTAACATTTGATTGGGAGATGCATTATGTTAAAATTGTCCAGTAGTAAATGAATTGAAATGCATTGTGTTAAAATCAGCATTTGGAGATAAAAATACAAGTCACGCTTCCAGATATAGAAATTACAGAGAAACTGAAACTTCTTCTTGTTGCGGATATTCAGCCACTTCGAGGCGCAACCAATCATTGTCCAATTTATGAAGATTACATTCATGTAGGCACACTTCAACAGTACATGTACAGAACCGATAATTATTATTACCTAATATATGACACTAGGAGTTTATCAGATTGTTAATTAAAAGATGCCGTTTATTGAATATTTCAAATCTGTTTGTTAAAGTGCTAGGTCATTGTCAAAGGGGTGTTCCTCCCACTTGACAACCGCTTCAGTACTAAGATGTCATAGTCTAGAGATTTCTATTAAAGTAAGTCAGTTACACACTTTTAGGCTATAGCTAGGATAGATGAACCAGATTTATTAGATAGCAGCCTAGGGCGCTTATCAGTTCTGTCTTGGCTGGTGCTGATTAATTTAGTAAAACTTTGACTGGGTACTTTAAAATTAGTTCCAAATTGCCACAAATTTGGCTCTAGGTATTAGCACCCTTTGCAAAACTTAGTCTGGTATCACATTAATCCAGGCCCCAAAGGAAAGCTTGTCCATCTTAGCAGGGAGTGCGTAAGTAAAGCAGCCGGGTCTAAACTCATTCTTGTGATGAATGTTGGATAAATGTGTTTTCAAAAACACATTTGAGCAATATGTCTCGCCATAAAGGGTTTACAATTAAGTTATAAGTCTGCTTTATTTGCCCAGGCTATTTCAAAAACGATTTCGCGCTCCTATAACCTAAGAAGTTAGCCTCATGACAGTCTAAGAATCAATAGTGTTACTAAATCAGTTCAGTAACCTGCTTCCCTAGAATTTAAGTTTCTTTGGCGCCCTTATCCTCATTCTTATTACGTTTGAATAGCTTTGCATGCAAAGTAATCTTCTGCTGATTCACCCCACGGTTCATCAGCGGCTCATGATTGCTTTCCATGCCAGGTTGTTCTAGTCAGTTTGTAGAGTTAGTTTTCCTTTTCACTTGTTAGATTTCAGGACAGTAGTTCCCCTGTTTAAGACTCTATGCTCGGCCTCAACGTGGTGCAGGGGTGTAACCCACTTGGTGTCAATCCAGACATTTGGAGGGGCTAACCAGAGCATTATGCACAACGCAAATGAATGACACTTGGAGATCGAATCAACCGAAATGGTGCTCGCCCTGTGAGGATCTGCCAGGCAGGTGCAGCGCCGGGCTCCACGCCTCGAAGGAGCCAACCCTCAGCTACGGGAGGTCCCATCAACTCATCTTGTGGAGCCAGGGGACGAGGATGGAGAGCTACTGGCCAACCGAAAGAGAAGACCAAGCCCAAAGAGAACCCCAGTATCAACATCATGCACTGGAACGCAGAAGAGGTTACCAACAAGAAATCAGAACTCGAACAGTTCCTGTACGAAAACAACATTGATATCTGCCGCATCCAAGAGACACACCTGCAAGAAGGAAAACCATTTAAGATCAGAGGTTACCAGATTTTCCGGTGTGATCAAAGAGGAAGAAAGAAAGGCGGGGTGATCACCTTGGTCCGAAACAGCGTGAACGCCAGCCAGATCAAAACCTTTATGGAAGAGGCAGAATATATCAAGATCAATGTAACAACCAGCAACTCTTTGATTGACATTGTCAATTATTACTGCCCTAATGACAAGAATCTCTCACTTGACACAATCCAGGTCCCGGACTGCCACTTCCTCATTGTGGGAGACTTTAATAGCCAGTCGCAGAGCTGGGGATACAGAACACTTGATAAACGAGGAGAAGACATTGAAGCATGGCAAGATGAAAAGCACTTTTTACTTGTCAACGATCCCACAGATCAGCCTACCTTCTACTCGCGCTGGTGGCACTCGACAACAATGCCGGACTTGGCATTTTGTACAGAAGACATTCACAGAAACCTCAGTAGAATGGTCTGATCACAGTTAGGAGGAAGTGACCACCGCTCAGTCCTCCTCTCTCTTTCTGGAAGTATTTCAACAAGTTCACCTCAACATCCAAGGTGGAACTACAAAAAGGCAAATTGGAGTCTGTTCGGCATTCGTTCCAATGAGCTTACCCAAAATATAGCAGTAGAAGGGAGAAACATCAACAATGCAGTCAAGGAATTTAATTCAAGTATCCTCAAGGCTGCCAACGAAGCGATTCCCCGAGGGTTTAGGAAAGACTACTGCCCCTACTGGACAACAGAACTGCAAGCAGCACATGATAAACTAGACAAGGCCAGAGAAGATGCAGAGGGTAATTCCTGTCATGAAAACCACTTCACACTACAACAAACTAAAGCCAGATATCTAAAGACCAAGCAGGAGGCCAAAAGAAGAAGCTGGAGGGAAAAGATGGCAGGGTTTAATTTAGAGAGAGACACCACAAAGCTATGGAGACTGACTAAAGCCCTGAATGATGAGGGTGTCGGGGGAGAGAAGATTACTCTTGAAGAAGATGGACAAACACTGTCAGGAAAGATGGCTGCAGATGCCTTTGCGAAGGCATATGCAAAAGAAAGCAACATTTCTATACCACGAATGCGTCAAAAAGAGGTTAGAAAAGAGCAAAAGGAAAGAACAGACACCAACACTCACGATGCAATGAAAGTTGACATTAGTTTAGCAGAACTGAAGAAGTCTATCCGCCAATTGAAGAAGAAGAAATCTCCCGGGCCAGATGGCATTACGAATGAAATGATCCAACACCTTGGTAATGCATCTCTCCGCAAGTTGCTAGACATCTTTAATCTAAGTTAGACCAATGGAGAGGTTCCTCAGTGCTGGAAGGAAGCCAGAATGACTCCTATTCTGAAAAAGGGAAGAACAAGACGAAAGTGCGGTCCTATCAGTCGTACAAGCTGCATATGCAAGACCATGGAGTGCATCGTCAACCAGCGGTTGCAGTGGTACCTGGAGTCGGAGAACATTATAGTTTCAGAGCAGGCTGGCTTCAGACGATACAGGAGCACAGAAGATCAAACAACACATCTTGCACAGGTCATAGAGGACACTTTCCAAGCCAAGAAGGTGATGCTAGCTGCCTTTATCGATCTGCAGAAGGCATTTGACAAGGTGTGGAAGGATGGCCTCCTCGTGAAGCTCCGGCGCACAGGCATCGGTGGCAACATGTTCCGATGGACCAAGTCATACCTACACAATCGCAGAGCTAGGGTGCTGGTGGATGGACAATCTGGACAGAATGTATTGCTGAGACAAGGGGTACCACAAGGCGGAGTATTATCACCAACTCTGTTCATACTATTCATTAATGACATTGTAGCAGAGCTTTTCAATGGGATCCAAGCAGCCCTCTATGCAAATGACCTCATACTCTGGTGCACCGAGGAGGACACAATGACTGCCACATACAGAATGCAGCTCGCCTTGGACAGAATTACAGCTTGGGCCTTGCTATTCTCACTGTCCACCAAAACCAAGGTTGGCAATCTGACACTGGGAAGTACTCCACTCGAGTACGAGGACCAGCAGACATACCTGGGAATCACCTATGACAAAAGATTAACATGGAAGGAGCACATGCAGAACGCAGAGGCAAAGGCCAGAAGAAAGCTAAACGCCATGAGGAAGCTGGCAGGATCAAAATGGGCGCCAATGCAAGGATCCTCAAGACCATCTACCTAGGTGCCGTACGACCACACCTTGAGTATGGATCCAGCTCATGGATGACAGCAGCTAAATCGCATCAACAGAACCTTGACAGAGTACAAAACCAGGCACTGCGCATCATCACTGGTGGAATGAGATCAACACCAATAGAAAGAATGGAGCATACAGCAGGCATCCCCCCACTTAGTAAAGGAAGGGAATGCAAAGCACTGATCCAAGCTGCAAAGTTCAAATCGTTCAACAACCAACCGATGAAGATCAGGCAAGCACAGCTGTCATCAGGAAGACTTAAAAGATCAAGTTTTGTGAAAGAGACAAAAGCACTTCAAAGGAAACACCAAGAAATATTGCCAGCACAAATAGAAGATCCAAACCACACCCTTGATCCTCCACCCTGGGAAAACAAACTAGAGAGCATAGCTATTCTCACCACAGTACCTCATCTCACAACCAAAGATGAACGCGGTGATGTGAGCAAGAAGGCCCTGACCCTAGCCATGCTGGGAGAAATGTACCCTCAGGAGACATGGATAAGGATCTACACAGATGGATCAGCCAAAGATGCAATTATGAGCGGCGGAGCTGCCGGACTGCACATACAGTATCCAAACGGACAACATGAGTCAGCTGCAATACCGACAGGCAAACACTGCACAAACTACAGAGCTGAAGTCGAAGCACTGGTTCATGCAGCTAATACCATCAGCAGAACAGCAGACCCTATTGCACAGATTGTCTTTTTATCTGTTGCCCGCTCCGTCCTTGAGGCTATCACCAAAGGTAAGCTGCCACAACTTGAAGGAGCACTACAAACCATCAAATGCTTTCGGATAGCATTGCAGTGGATCCCCTCACACTGTGGAGTCCAAGGAAATGAGGAAGCAGACAAGATGACAAAGGTGGGTGCAGAATAGAATCAGACAGAAAACATGGTTACACATACAGAGACGAAGACTATCATCAAGTCACTCTATAGAACACCTCAATCAGAAGATGCCTACCATCATCTCTCGAGGCCAGAGCAAGTGACCATTTTTTCGTCTCAGAACTGGACATAACAGACTAAACCAACACATGTACAGGCCGTTCCACATTACGACATCGCCCGCTTGTCCTTGTGGAGAAGCAGAACAGACCACATACTTCAATGTTGCAGTACGTATCAGCTGCTGAGAGAAGAGATCTGGCCTTTGTCAACCTCTTTTCTTGAAAAGCTGTATGGGCCTGTGGAAGAACTGTAGAAAACCCCATATTTCATCTTGAGAATGGCTCTCCAAGTGTGATACCAGCGATCGAAAAGAAGAAGAAGAAGAAGGACAGTAGTTTGTTGTCAGTGCTTTCCAATTGGTACTTATTGCAGAATTGCATTCATACTTGGTACTTGTATACCCGACAACGTTGCTGAGCCTATTTTCAGTGTTTGAACCCTATCAGGGTGTCTTGCATTTGGTAGTCTTGCCGGATTGTACTCGCCGTATTCTGTTGCCAGATAGTGTTAACACTGTCACACCATTAGTATTTGTAGTTATATCAAAGCCGGATAGAATTTAAATTGGAGTGTTGTTGCCAGATAGTGTACTTAATCGCTATCACTACAGTTTTTAATCTGTGCACCATTTGCTTGCCAGTTTGTTATCATTAGTCTCTACCGTACCTATTGTTTATAATAAGTGACATTTATTTATAACATTCAACTTTGATACCAATCACTAAGTCAGTTTCAATTGCCCTTTCTAACAGTGATTTTCAAGATAACCATTACACTTTTCTGGGACACAGTAGGTTAATTTGACCTTTAAGCCGTTAACTAGCTATTAGTTCATTAGGTTTTTCCATTTGTTGGTATTTGAACTGTTGTTCTGTCCGATTGCAATTAAATTGCAAGGCTGGCCAACAACCTTTCAACTAACAAATTTTAGCTTAAGATCTATTTTTCTTAGTAAACTCGGTCATTTCTTGTAGAACCTTTATATTCCATTACCCTTCCCATAAGAATTTGATTCTTCTTTAGAATTTTGCCCTCAGGCATAGCCTTAGGTAACCCATCAGGATCTTAGTGCCAACCCTTCCTATTGCATCTATAAGACCCTCTACATCGCACTGTCTTTGCACTAACATCACATTTGCACACTTTGCTCCTCAAGATGTCCAACAGAGTCATCTGACCCTGTTTAAATTATGAACATTTCATCTTAAGGCACTCAGTGGATCTTTCAAGCAAGTCAGTTGTTTGAGAGGCTCATGGACAGCAGGGAGATGGATCTTCTGTGTATAAAGAAGGGCTTAAACTAGGTCAATGATGCAGAGATGAAGCAGCTATTCGGTGACACAAGCGAACTTCAGATGCAGACTATTAGCAGGGTGGTGGGCGGAAAGACATGTGGGGAAATTCTTACCCATAGGTCCCATGTAACCCATAATTAGTCACCTTTTCCTGTCCTGTTCCTGGTTTTAGTAGCATTTGTTTTGGCCTGTTAAATCCTTATTTTATTACAATATGAATGATTTACCAAACCTCTTTAAGCACACGCCACTAATACTGTTTGCTGATGACACCAATGCCTTTTGCTGTGATGAGAATATAGATAGGTTGTATTCAAAAGTATATAAAAAAAATAGAAGAAATTACAAATTGGTTCTCAATAAATAAATTATCAATAAATGTCGATAAGACTAATTATATGTTATTTACAAACATGACGAAACCACAAAAAAGTGAAATTCCAAAAATCTACATTAACAATAAGGAGATCGAAGAAGCCCCATTTGCTAAATTCCTTAGAGTATACTTGGACAAACATCTGACCTGGGCTAAACAAATTGAAATAGCTACGGCAAAAGTGTCCAGGAGCATATGTGTTATCCAACGACTAAAGCTGTATATGACACCAGACACTGTTAAAACTCTGTACTGCACACGTGTCCTTTCTCATCTCACCTGAAATGCTATCTGGACTGCTGCATACAAGAGCAAAACTAACAAACTAAAAAAAAATGCATAAAACTCTTTACTAAATGACCAGTGGGCCAGAATATATTCAAAACACCGAAATTACTTAAACTCAAAGATATCGGAAAACTACAGATGTACAATTTTGTAAAAGGCTTTCACCACAATGCATTGCCACAAACCATAGCCTCCAACTTTACATTCAACACTGACATCCATAGACACAATACTAGAAATAGACATAATCTACATACCAAATTCACAAGAATGGAAACAGGAGCACAACTCATTACAATAACAGCCACAAAATTATGGAACAGCACCAGCACAAAGATACGGGAACAGATCCTAAATAGAAAATCCTTCAAGAAAATTGTCAGGGAGCCCATAATTGGTGGGAACTGATGTGTAGTACATTTGTATTCGTCAATGTAAGGACTCGGTGATAATCAACCCTAACTAAAGAATATCAGTTGACATAACAAAGCAATTTACTACTGCTGCTGCTGCGGCTGCTGCTGCTGCTGCTGCTGCTGCTGCTGCTGCTGCTGCTGCTGCCGCTGCTGCCACTACTATTACTACTCACCCACCACCACCACCAATTCAGCTCAGGTGAATCCAATCTGCATGTTACAAACTAACCTATACATAAACTACAGGGGCAGAGCTTGGCTTTGCCAATACACCAGATTGGCAGTCTAGACAACCATCTGTTATCATTTGACATTTCCGACACTGCTGACCACATATACCCTCTATGGTATCCGACACACCGTAACCATGCACAATACACCAAAAACCATGAATGCACAATACACTAATCACCATTAATGCAACTGCCGAAGTGCCGGATTACCCCTTTGAACCCTGCAAAGCCAAATAAGCCTCAAGAACTAATAAAATAATATTTGTCTACCAATGCTGATTCTGCCACTGGAATAAACAATTTTTTAAATCAGGACAGCCCCAGCATATCCAAAAGATTACCAATATTTGCATTGTAGCTGATAGTCATGGAATGCAGCATGAACGGATTAATGGGTTGAATGTGTTTAATCTAACCAAACTGGTTGAGGGTATTAGTCCCATATCTAATAGCTAAATCTGGTGTTGTCGGGTAGCGGAGAGGTGCCACATAGCACGAGCAATAAATTTCAATCCAAGATATGTGAGCTGGTCAATGCTGAATCTTTACGGACTGGGTAGACTGGAGGCACCAGCTTTAACCTAAGCAGCAGCAGCTTTCAGGCTGGCTAGTCCTAACACATCTAGCCATTGCATAAATAAGGGGAATTAAGTGAACGGGGCAAAGGTGTCAAACGTGTCAAATCTAAACCTTTTCTCACCTAGCAGCCAGATCTCATATTTACTCTGTACCTGTAGTGGGCGATTGCTGCCAGTATGAGTCAATCCCGGCCATCCTATCTATCCCAATTTCACGTCAACGCTTTTTATTTATTTCAAATTCTGATATAATACTTCCCATTTTATCAATCTACAATGACAATAAGAAACACGGCTCAATACTAGCTGATTAACTACTGCTATTATTAATACTATTACTATTATCATGTTATTATGTGGTGCGTCTCTTTCGGTATGTTGACTTGCCTACGTGTATCTGTACATCTGTCATAAAATTTTTGTCTGGGCCAGATGGCATCTCCCTAATGGACAGACACTGTATAAACAAAGTTTCCTAATTTCGCTTCTTCCCCAACCCTTTGTACTAGGATGGAACAATTTTAAATTTTCAAAATAAAATAAATGGCCAAAGATAATAAATGTTACATTTTCTAGGCAATGTTTGATGGAAGATGCAGCATTCGTAGACAGCAACAGCGTCCACCAAAATTGCTGAATATTGGATGCCAATTTCTCTGACATAGTGATAATAAAGGGTGGAAAATTGTCATCAGAGTGGTAGAAGTTATCAAACTTACGACAGATATACCATGTTGAACAGCATATAAATGCGCCACAACAGATGGGTCCCAATCAGATCTCAATCATCTTGAATCTTCATCTGATATCCGCTTTCTCAATGGATATATCGGATGCCGATATTCTATTATAAAATATCTATCTAAGTCACACCTACATACAACTTCTCACCCCAAATACCACTGTGACTTTGTTAAGACCCCACCCACCTTCCCCTCCTCCCCCACTGTACCACATTTTTGTTAAAAAAACTGTGTCTACAATCAAAAATCCTAGTTGGTATCTAAAAGACCCTTTATATGTAGAATACACTACATGTAGAACAATCATGACAATATGGTACAAAAAATAGATGTTGTGCCGTTCTGTGTTCTGTGTTCACTCACAGATGTTTGTATAATTAACTATCACCCTATATATTGTAATGTTTTGTTATGTGTGTATGGGGTTTATCGACTCATAGGCTCTGCCTTTGATGGACTGCCCAATTGTAATGCCTGTATATTGTATATTAAGCATGAAATAAAAAATCTTGAATCTTGAATCTCGAATCGTCTCGTTCGGTCTTAGAATGTCGTCTGACGGATGCACGTCTTAAATATCTCTACATCCATGGCGGTGATTTTTTCTTCAGCCAGGTTGTTCCATACAGTTCTCGGTAGAAATGAGCTATGGTACTGGCTAACTGTTGTCTGATATGGCTATAGCTTCAGTGGGTGACTGTGTCTGATGGTGTTTACGTTGGCCCACTTAGGATGGTATTCTGTTGGTATAGCTACTTGCCCATGCAGGATCGTGTACATGAAAATGACATTGGTCTTCATTCGCCATTGTGCAAGGCTTTCCCTCGTATAGAAGTACGCTGGGCGACCTGGTACAAACCTTGCAGCCTTCCTTTGTATGGCTTCAAGTTGTTTTTTCAGGTCACATGTTGGTGGATCGCAGACTGTTGAAGCGTATTCAATTTTTGGTCTGACCGGTGATTGGTAGGCGTGTTCTTTGATGGATGTTGGCATGATCTTAAATTTCTTGCTAGGAATCCACGCACTCGGTTTGCAGATGATGTTGATTTAGATATCTGATTGTGCCATTTTAGGTCGTGTATTAGTTGGACGCCGAGGTATGGCGCGTATTTACATTCCTCCAACCTTTCCCCACTCATTGGCTGTGATGAAACCTGGATGAAAGTATGTTCAGAGCCCTTTTCTAGGCCCTTGCCATGCCACATCTGGAATATGCTGTAGGGGTTGTTGACAAAAACAAATTACATCTTATTCACAAATAAAACAAATGAAAAGGACTGATCTCCCAAAAATTTATGTACATAATCAAGCAATACGTGAGGCACAATTTGCAAAATTCTTAGCTGTCTTGGGTTGCAAAGAACATTTGTATTATCTGTTGACTAAAAAGCTTCTTACCAAAACACTGTATAAAAACAATATATAGCACGTTAATATTACCGCAAATCACATACTGCAACACTATTTGGACTAACACTTACTCATCAAAACTAAAAAAAATTAAAGACACTTTAGAAAAATGCTATAAAGATATTTTCTCAACCAACAGCGGGTCAAAATGTTTTCAAAACAGAAAAACTATTGAAGCCTGAAGACATAGGAAAGCTTCAACTATACTCAGTCCTCAGAGACTTCTATAACAATAATCTACTAACCCCATTATTAACCCTCTTCAAGAATAATGAAGACATCCACTCACACAACACACGATCACGAAAAAATCTGCATACAACCTACAGAAGCCTCCAGACAAAAGCCATCAACAAAAGCAATACACCTATGGAACAACACAGACACAGACATCCGCACACAGATTATCACCAAAAATCATACAAAAGAACCTCAAAACAATTATTATAGAAGCCTACTAACCCTTTCGCTGACAAGTCCCTGACAAAGTTCATTGCTTATGATACACATCTAGTTCTGTTGGGTGTTTTGAATTTGGTCTGACTGGAATCATATTGTTAGCTTCATAATGATGTTGTGGATGTAAATGGAAGGATGTACGCCTGTGTATTTTTATAGTAACCAAAGTCATCTATTATTTATATATTTATATTTGTAATGTGCAATAGTTGGATCCTTCGAAACACGTAATTTAATGTTTGTATTGTTCGTCTGTCAGCTTCCAGTCGGAGTAATTTCAAAATATTCAACAGTTTTCATAAATTGTTGCCTCTGGACTTAAGCGAGATATAGGATACTCATCAGGGAAAGGGTTAATCAGCTAAAGACCCCTTTAGAAGAACACACGAGGAGGGAGTATGGCTGTGGAAGTCTGATGGATTTACCAATCTCATTAATTTTAGGAAGATCATCTCTACCACCATGGCTCATCTTACACTATGGCTCATCAAACACTATATTAGTATCAATAATAATAATAATAATAATAATAATAATAATAATAATAATAATAATAATAATAATAAAAAGAATAATACATCACATACTAGATTAGTGTCTTTAAGCTCGATGCCCCTCCCCCCCCCCACCCCCACCTCCCCAACCCTCTCTCCAATACCTCTAGCAGCTTAAAACTGCAGATCTTCTAGCACTAAGTATTACAAATTTTAAAATAGTGCATATGTACTGTGGGTGCAAGTGGAAAAAAAATTTATATAATTATATATATAATTTTTTTTTAATATATATGATGTACTTGTGAATGGTCATTACATGAGAGCACCGGTTGACACCGGAAGTTCTGTATCATTCATAAAGGCGTCTGTAAGAACTTAGTCACAAAGCCATCAGCAAAATCCGTGATGCTCGCCGCCAGTAATTGTAAATCGCCAGTTGTGAAGTCCAGCTATCCCTTCAACACCACACACATCCTCAACAAAAATTGATGATTATTGACAACCTTGTAGCAGATATCATCCTGTGTCGAGATTTCATGGCCAAGCACCAATCTGTGATTTTTTTCCTTTTGGGGGCTCTAAGAAAGAACTGACTATTTGTGAAATCGAAACTGAATATACCGCTAAGGTTGAGCCACAATCCATATTTCAGAATATCACTACTGACAACTGTAAGCCAATTGCCACTAAATCTTGACAGTTCAATGACTGCAACCAGAGGTTTATCAATGCGGTGGTGTCTCGTCTTTTAGCTGAGGGTGTAATCGAGCCAAGTCATTCACCTTGGTGTGCACAGGTTCTAATAGCAGTGAACGGTTCCAGTAAGAAGCGTATTGTAGTGGGCTATTCTAGAACCATTAATCGCTTCACACAATGTGATGCTTACACGATGCCACGCATTGATACAATGGCAAATTCTCTAGCTCAGTATGATCCATATGTTGATTAAGTTGAACTATTTGAAGCAAATGATCAATACGCTTATATCAGACTGTGTAATGGACAGGAGAAAACTGCCCCCAGTTGTAGTGTGAATGGACAAAAACCGTGTTTGTCTCGGGAAGCTCCATCTGAGCTTCTACGAGATTCCATACAGGACAATGTTTCTGATCCCTCAGAAAAGTCAGTTGAATTACTTATTTTCAAATGACACTAATCGTGAAGAGACTCATGTATCTGATGATACCTATACTGATTCAGGTGTTCATGATGACCAAAATGAATTCAGGTGTTCTGCTAGAATTAAGAAACGTCTAAATAGACTTGATCTGTATAATGGCAATTCAACATCTTTCAAAGAGTCAAATTGTACTAAAAGAATATGTATTATTTCATAGGTGGGGTGAATGTGATAGTTCCGAGTTTTCACATATTCGTTTTGCCATCTATTTCTAGACATGTCTATGGTTAAAATACGAGTTCGTTTTTCTGTTGATTAAAGCCAAACTTTAATCTTTAACATCAGTTGTTTTATCATGAACATTAGTTGGTTTACAACAGGCAGTTCCATACCAGCCTAGGACATGCTTCACAGAGACAGTATTTATAGAAATCAACTTAGTACAGGAGAAAAATTATTGATCGGATGTATATACCACAGTGGGAGTGGAACAGAAGATAATAATGCCAAATTGATGGACCTAATTAGAGAAACAAACACAGCAGGATATAGCCATGTAATGTTGGTGGATGATTTCAACTACACAGAAATTAACTGTGAAAGCTGGAGTGTCAACACAAGTGATGAACTGAGATTTGTTGAGGGGGTCAGGGATGCATTTTTATTCCAGCATGTCAGTAAGGCAATAAGAGTTCGAATCAATGTTTAACCAAGTGTATTGGACTGGGTGTTAACAAATGAAGGAATGGCTGATGAGATACAGCATCTGAGTCCAACTGGAAAAAGTGAGCACACCACCTTGTGTTTTAGTCTGACATGCTACACCAATATCAAAGTAGGGCTTAAAGAGAAAATATACTAGAACAAAGCAGACTTCGTCAATATGAAAAGGGAACTACTTAGCATATAGACTGTGATGAGAAATTAAAAGAACTGTGAGGATAAAGTAGATGATAAACTGTCTATTTTCGCAAGCACATTGCATGAACTTAAGATTAAATATGTACCTAGAAAAATGGTTCAGACGAATGGAAACGGTAAAGGCAATCAACTGCTGGACCAAGCCACATTAAAAATAATAAAGAGAAAACATACAATGTTGAAACGATACATGGCGACAAAGGATGGAGAGAAATATAAAGAATACTGTAGGCTCAGAAACAAAGTGTGAACGTTAACAATGAGAAAAACATTTGAAGAAAACTTAGTGAAGCAAGCCAAGAGTAACCAGAAAGTGACTTGGAAGTACATTACATTGAGATGCAATACAAAAGCAGAGTATCAGCCATGTACATAGAGCCTTCAGATAAAAAGCCACGACTAACTATAAATGACAGAGAGAAAGCAGAGGTTGTCGCAAACTTCTTTTCTAGTGTTTTCACTGTGGAGCCACAAGGGGAAATTCCAACACCGTAAAATCGTGAACACAACAGTAAAGATGGTACCACTTGAGGTCACGAAGGAGACTGCAGAGAAGGCCTTAAAGAAATTAAACAACAGTCAATCTCCAGGGCCATACTGCATCCATCCGAGAATTCTCAAAGAGTTGGCAAAACCACTCACTATCCTATTAGCGAATATATATTCGACTTCTTTAGAAACGCTGACAAGAAACAGGCAAAGAATTATAGACCAGTAAGTCTTACCAGCATCCTATGCAAGGTAATGGAAGGCACAGTTACGGACCAAATTATGTGCTACATGACTGAAAATAAACCAGTTCAGATTTATTAGTGGCAGGTCAGCAACATTGCAGCTTCTTCATATCCTCGACAAATGGACAAAAGCAATTGATGAAGGCCATTCGGTAGATACAATATATCTAGATTTCAAAAGGCTTTTGATACAGTCCCATACAGAAGGCTCGTGGATAAAATGAAGGCATAGAAGATAATAGATCCAATTCATGGATGGATTAAGTCATTCCTTAATAACCGTGTTCAACAAGTAGCCGTAAATGGTGAGCAGTCAAGCTGGATGGATGTTTCTAGTGGAATCCCTCAGTGGAGTGTATTGGACCCATTGCCCTTTGCTATTTATATAAATAACTTACCTAGACAAGTGATTTCAGATGTGTATCTCTTTGTGAATGACATAAACACTTTCTGGACTATACAAAATCCAGAGGACAATGCTACACTACAGGCAGACTTGAATGAGCTAAACGAGTGGTCAAATACCTGGCTTCGCAGCTTCCATCCAGACAAGTGTGTAAAATGAGTTTTGGACAGGCAAATGCAGATGCAAGAAACTACCACATAATTGCTGATAGAAAAAACATGACATCTTGCAATCCAAAGAAGAAAAGGACGTTGGAGTGGTCATAGATGAATCATTAAACTTCGAAAGACATATCACAGAAAAAGGTGAACAAAGCAAATAGCATGTTTGCAATTATTAGATGAGCATATGTCAACTTAAATGAGAAAAACTTCATTCCACTATACAAAGCAATGGTAAGGAACCATCTCGACTATGCTGCAGCTGTTTGGAGCCCATACATACAAGAAGTCAGCGATAACACTCATAGAAAATGTGCAGAAGAGAGACACCAAACATATACCTGGTCTAAGGGAGCTTAGCTATGAGGAAAGGCTGAAAAGACTGAAACTGCCTACACTGGCATTTCGCAGAGTTCGCGGTGATATGATCAAAGTATACAAACTTCTGCACAGTGTATATATGATGTAGAAGCAGGATCTATACTTGAGCTAAGAGAAAAGGTAGTCGATAGAGAAGAGGCCAGGGGACATGATAAGACAACTTTCCAGCAAAGGGCAAAACTAGAAGTCCGCAGAAACTGTTTTCCAGTCCATATCCTCAAAGTCTGGAATAAATTACCACAGTATGTTGTAGCTGCTCCATTTGTAAATACCGTCAAGGCCCATCTAGATAAATACTGGAAAGCTCAGCCATTGGTATATGACTATACAGCGCTGATAGAAACTGAAGGAGGAGGTGTACATTGCCATGATGAAGAAGATCTGACAATTGAGGCATAAGCCTGCGGCCAGAAACAACATACGTAAACAGAAATAAATATGCCCCTACTTGCAGTACGACTATGGCTACTGACAGGATGTTACATTCTTCAGCTAAACATAGCTAATTTTAGCTGCTACACTGTTAATCCAACCTGCCTACTGCGTAATGGTGAACCCGAGGACCTTCAGCACTTTCTGAATGCCTGCATGGCTCTAACTGAAATCCGCACAAAATGCCTCAATTTGATCTACTCTAACAAATGTACCACGTGCAACACCAACACCTACAACATCTGGACCAACAACAACATCCTACCATCATTCCTGCTCGATCCTGCTACACATATTTCTAACAAAACAAGCTGCAACTGCCATCATAAACTAGAAATGTCAGTGCGACAATACTTCTACTCACTACACATCACAGGACCACAAAACTCGCAATTATAAACAGTAATAAATAGACCAAGTAGTTCATACACAAGTCCGTTTCTAGTTTTGTCATCTTTGTATTTTACTCGCCTGGGTGTGCTCCCATATATGTGGGGGATTTCCAAAATGAACTGAACTGATTAGTTATAGAAACTTCCATAGGACATTATCTTCGCCGTGCATTCATCAAATAGCTGGTTTAGACATGTTTTTTCCCTCTGATTAATTCGGTAAATTTATTTGTTGGATTTGCAGAGTTTTCTGAACTGCTTAGAATATCATTCGATAGTTTGTTCCAATCTCTTATTGTACAGGGAAAAAAGCTGAATTTAAAGACGTCAGTTCTTACATAAATTTGGTTGAAGTGGCTTGTGCATGTTTTTCGTTTTCCGAATTGTAGTCTGTAGACATCTTTTGTTTGTTGCTATAGACCTTTGTAGAACAAAATAAGATGGTTTTGTTTCCTTCTGTCTGACAATGGTGGGAGTTTTAGGGTTTCCATTATATTTGTCATACTGCAAGGGGGGGGGCACAACCATCACAGATCCGGAAGACCAACGTAGAGCCGTCGCTAATTATTATGAAGATCTTGCTATTCCAAAGAATGAACCACATCTACTCTGATAAGATTCAGAAAGACCTGTTTCTCATTCGAAGAGAATGAACAGCAATATCTTCCAATGAAGTGCTACATACTATTAGGAAGCTAGACAAAGGTAAAGCCGCCAATGAATTTGGAATCCGTATGGAGCATATAATATATGCTGGTGGCGGAATACTAGCTGCACTAACTTAGACCTACAATGTTATATTATCCAGTAAGCAAATACAGCAAGCTTTCAAGTCTAGTATTATCACACATGTACATAAGAAGGGAAAAGACTCATCTTGTCTCAGCAATTGTCGTGGAATCACAGTTCCCTCACTCCTGGGAAAGATCTTTGACCATATAATATTAAACAAAATTCCGGAACATCTTCCTTATGATCAGTTATCATTGCAATTTTGCTTTACTTCCGCTTTATCCCAATGATATCCTCATTGGTGTTATTAGAAATCATGGTTGTAGCTAATGAGGCAGACCAGTATATATACTCAGCATCTCTCGATACCCAAAAAGCATTCGACATAACTCAATGAAATGCCATCTATGCGACCAGAACTTAGACCCAAATACATGGCTGATTGTGGAAAAACTATATGATGGCCAATTAGCATGCGTGAAATGGAAAGGAATATTCAATGATAGATTCCAAGTAAAGCAAGGTGCCCAACAAAGGGACATTCTTCCAACAGGACTCTACAAAACATACACCAATAGCCTGTTAATCCAACTACAAAGTCAGCAAATAGGTGTATTTATTGGTTCCATCAACACTGGATTCCAAACAGCAGCAGATGATCTTACTTTATGTAGTAGTTCCCCAGGCGAGCTCCAGCTTATGCTAGATCAAGCTCACACATACCTCCAGAGAAATATATAATATCCATCCTGAGAAAACAAACATCCTCTGTAAGCTACCAACCACTAAGAATTGTAAAAATATGCCCAACTGGAAACTCTGGAATGTAGATGTACTTATTAAAAATAAAGCAACACATTTGGTTCTCTCAAGAGCATCAAAAAATGAAGTTTCCGTCAACATTGAAGAAAAAATCTTACTTACCCGTAGAACTTTCTACTCTATGACAGGCACTGGTCTCCATGGCAAGACTGGACTCTCTCCAAGAATCTGCTACCATATACACATCATGTACATCTTACCACGACTGCTATATGGTCTTGAAGTATTCACCCCTTCCAGCAAGCATATAGTCGATTCAGAGGCATTTCACATTTCAATGTTGAGAAAGATTCTAACCCTGCCAGTATGTACAGCAAAGTGTATTGTATACCTACTGATTGGAGCCAGAACAATTGCTGCTGAAATACATATCTGGCAGATCACATTATTATCAAACATAAACAGAAGCGAAAATCCAACAATGAATAGGATAATGGAATGGCAAGCATTAATAAAGCCGGACAATTCTCATAGTTGCTTCATAGGTATCCAACATATCCTCCAGCTGTATGGGCTTCCACAACTTATGCATCTATAAAGTCACATACTCAACAAAACAAGTGGAAAGAAATGGTCAAGACAGCAGTAGATATATACTGGACACGCGAACTAACTGGAAAATGCCATACAAAGACTACACTAACATACTGTCATTTCCCATGGCTTTCTGTTGGCGGAATGCACCAAACCGTAACCACTATTCATTCAGATGTTAAGGATGTTCGGCGACATAGTATTAAAGTCAGACTACTGACCAGAACGTACCTTGTCTAGGCTAATCTCGATAGATTTCATATGCTACTAAAGTGCAATGCCCTCTTTAATCACAGAGTCAAATATTTCCTGGAGCTCAAGTCATTTAGTATACAGTACGTAGGAGACTCTACCTGGAGATCCTTAAGCAGCGATTCCAAATTACTCACAGCTCATTTTCGACTGTACAGCGCTAGCAGATTGTGGTTTGATACCAGACAACGTAAACATCTGCCAAAATATAGAAACCATAGGATGTAAACTATGCTACAGTATTCACCGCGGTAGAACTTACATACCAACAGCATAAAACGTAGAAATGAGCCACCATAACAAAACAGAAATCATACCATAATTGAGGTTCAGTAACTAACCGTGTACAGTTAATTTACTTCTCATGACTTCTCATGAACTTTATTTCTGGTGATGGGATATGTGCATGCGTGATAATATGACATGAAAATTGAAGATTATTTACCATATGGATCATATGGAAAAAGAACAGAACAGAACGTCTTCATCTGAGGTAATGGAAAATAGGGTGTGTACAGAACATGATGTATAGAATGCAGCAGGGCATTTATCAACCGGAGGAAGCTCCAAATGCGCATAACCTCACTGCAGAACACCTGAAGCATGAAGGAAATTACTTGATTTGTCGGCTACAAGATCTCATACATGCCATTATTAGGCAAAGAAAGTTCCCAGATATAGTCTTAAAGAGGGGTTTCTAATCCCACTCTACAAGAGAAAGACTGTATCGAATGACCCTCATCAATATTGCGGGATTGCAATAATGGCTGTGATTGGAAAGTGATTGGAAAGTTGGCTTGGTGGATGGTGGTGGTGGGGTGGCTTTACTATTAGTGTCTCCCCCACCCCACCCCTCAACCACTTCCACTTCAAGGAGGACTTCCTGTTCGCGAGGATTTTGTAGAGGCAGAGGATCTAACAATCCCTGAGTATGAAGCATACCTAGATGCAAAGGCTGCTTTCGATGTGGTGTATCACGATAACCTATACAGACAGCTATATTTAGATGGTGTGCAGGGAACCATGTGGATGATCACTAGAGACCCTAATTAGAATGTTGTAGCAATGGTAAAATGGGGAGGTCAGCTGTCCAATTCCTTCATTATTGATCATGGTGTAAGACAGGGGGGCGGGGATATGATTTCAACCGATGTGTACAAGAGACATATTAACCTACTTTTTTACCAGCTAGGTAGTGGAAATAAAGGAGTTATGGTGGGAACAACTAAAATTGTAAGTCCCTGCGTGGCAGATGATCTCACCATTATAGCAACTAATATAATTGACATACAAACTCAACTCAACATAAGTATAACATGCTGACACCAGGAGATATAAATATCAAGGAATGAAGAGCGGTATCATTACAAATAATAAGAATGTGCAGAGAAATGATCTAAAAATCCATTGGTAGATAGGGGGGGGGGGGGGACTATAGATGTGTCCCAGATGGCGATACACCTATGTGTAGTGAGAGAACCCAATTTTGTGAATAGTCAAGCCAACTGTGAGAACAACCTCTAGAAGGTACGCAGATCTCTGTATCGGCTGATGGGGGCAGGTATGCACGACAAAGGAGGCCTCCACCACTTGTTCTGAGAAGTTTGTTGCTAGGTTATTCCATACTAGTACTGACCCATGGACTGGAGATAGTGTTACCTAAGAGGAGTGGTGTTAAATTTCTAGAAAAAGAGGTCAGTGCCATACTTAACACGCTTCTTACATTACCAACCATGGTAGAATCAGCTGCATGTTTTTCCTTGTTAGGAATATGGCCAGTCAAAGCGATCATAGACACCAATATACTTATTCTCTTAAGAAACCTCGGCATGTGTAACAACACAGTAGAGTATGAAGTACTGAATAGACAGCTAATCTTAAAAGGTTTCCTTAAAGATCACTCGATGTGTATTGGAGAGAGAGAGAGAGAAAGAGAGAGAGAGAGAGAGAGAGAGAGAGAGAGAGAGAGAGAGAGAGAGAGCGAGAGAGAGAGAGAGAGAGAGAGGGAGAGAGAGAGAGAGAGAGAGAGAGATTGTAGAATTCATTAACAACAGTCCATGTGATGATTATAGAGCAACAGTAAAGGATGGATGCTGACCGGAACATTCCAGCTGCAGATGAATAGAAGATGTCAGCATACAGTGGTACCTAACCAAATGTGTCTGCTGCGCTTAGAACAAGTAGAGACTCTCGAGCATTTTATGTTGATATGATATGCTCAGGAAATGATCAAGTTAGACTACCAATTATGAAGGAAGTCTATTTCATAGTGGTGGATGCTGATTCTGAATTGTTGCTTGCAACGAGAGCAAACAGTAGAAAATCAGATCAGGACACCAGGGTATGCCATTTCCTATTGGACACAAGTCGAGCAAATCACTCAGATGACGTGACCCAATAATTAGTGTTTACCACACACAGACACTGTTATGCACTATACCAAGTGTGTGATAAGGCTTTATCCTCATTTCTATCAAATAAGAAGAATGACTTAACCACAGACGTGAACTGAATATGATGACAACCCTACAATAACAGCTTACTGTAGTAGCATGGATCGCGTAGGCCCGAGGTTTAATCGCTCCAGGCCAAATTGGTCCCGTCTCACCACCTAGTACAGACACCTAGGCACATGTGTATAGCCCATATACGATAGAGGTGTTAAAATGACTAAGTTTAACAAATCGCACATTGCGCATGCGCGCTATTCCAGATAGACGTCTTCACTATGTAGTACTTAGTTACCGAATATGACATGCTCCTGTACATAATTGCCCATATTTGCTAAATCGTTAATCCTTGGCCTATCTTATCCCTGCTTGGAGGAATATCAAGAGAATTGAACCAACTAACACAAATCCGTTTACAGAAATAAGATTGGACAAGAATTGGCTAAAATATTGTTAAATTAAAATCTGACTAAAATATAGTATGCACTAATGCAGGCCTATATATTTTCATGTGCCAATGACTAATAGGCGTTCCTGATTTCTTAAACTACACGCCAATGACTAAACGGCATCTCCAAATTATTATACTGTTTTCTATGCACCGATGACTAATAGGTGTACACAGGTCAGCTAAGCCTAAATCATTTTAGCTATTTTCTGTGATACTATGGCTATGGCCGACTTTTAAACCATTGATCTTTTTAATCCATTCTTAGTTAAATAAATGTACACTCGCTAACTTAATATTATGGACTTTCAATAATGCATTGCCTAACTAGTTCTTAATAGCAACACAATTTCACTAGTGACCGATTCTGTGCCAAAACTAAAACACAGGATTCGGCTTAAACCTAACTAATTAGAAGCTCAGATAATTCGGTCTGGAGAATAGCAAATTGAAGCGGCTGCCGATATATTAAAAAGTGGTCCTGCTGCATAGGCCACAAAAAGTGTGTTAATACCACACCAAAAGAGCTTGCCGAAAAGATATACAGCCGGGCCAGCAGCTTGCTTCCATTGTGGTTAACTCTGGCCATTCTGGCCACCACTAATTGTACTTCCTTCCTTCGGTTTGGTTAGGCCGACCATTGACATCACGGAGATTTCTTGATGGCTCCAATCCAAACGAAGAGTTCATATACCACCTCAGTATCTTCGATGATACCTTTAGGATTGGATCTTAAGAGTGACTGGAAGGGACCGAGTGGGTCCTCCACACCTTCAAAGCAAAGGTCACAATAGTTCAGTATCTGCTTCTTCGGCCCAGTCTTAAGTAGATAGGGTACTTATTCAATGCTTTGTGCTGTCCTCTATGTGTCCTTCTTTTGGGTGGTTGTTTGTAGCAGACAGAGACTGGGAGGCGCTCTTCAGCTCGGTCCCCTGTCGCTACAGCAGCATTTGTAATGTGCAGTCAGCTTGAGGGGGATCTCCCAATAAGTCAGACCAGAGATGGGGTGTTGAGCTGCTACTGCAAGAAGGTGAAATCTATTTAATGATAAGTAGGAATAGGCCATTTAAGGCATTACACTTCTATGTCTGGACCTAATAACTAACTGTTAGTCTAGAACTTTGAGAAGTCCGCTTACTAGCGCCACAACTACCTAACCTACCCTCAGTTGAAGATTCGGACAAGCCAATTTCTATTGAAATCTGCTTGCCGTTTCTACGTAAAACAGCGTGCAAACACCAAATAAATATATATGCAAATCAGTCTCATTTTGTTTACCGTTAAGAAGAACAGTTATACTGTTTCTTCTTCGTCCGCTATGGCGTGGTTGGAACTCCTTTTGATGGAGGCCCGCTTGAGGCATTACCTCTTGCTAACCATTTTTTTGCCTGCTTGAGGCAATTAGTTAGTTAATATTAAACTAGTAATCCTCCTCTTGATAGGAGCACCCACCGTAGTGGTAATAGTTAAAATCAGATAATAACCAAAGGAAAGTAAAATTAAACAATAACAAGTAATAAACAAGGGAAAATAAAATACACAAAGACAGAATAAAGCAACACCCCAAGACTAGGTAGCGTAATTGAACAAGAGCAATACAGAATAAAACAACACACCAGACTAGGTAGAGAGGTTGAACATGAGCAATCTAAAATTATATCACTCAGGCACATTCATTTTTTAAAAGGTTATCATAATTTCAAAACTTCTCTACGGGATAGAGCTATTTATACTCCAGCAAACACACCTTAAATGCCTAGAGGGTTTTCATCTGCAAATGCTGTGTATAATTCAATATATGCCCATCGTATGGTGAAATGTGCAGTTTTCCTTTTGCCCTGGATTAGGCCTATCACTGTTGCATTCCTACCTGGCCCAACCTATACCCCCATGCCAATCAAAATGATCAAATACTCTTGCTCATCTTGTAACAACCCAGTAAATAAAAAATAAGCAACCTTTTTATGTGATTGTTGTGCTGAACGGGTGCACTGAACTTGTTCCAAATTAACAAGAGAGAGAGAGCTAGGGGGATGGCGGAGGGAGGGAGGGAGGGACCGAGGGAGGGAGGGAGGGAGAGAGAGAGAGAGAGAGAGAGAGAGGGAGAGAGAGAGAGGAGAGAGGGGGATGGTGGAGGGAGGGAGGGGGCGAGGGAGGGGGGAGAGAGAGAGAGGGAGAGAGGGAGAGCGGGAGGGAGGGAGGGAGGGAGGGAGTGAGGAGGGGTGGGAGTGAGGGAGGGAGAGAGGGAGGGAGTAACACTCAAGAAGCTCCATCCAGTTGTAGAAATCATTAACAACAGTCCATGTGATGATTATAGAGCAACAGTAAAAGATGGATGCTGACAGGAAGAGCATCTAGGTGTTTGTACCAGGTGGTGAGACTGGACCAGTTTGTAGAACAGCATCTACCAATACAGTGTCTTTGGAAACTATATAAGATTGATTGATTGATAGCTGGATAATCCTCATCTTAATAGGTGCACCAGCTATGGCTACATAACTGTAGAGTGTGTAGTAATGCACGGTGAATTAAAATGACCAACCCATAAAGACAACACATAAAAGCATAAAATCATCAACCTGATAATCGAGAGTAGGCATATAATACATATAGCTAAGATGTGTAATAGATACACATGGTAATTAGATACAAATATTGATATTATTTATTTATGGTGGATAGGTTTTATCGCTTTCTTTCTACAACCTAGATTGAGTAAATAGGGGCAGCTACAGGGAAGACTGTAGCATAAGTGATGGCAGTGACTTTCTAGTTGCTGAGGAACGTTTTGGTGAATGGCTAGCATGTGTAGTACTGATAGGTGGGTATGGTCTATAATTATCTTGGTCAGTAGTTGTAGGTTGGTAGTTAGATTAATCCAGGCTGCGGGTTGACTTTTCTGGATGGCTAGCATATTTAATGCATTGAAATGAGGTCTACGATGGGCTAGCAGAGTTGAACATTGGATGAACATGTGTGAATAGGTTTCAGGCCCCATATGGCACAGCTGACATAACACATCAGCACTATTTATTTCGAATTTAGACACCAGAGATTGGATTAGGTAAGCACGTGTAAGAAATCTTAGTTTAATGACACAGCGCTTAACATCCTTGGAGTCACTTTCTACCAGATTTATTGATGGACGAGGGCTACTGGGAGAAAGGGATTCGATGTTGTAGTTAATCATTGTATGCCTACTTCTAAGCTTTAATTCAGCCAGGTTATTATGCTTCCACATGTCTTGAGATGGAATTTTGACTAGAAGTTGCTCTATGCTTGGTAGTCCATGCATTTTGAGAAGTTGCTGCACGCAATTAAACCAAGAGTTAGAGGAACATGACTTCATTGCAATTTGTCATCGTGTAATGTTAATCAGTGACATATTATCACTACGTATGATGTTTGCTAGTAGATTTAGCTGGCGTACATGAATTTCAGCTTCAATAGGCTTGATACGATGGAAACTATCTAATAGATGATTAATTATGTGTCTTGTTGAGCATGAAGATTTCTAGGCCATATAGAGGACGTGGCATGACATAAAGTAGAAATAATTTGAAGCCGATCTTTGCCATCATGCCATTGTAGCCATGGGGTACAAAGCCAGTGAGACTATAGAAAGTTCTGCGGGCACATCAAATTCTTTCTTGGACATTTAACTTTGTCTCTTCCTTTGTTTTGTAAGTGCGGATTAGACCAAAACGAGTGGTCATACTCAGAACGGTCACAATATTGTTCCCAAGAGTCCAGCGTGGAGTTAACTGAATTTGTTTCTTTGAGATATTTTCTTTAAATTACTGATTTTCAGGATGAATTGTGTACCTTTCACGTTTTGCATATTGATATGTCAAATCCAGCAGTTCGATAGATGAGTTGGTGATGAGGGTAAGATCATCTGCTACCATTGGAGATCTGGTATATTGTGAACCAATATAGGTTACTTATTGAAGTGTTTCTAATCGTTTGAGGAGACTGTTAATTAGATTATGCATTTTTAGATAACAATACAGAGCCATGGTGGTGTATTACCTGCAACAAAATGCAATTCCCATTTCATTGCTATTGCAAACATATTAGGTCCTGTAGCACAGATCGACCGGATGGGTACCGCGGCCATCTCAGCTAAGCTGGGTACGGAACGACCATCCCGGATTCACTCTGAGTGCACCCCCCCCCCCCCCACCGCCTGGGTAGGATAGTGTAGCGCGGACCGACTTGAAAGGTACTGACCATCCCAGCAAAGCTGGGTACGGAACGGCCACTCCGGATAGTACACGCACATAGGCCCTATGAGAGAGGTTTCTCGTAAAAAATCGGCTAAGTCCGATAAAACGTGTGGTGCGGATGCGCGCGTGTCAGAGCTTCCCTGACAACACATCTTAGAATTGGAAGCGAGTGCATAGTGTACCGAGTAGGTACTCGTAAGTGTTTATAATTCATCAGTTCTCGTTGTTCTTGGTACCATTCACTGTAGACCATTTATAAATCGTCCCAGAAATGGCTGAGTTATCCACGGAAAACCCCCTTGAATTATGTTCAAAATATTACTTTGACATCGTAGAATGTTCTAGAACATGGCAAATACGCAACTGACCTAGATGCACGTTGATTGGCTATTGGTCGGCCGCTGATTGGCTGAGGCGCCCAGCTCTGACGTCACAGCGAATATAAAAGGGGTGAAAATCGAGAATCAGGAGCATCACCAGTGTGGAAGCTGGACCCGCCCAGGACGACTGGACCACCAGGATGACGGATGTAATTGCTGACCTACAATGATCTTCACTTCAACGGGTGTCTTACGGATCTCAGCACATCCGCGGTGGTAGGATGTCCTCAGCTTGCACAGAATTTTGGATACTCATGGATGGCCATCCGGGGGAGGTAGACTTTCTTAGGGAGCCTTCCCGAGAGCGGGCCGTGTGGGCCCGGGATGTAATCCTACACAATGTAGAGCTACGGTGATTCTTGGTGGATGACTCGCCAGATCTGCCAACCACACTGAAAAGTGGACACTAAATTCCACACTGCACGCTGTGTGTGTTTTCATTAACTTTTTGACCACGGTCTGGTGGACTTTGCTAGGTGCACCGCGAGAGCTATGCGACGCATCCAGCACCGTGGGCCAAGTTATGTAACTGCTTAACATTGCATACCGCCCTCTCTGTTAATGGGCAACCTTCATCTTTATTATTTCTGTCACCGGATGGATAACTTTCTCACTACCGTATAAATTATATACCAGTTGCTGGGACTATCTAATAGACATCTTTTCACGGCTCTGTTCCACTGTCCTGAGTGTGTACCGTATCTATCCTGTCTGGAGACGTCAACTTGTGGAGCCAACCTGCGGAAACCAGCTGCGAGAATCACCTGCGGAAATCACTCCAGCTCCAGAGAACGTGTCGACTCATGCTATGAATATGTTAGCGCCTCAATTTCAGTAACATAGTAGCCTGTTTCGTATTGATGACTCAAGTAACTATACTATTGTACATCTAATTATTGTTTCCGTATTTGGTACTGATGACTAATAGGTACCTTCCTGGTCTTAGGACCCCAATTTATAATTTCTTTATTACTGTGAATATTATTCTTATTTACTGTGGTGCTCTCAACTAGCCGTACCGTCTAAGCTTATCAGTCTATGATAATTAGTTACTTAATTTAATTACAATCTACTTATTGCATTGGTTAGTTGTATTTGGCAGATAGCCATCCAGTTAATATGTTTTGTTTAATTGTAGAAAACCTTGGACCGCAGTACGCTAGGAGATACTATACACCACCGTCTTATGTAGTTTCAAAATAAGCTAAATTAGTAGGTGCCAAAGCTAGTTTCCGTTTCCAACAACCAAATGGTAGAAGCAGAAGGCCAGCATAAATAAAGTGGCATCTACCAATACAGTGTCTTTGGAAACTACATAAGATGGTGACCTGGGAATTCTTCAGAAATCGTTCATCCGTCTTCACATAAACCAGCGTACAACACCTTAACGGTAGCTTCACTAGGATTTTCAACACTTAGCATTTTCTGTTGAACAAAAGAGTGGCCCTTTTTGCCAACTCTTTTCCTCTGCTTCGGCATCGAAGGCATTTTCCTATGACGGAGGCCCGCGCGAGGCACCTTCCTCTCGCACTATCATGAAACATTCAGTGACTGAGGCCCACGCGAGGTACTTTCCTCTCGCATCAACATTGTTCTCTCTGTGTATGTTAGGGGTATATTAACTTATATTAAGTTACTCAGTGATCTCTTATGCAGATGCTTCTCTTGCGGGGATACCTCTGTAAATTCAAGGATCTGTGTGGTACCTCCGGCGACACCATGTAGAAAGGACACCAGCTAGCTATATTGTGTATTATTGTGCTCATTCTACTGTCAAATGATTCATCTTGTTTGTATAGTATTTATTAACATTTCTACCGTTTAATTATAAATTGTTCCATAACTCTATATTAGTATGGATAGGCATACCGGTGATACTAATAGTTGGGATGAGACCATTTGGTTCAATCTTGGCGGCAATGGTTGCATGGCCCCACTGGAACATTATTATTCCACTGGCTCTAGAAGTCAGTCTTTGTACACCATGGAGGGACATCACACAGGATCCGCAACCCCGAAATCCACTGCTAACCAGCCATCCTTGCGGTGTGATGGGCGGATATCTATTGGCGGATCAGCATGTAACCCCCACACCCCGTGAGCTACAATAGTACGCGTATATAAGCCCTATAGGAGAGGTTTTTCTTAAAAACGACTACGTCCGTTAGAATGCATAGTGTGCATGCGCGTGTGTCAGAGCTTTCCTGACATGTGTCAAGATTGGGAGCGAGTGCATACCTATAGTGTACCGAGACGGTACCCGTAATTTTTTTAAACTGCACCATTCTCGTCGTTCTAGGTACCTATCAGGACCGGAATGAGACGAGGATCACAGTACTTTTTACCATTTTAAAATCGGTCCAGAAATGGCCGAGTTATCGTCGAAGCTCCCCGCTAAATTATACTTAAAATATTGCCTTGACGTCGTAATCGCGTATATATATTAAACAGAATAGAGAGTGCTCTGTACACGTGATAACTACGTCACCACCTCTGCAGCACGTCTGATTGGCTGAGGCACCTAGCTCTGACGTCCCGACGAGTATAAAAGGGTTGAAACATCGAGAATCAGGAGCATCACAGGCGTAGAAGTCGGCCCGCGCAGGACGACTGGACCATTGGGATAGACGTGTGCAACTGCAAACCTACAGTGATTCCTACTTCATCCGGTGCTATTCGGATTTCAGCTCATCCATGGTGGTAATGAGTCCTCGGCTTCCACAGTTTTTGTACACCCTCTGACGGCCATCCGAGGGTAATAAACTAAATTAAAGGTTATAACTCCCACATCCGAAATTTCCTAAGGGACTCTTCCTATGGATGGGCCATGCGGGCCCGGGAAGTAATCCTACGCAATGTAGAACCGATGGTGATTCTTGGTGAATGACTCGCCAGATCGGCCAACCACGCTGAAAAGTGGACTTCAACTTCCGCACTGCATGTCGTATGTGACGAATTAACTTTCGACCAGTCTGGGTGAACTTTGCCCGGTGCGCCACAAGAGCTATGCAACGCACCCTGCACCATGTGCCAGTTATTGTATATACATTTAAATTATATAAGCAGCCCTCCCTGTTAATGGGTTGCTCTCAACTTTCATATTACCGTCGCCAGACAGAAACCTTGCAACAAACCGTTTCTATCTTGTATGAGTGAAATGACTATCTAATGGACATCTCTTAGACCATTCTGTTGTCTGTCCAGAGAATGTGCCGTATCCATCCTGCCTGGAGAAGTCAGCTTCCGGAGACCTGCTGGCGGAGACATGCACGCAGATACCTGCCAGTGATTGTACATGAATTGCCATTATATGGGTAACCCTCCCTGTTAATGGGTTGCCCTTAACTTTCACATCTCTGTCGCCGGACCGAAAACTGTACAACTTAGGCTGTGATTATGTATCAGCTATAGGTCTATCTAGTGGACATTCCCAAACTGTTCCGTTACCTGTCATGAGACTGTACCGTATCCTACATGCCTGGAGAAGTCACCCTGCGGAGACCTGCCTGTGGGGACCTGCCTGCGGATGTCTTCCAGCGGAAATCTTTCTAGCCCTGAGAACGTGTCATCTCGCGCTATGTGTATAATAGCGCCTCAATTTCAGTAATGAGTGAACTTGTCCCATACCGATGACCAATAGGTACTCGAGTAGTTTTACTATTGCATATTTAGTTATAAAAATGTTTAATTATTGCCGTATAAAGGTACTGATGACTAATAGGTACCGTACCGGTCCTAAGACCGCATTATTATAATTTCTGTTTTACTGTGAATATTATCCTTGTTTGCTGTGGGTGCTTTCAACTAGCCGCTCTGTAAGGTCTAGTGACCTGTGATACATTTTAATTATCATATTCATTATCATCGTATCCGTTAGATTGTGTATTTGTTAGTTGGGCATATCGCAAGTAGCCATCGAGTTCATATGTTTTGTTTATTTATAAAAACTCTAGAACGCGGTATGCTAGGAAATACTATACAGCAACATTATATCCACATCACGATTCACGCTAGCATCAATTTTACACTGGAGTCGCTGATCATGCTCTAAATGTTTGAGCCTGACATGGTACCAACTAAACCTGGCTTTTCAGCTCGATAGGATAGGTTTAAAGTGGTTAGGGACAATTTCTTCGTTGAAGACGCATAGTGTACGCCTCTTTTCTGGACCTATAGGGCCTCATATATATATATATATATATATATATATATATATATATATATATATATATATATATATATATATATATATATATATATATATATATATATATATATATATATATATATATATATATATATATATATATATAGTAAGTTATTGTTATCTTTCTGTGCATCCACCAGTCTTACGGCTTATTAATTGTCTGGATTCCCAATCAACACGTTGACTGGATCCGACCCTGGGAAACTATCGAAGGTTTCCGAGCAGTGATAGTTAAAGTGCTGATTTACACACACGCCCCCTCGTGTCTTCGGATACTTATTAGGTAGATCCCCCTGCCAAAGTAGGAAGCACTGTGAAACGATAATAATATTAACTTGTGTGTTGTGAGACCGGCCTGCAGTGCATCTCTGGGCAACATGGAAAATAGCCCTAATGACAGGTCAAATGTTAGCCCCGTACCTCTAACTCGTTGTAACATCTGGGTGAGGTCTTCCAGCCCACCACGCCCTCATGGGAAGGATGTTTGCTTGTGTGAACTGTGAAACACGTCTGGTGATGTTATATGTGGTTGCCGAACCGGGTAGCTGGATCATTATTTGATTCAGAACTTTGTTCTGTGACATGTACGCATGCTATCCTTGGAGATAGATGCTATGTGGCGTGACCTACAGGAAGCCAGGCATCGGCACCCAACGGATAAATGTATAAAAAAGTTAGATAATAACTGTATTAAATGGTGTCCAGCAGCATGTCTCGAATGATGTCCAGCAGCCTGTCTCAAATGAAGCCCAGCAGCCTTTCACATGGTATCCAGCAGCCTGTATCAAGCGATATCCAGCAGCCTATATCAAATAATAGACTCCAGCAGTCAGTATCAAATGATCCCCGATAGCCTGTATTAAATAACTTTCAGCAGCCTATAGTAAAAGGCCTTCCAAAGTTTGTATCAAATAATATTCAGCACCCTGTCCCAAGTGGCATCCAGCAGCCTGTATCTGATAGTGTCCAGTAGCCCCTCCCGAATGGTGATCAGTAGTCTGAGCCACATAAAATCAAGGAGATTGAATCAAATGGTATTCAGCAGCCTGCATCAAAGAGCATCAAAGAGCATTAGCCACTGGCCGCCTGTAGCAGATTGCATTCAACAACACATCTATCAAGTAATATCCTGGAATCCAGTAAGTATTTTAGATCTACCCTTGAGAGCTGAGAACCCCACTCCCCTTATCCCAGCAAGAAATCACATCAGTAAAAAAAACCTCTAGTGAAGGATATTTTTCAAGATTGCCTGATGTAACATTGACAACATGACCAGTAATTTCGTCTATGCGCAAGAACTACTTAGTGACAAGTACACCATCTTATACTTGTAAGAGCATTGGCTCTATAATTATCAGGCAAGCTTTATTAGTAGAGCTTTCCCAGTGCATGTCGCCGCTATCAAATGCTCTGATGATGATAATCCCTTTACCCTCATTGTTCAGATCTAGATGGAGTGCAGGAGTGGCCATATCTGGCATAAAGATATGTCGAACATATAGAAGTGCTTCCAGATGGCAGCAATCGGGTCTTAGCAGTGAATATTTCTACAAATCAAGTTCCACTTGTCCTGATAAATATGTGTTATATGCTATCTCAAAGCTCCTTAGATCGTACTATAAATTACCAGTGTTCTAGACGAGGTATATTAAATTACTGAGAAGCATAAGTAGAGCAATTATATCCTGTGGACTGGAGATATCAATGCTTCGCTGAAGAGAGAAGCCTTATAGAAATGATGTCCTTTTAAAAGAGTTTTATATTTCAGAAGGTTTCAGAGTCA
Organism: Chaetoderma sp. LZ-2023a; assembly: GCA_034401795.1. NCBI lineage: Eukaryota > Metazoa > Mollusca > Caudofoveata > Chaetodermatida > Chaetodermatidae > Chaetoderma > Chaetoderma sp. LZ-2023a. Next base: position 24,582,730 of record CM067368.1, on the reverse strand, counting down.
CGGAAAAACAACAGCTATCTTTACATATTATCACTTTACAGGTAATATTACATCTCAAATTGACTATTTCATGGAAGTGAAAGATCAGACCACCATTATTACTGCTATTTCTGTCGACACAAGAAACATCCTAAACCAGAGTTCGCATGATGCAATAGTTGCCACACTGAACCTAATAGTTGCCCCAGGGAACAACTAGAGAACCCTGCTTCCCAAAGATAAACTTGACAAAAATGAATATGAAGAGGTATAGGCACCTGACAGATATCGAGCTGCAGAAATATTTGGAAGTGTCACACCTGAGTCAAACGCTGAACTGCTTGCTAATTAGAGATATCAATAGAGTCATGCGAAAATCGGCAATTCAATGTGAGCACACGCCCCGGCAACCACTTAGACGCCAAGCAGGATTAAGATAGGCATCCACACTGAATCCATTTGTGGCAAAAGTGAAAGTGGCCAATTGGGCATGGAAGAAGCCAAGTGATAAACTCCACAAATTGACCATCACTAGAAAGACAGCAAAACATAACCCTGGTCGTACACAGCACCAGATAACTGATGACTCATGAAATTAACTACACAGTGAAATTATGCACGCATCAATTCATATTCAACAGTCTATGTCCAAACCAATTCATAAACATCATTCTGGAAGCCACATTATAAAGGCACTACAGTTGTCTTTAAGCCATCATTAGGCAATTCAGGAAATTAAGGCTGTGCAACCTACTTTGAGGATCTTATACTTTTCAAACACGACCCTACTTTTGAATAGCCAGGAAGCACTGAATTCTGCATCGATGGACCACTCATTTCTAAGCAGCCTGCCAGCTGGACATCATGGTTTCCTCTGCTATCTCTGAACAAGAAACAGAAAGGCATATTACCCCAATAAGAAAGGGGAAGGCGTGGACCCAGATGGATTGAATGTACAGCATGTAAGATATGCCTCATTTGATCAAAATTATATTCCGCGATGGCAAATCCCTGATAGTATGAAGAAAGGCTTAGTCACGCCTATATTAAAAAATGGCAAACATGCCAGTAATCCAGATATCTACAGGCATACTACAGTCACATCATGGCTGGGAAAGATTCTAGAGAAGGAACTGCTCAAGCGAACAAGAGCTATCATGATCCACTCTAAAGCAAGCACCAGATCGGTTTCATTAGTGGCTGCTCCTCAGTTTATGCAGTATTCCTGCTCACAGAATGCATAGCTGGAACCAAGGATATGTTGTTTCCGTTGTATATAACTTTCTTCGATGCATCAAAAGCCTTCGACATTATCTGCCACAAGAGTATACTGAACTCTGCCTTTGTGCAAAGCATGGTTGGTCAGCTATATGGACTATTTAATAGCATGTATACAGGGATCACTTCAGAAATCAAGTGGCTGGTGGAGTATCTAGATCGATTAATGAGGAACTCATCATATGACAGGGTACATATACTTCTCAAGACATGTTCAAGTTACGCAGTAACCCATTATTGGAAAGGTTGGTTGCTCATCCAGGAGCAATCCATATAGGATCCATCTTCGCAGGTGCAGTGATGTGTACAGATGACCTTGCGTTATATCAAGGAATCCAAGTGCTATGCAACAGCTACTCACCACCACAGAGATTGATGCCGCCTATGAGAGGTACTTATTCAGTTTAACCAAAGCAAAGTCAACGATGCTGAAAACAGCCCCTGGCTATCCATACCCAGACGTTTTCTTCAAGCTGAATGGTAGCTCACCAGAGGATGAAATCCACCTTGAAATCCACAGAACTGTTGATACAAAAAGACTGCAGATAATCACTTCTCATATTCAGACTGCATGATGTACTGCATACTCATTAATTGGAGCCGGTTTGCATGGGCTAAATGGAATCAACGCCAAGACATCAGGGCAAATTTGGGAAATGTATGTTACACCAGCTCTCCTACATGGATTGGAAGTTTTGATACCTTCCAAGACATAGATTCAATGGATAGACCACTACTACAGAGGGTCCATAAAACAAATACATCATCTTTCAGCTTCAACTGCAAAGGCAGCTACTTATCGTCTTCTTCGAATTATTCCAATCGAAGTGCACCTGCACAACATAATTTCGAATCTGCTTGTCAACATGCTTTGCCGATAAGATTATATTGAGGCACCAGATACCACACATCAATTAGCAGTTAAAGATTACTGCTGACATAACTGTGTGATAATGGTTAGACAATTCTTTTTCAGAATCAACTTCTATCAGCATTTCAGCTGCTGAGAACCCAACCAATCATGTACACCTGGAAGGTGTTACTAAAACAGGTGACCAATTATTGGAGAGATCATTTGATAACTGAAGCTAGTTCTAAAATAGAGTTATCATTCATTAACCTGAGAGGCTGCACTATGGGCAGATGGCATTCTTTTTGGGAATTGGACCATAAAGATACCATAATGTTCCTCAAAGCGGGAGGTACAACATGTTTGGTGAATCTACCTGAAATCGTTCCCAGAATACCAACTGCCCCTTGCGAAAATCTACAGCAGAAGCAGTTGATCAACTCATCTTGTTCTGTCCAAGTCTCAAGGATGTTCACAATGTTTATCTCCATAGAATAGATGATATACTCCAAACAGCTGGCACACCAATTCTGAGATAGGTGACAGAGAAAGATGTGATTAAACTAATCGTGGATACAACTCAATTCGTTCACATAAATACTCAGCTCTTCTTGAAGTAGTAACACGGGATCTCTGCAGCAAGCTACACCCTGCTCGTGCATTAAAACTCAGCGAGTCATCACAATATAGCCAATTATGACTGAAAATGCATGGTATGAGATTGAAACAACGATGACATGACAAACATACAGTTTACATCAGTCCAGGCAAGAAGTGGAGAGGCGGTATCTACAGGACAAGTAACAAGTAACAAGTAAGGCATGAAAATCCTGCAATTTTCATATCAATATCTCCAAAGTTGACATCCATGCAGCCAACGACATTTATCTTGTTCGTGGAAATAACCATCAACGTAGCTCTCAAAACTATTGCCTTATTTGCATGTATAGATCTCAGTATATCGATTGATGTAGAATGATTTAGATACTGTATAGCGATGCCCATTAAGAACAATAAAAGCCTGCCGCCAGATGTGTTCTCGGCAGTTGTTTAGACTACTCTAGTATCCTCCCGAACACTGCCTGGTTGATGTTAGTCACCACACTTTTATCTAGGTCAAATTTAACAGTTTTTGTTTTAATCTTCGTCTGTGTAATAGTCTATAATACTAGTGATATTCAGTCAGACATTCATTTGCGGTTTATTTGTTGTAATTGCGTATTGGATCACTGCCAACACGCCAGTAATGCCATAAGTAATTACAACAAATAAACCGCAAATGAATGGCTAACTGTATATTACTAGTATTATAAACTATTATATGGACGAAGATTAAAACAACGACTGTTAAAGTTGACCTAGATAAAACTATGGTAACTAACAGCATCCAGACTGTGTCCGGGAGAACACCTGTGGCAAGAGGTACTGTAATGTGATCACTATTGCTAAAGATGGTCTACTCATTGTAAAGCATAAAGATCATGCTGCTCCCAGTCGGGAGTGCATTGTGATTCCTCGCCAAGCTCTCGACGGTTTAATAACAGCAATTCACATCAAACTTGTCCATCCCACATGCCACCAAATCAAAACAGTCGCACATTGGTACTTGTATGCACTGGACATGGGTAGTGCTATCAGTCATATCAACAACAGCTGTCATCTTTGCATGTCACTGAAGAAGATCCCTCAATCGTTAACACACCAGTTATAAACCAATCCACCAGATGCTTTGGGTATATCCTTTGCTACAGATGTTATCAAATATGAACGACAGCTGATATTCGTAAGGTGGGAGACTGTCTCATTCCTCACATTGGTGTGTCTTCTCATGGCTGAGCAGAGAGAATCTTTACGTGATGCTATCGTCCATTCTTGTATTGAGCTCTGCCCTTTAGATGGACCTGGTGTCGTCGTATGCACAGACCCTGCACCGGGATTTGCTTCTCTCATTGATGATCGGTTTCTACCACAGCATCGAATATTCTTGGAAGTGAGTCATACTAAAAACATCAGGTAGCAGAAAAGGATGTACAGGAGGTAGAAGTTGAACTATTGCGACATTAACCCGAGGACAGCCCGGTTTTTCCTCTAACTCTCATGATAGTTATTGCCCGTGGCTCCAGGACAGAGCCCTTTCGGAACCCCACTATAAGCACTTGTCCATTCAGAGTATAGCTACCTCGGATGTGAACCATCTTTTGCCGATCATGGATAAATCCTTGTATCCAAGTCAATATGGGGCCACTGACTCCATATGACGCTAGGTTGTGCAGTACTCTTTTGTGTGGTACAGTATCGATCGAAAGCTTTTTGATAGTCTAGGTAAATTATGTCCACATTGTTGTTGATTCTGTCAAGGGACTCTGTCAGAAGAACATCCTTCGGCCACACAATCTATTCTGGCCTTGTTTGTATCTGTATCTGTATCTGTATGAATACTAGGCAAAATCCTAATGGACATCATGCCTAGGTGCGGGCCTCGTAAACATGGCTGGGGTTCACAGTCCGCAAGATTAAAATTGTCCATTGATCCATTTAAAAACTGTATGTACACTATTTACATCGTCTCATTCAGTCATAGAACGTCGTCTCACGGATGTAGGTCTTAAATATCTCTACAGGCAGGGATTGTTTCTTCTGCCAGGTTCTATATTGGCACAGTTCTCGGTAGAAATGAGCTATGGTACCGGCTAACTGTTATCTGATATGGCTGTAGCTTCAGTGGGTGACTGTGTCTGTGGTGTTTACGTTGGCCCCTGTTCTAGCCTGTTGATATTTTATTACAGTGAGTGCGTGCAGATTATATTTAAATATTTATAACTGGGTACGGATCGCCCACACGACTACTTAAAACGTTACAGGTACGGCACAAACCGAACTATAGAGATTTGACAGATCTCCGCGCACGTGAACTTTTGTTATGTAAATGTATTTGGGTTACCTCTGATGGGAGTTAACAGGCGCTTCCCAGCATTCACTTTTGACAGCAATGGTTGACAAGACATAGGAAACTGTCTTGTTGATGCGGAGGAAAACAAACTTCGTCACGGTCTGAACAATTCCCAGTTCTAACCTTTTCTAACCGGCTTCACGCAGCTGACATAATGACTTTACTAGCGGTTTTAGGACGGTATTGCAAGCGATACTTATTAACACCAGAAGCGCTTCTTTTGTGCCTATCTGTGTTTCTGCTTTATAGCTCTGTGTTTTATATCAAAGAGATCATTGAGTTTATGCAGCGGGCTCAGGTGAAATTAAAACTGAAATGGCCGTCGAGAATAGATCCACATGTAGACATAACATTTAGAGAAGATTCAGAGGAAAGGGGAAAAGTGTCATGGGACTTGAAGAAAGGAAATGCAGCAATGTATGCTATTCAAGGACGTCGACCACGAATGGAAGATCGCTATAATATTGTTGACAATCTCGACCACACTGGAACTTGTATCTATGGTGTATTTGATGGCCATGGAGGAGAGGTAGTTATAATAGTTAAAATGATTTTATTTTCCTGTCATGCCCTCTGAAAGAAGCATCTGATTATACAAGCTGTATTCATCAATTAATCTTGGTCGTTTTGCCACGATTCGTGTTCGTATCCTGAGTTGTTTCCTGTTCTCATTTGTTTCGTCTAGTATATTCACATTTGCAAGTGCTATTCTTATGTTTCAGATCAAGCCCGACTGAAGAAGTGGCCAGAAATCATTGGGACTTTGTATCTCAGTGGTCTAGAGAATTCACCTCTGGCACAAGATTTGATTTGCATAGGTGTAAAAACCTATACAGTCCCCATCCTATGGAGGGGACCTAAAGCCGTCAGTCTCATCTCATATTGTTTCTGTGCCATGGAGGGGAATGTAAAATAACTTGCATAGTATCTACATCACAGTTGTCAGCTAGGAAACAAAATCTTGTAAATTTATACATTCAGTCACCGTAAACCTTGGAGCAAGTAAGTGGGTCCCACAGCGGTGTGGATATGTAACTCGCAAATTGGTCGTCACTGAGTAGCAAAGGCGGTTCTCCTACAAAGGTGGTTAAGATAGAAAATGAAACAAAACATTGAAATTTTGGGAAGATTATTTTAAATCCATCTCGTTAAGTTGTCTCGCTTATGACATCAATGGTTGGCTATAGCCAGTGCACATTGTTTGACATCAAATTTTTTAGAATATTTTTTGTTAAGGGCTTCAGTAGTGATACATAGATACTAGATAGTACGTTTTTGCTGTTACCATCATGTTGTTCTTAACATTTTCGTGCTTAGCTCTACATTTGGGTCAATGTTTAGGGAATTTAAACCTCGATTTGTTCAAGAAAATTGAGATTTTCTCTTAGAAGATGTCCATTTGCTAACCAAGAGAATACTTTTGAAAATTTAGCACTCCAGTGATTGGCTCGGTTACCGAGTCAGTCATTTCAGTGGTAAATTTTCAAAAATACTTTCTTGTTCTACAAACTGACATTCCTGAAGACCACAGCAGAAGCTGTTTTTTGGCTGGCTTTAGTCAGCAACAGTCAAATTAGTTTTAAAATATTCAACAGCTTACATGCACCTTATAGTTCTGTGGAAATTGAGATTCAGAGTTCATTTCTACAAAATCGAGTGATCATTCCTCTTGCTGCCTTGTAGAATGAAAATTTGGACATATATTATTAAATCTGCCATTACATATTAATTGCTCTCCTGATATGAAAAGTTTAAGTGAGCTGCGTGAGCGAGAGTGATAGCTCGCCTAAAAATTATTCCCTGCATTTACACCAGAGGCTTATAATATAAAACCGCTAATTATTTGGACAATAATTTGATGGAAAGATGTTGTTGCCTTTCGCTATGTTCGCAGTAATATATTTTGCTTGAATAGCTTTCCAACTATTAGTTTGTCTTACTTTTTATCGCATGGTTCACCAGAACCGATCCATCCAGTTTTTCAGATATGTTGCCCTAATTAATTGGCGCGAGATAAGAAGAAACAAGGTAGATAACTCAACACTAACTATAATGATGATGAGAGTTACCTCCCTTGCTTCATTATATAACTGGAGTTTGAGATTGAATTAACTACATTTTCACAACACAAATATTAAATGGCAATATGAACATAGTGTCAATCTGTCGAGAATAAAACGTGCCACCATTGTTTACACCGGACAGACAGGCATGGGTGGAGTTTTTGGGAGGAACCCTTGTTGATCACTATAGCTCAGCTGACTGACAATTCAGCTGAGCTAAAATGATTAACCAAATAAATAGATGCACCATGGATGGAACAACAAATAAATGATCAACGAATGAATGAATGGACACATGAATTTTTATACCTACATACATATAAGTGCAATGGACCAATCCATTTTTACCTATGCCCCACCCATCTCTAGGTAAGCTCCACCCACACCTCGGTCGTGTTAGGATCGATCAATCCTGAACTCCTTGACTATCAATTTCCAGAAACCTATACAGGTAAGCTATAAAATATTTTGGAACTAATTTGCCTATGGCAGCAACAGTGTCCAGTCAAATTAGTCTCAAAATATTCAACAGCATGTTTATTAAATGGTAGAGACATACAACTCGTACAACATGCCAGACTATTAAGAGTTAGAGACGGGCCAAATAGAATCATTTATGACATCATTCTACACGCCACTTAGCTGATTATGACATCAGATGATAGATGGATACGCTGGAAAGGACAATTATATAAGCTTATCTGGATGTATCAATGAAATAATCAAACGAATGCAAGAAGCAATGAATGAATGATCAGATGGTAAATTGTAAGAACAAATTAATACCCAACAAATGAATGAACAAACCCATCAATAAATAATGCCAGAATGCTTGAATTTCTGCCAAAGCAGCTGCCAGTAGAAACGGCTACATGTGGAAGATGGCCTTTCTAATTGAAATGCCAGGTGAGAGATACAGATCAGATCTGTCCATTAGACCCATGGTCTGTCAGTTACTAGTGGGGTATACTAATGCCTAGGTATACATGTAGTATGAGTGGTTCTCCTTTACCTATGATCTTTCATTATGTTTCAATGTTGTTATAAGCCACTTTTGTCGAGCCCTATGCAGTGCATAGGATGGGTTGACATAGCGATCCAAATGGCGTGTGGCGTGCAGATAAATGTTAAATCTTTTCAATATGCATTTAATTCATCACTATGTCACTTGAGAGCTTATCCGATCTCAATAAAACTTTACAGATTTATTCTATGCGATCATTGCATCAACTGAGATTTGAAAATTTATTTTAATTATGATGTATACTGGATGCTATCCAGTCTACATCATAATTAAAATAATTTTCAAATTTTTTCCATATTTTTATGGGGATTGGACTTAAATTATTTTGCGCCAAGAATCAGAAAGTTTTTCAATGGACATGTGGTCCATCAAGGGCTCACCCAATCACAATACAACTATACAGATTTGTTCTATGCCATCATTGCATCCAAACTCCTGGTGTGTGTGTTGTAATCTTTAAGGCGTTTATTTGCAAGTTCCCAATGCTAGGGTCTAGACTCACGCCTGGATCCCGACTCCATCATAAGGAAACTGATTGTCAAATTGTTTCCATATTTTTGTGTGGTTTGAACATACATACATAGTTTATTGTTTATTGTGGAGCAAGAATGAGACGAATGTTAAAGTTTTTCAAGGTTCTTTTGATTTAGCTAGGGCTTATCCAATCCTAACAAAACTTTTAAAAATTGTTCTACATGTATATCATCATTGCATTCAGTTTGCAGCAAAATTAAAAATGATTTAAAAGTTTTTTCCATACTCATGGTTTGGACTTAGTTTGTTTTTGTGTGATTTGTCTTCTTTTTCAAGAATTCGAAGAATGTTAGAGTTTTCAATAGACATTCAATTTATCAAGGGGTATACTATTTTTTTAAATCCTTATTTTGCGACATTGCTACACATGTGGGACACAGTCTATCTAATCTACTACGTGTTAACGCTTTGACACATACAGGCGGTACAAAAGTGCTCGACACGCGGGACACAATCCAGCTAATCTACTACGTGTTAACGCTTTGACACTTACAGGCGGCAGCCGGAAAGGACAAATTCTTTATGATGTCTGGAATAGTTTGTTGAATATTTTTGGAAAAAATTTTACTCGCTCTTGTTGCCTGTTGCAGCAACAGAATCCAGTCAAATAACTTTCAAAATATTCAACAGCTTTTCTGCATAGTTGTCTTGAAATTGAGACACTGGAATTTCAATGGTTAAGTGATTAATTTATTACTTTAACCCTCGAATTTATTTAAGGAAATTAAAATTTTCTCAGAGAATGGCTATTTGCAGACCAAGAAAAGAGTATTTTTTGAAAATTGACCACTGGAATGACTTGTTCGGTTATCGATCCAGTCATTCCAGCAGTAAGTTTTCAAATATAGTATTCTCTTGATCTGCAAGACCACTGCAGAAGCTGTTTTGGCTGATATGAGTGTTAAACTAACTACTATCTTGGTTTACAAATGAAGAGTCAATGACACAAATTTTAGATTTTCTTTAAAAATCTTAAACATTAAAATATTACTAACGGTATTGCATAATTATATGTTTACAGTTTGCTGCTGAGTTTGTTGAGAAGACGTTGTTTAAAAGCATCATGGTGCGCCTCCTCAAAGCAACCTTGGATGGGAAGAATGGTGATACCTTCTCTCAGATGCTCACAGAAGAGGTACTCAGAGTCGACAGCCACTTGCTCAATCTTGCCAAAAATACCATGGAGATTTCAGGTGCGTGAAAATATAAAGTTCTGCATTTTACGAAAATCTGTGAACATGGGCTGAGACAAATGTCTTGTTTGTTTGTGGTCACAACTAATATGGGTCAGTTTGTCAGTATGTCGAAGCACTGCTGCATTTGTCTCAGTTATAGCGTGTCACACTTGCTCCCCTTGTCGCATAAAGGGAAGAGGGTATTGTGTTCACATTTACGTCTGTCTGTGGGCTGTTTCTCAAACCTACTGATCCAATTTTACTCAAATTTTGAAACAAGAAAGGGTAGGACTGTAATGGTTTATCAATATATAGTGAATTGCGATGCACATCGTATCATGACCTGTCGTATCGATACACACATGATACAGGGAAATATACATATGGCGTCCTTCATGCGTCAACATTGTCTGGGTAAGTTAAGGTAAAAGTTATGCACATACGGTTGTCTACAGGTGAAACAAGAGCAAGATTGTACACTCTCGTTATCTGGTTTTTGTCACATTGTATAAAGTTTTCGTATTTTCGGGATTTTCTTTCTGAATTTTTCTGGATTTTTAAAGATTTTATGTATTTCTTCCTCTCATGCCCAAAGTTGTGGAATCTTAATGCATGGTCAGTTGGTCGCACCCTTTCTTGTATTAATATTTGAGCAAAATTGGACCAGTCGTTTTCAAGCTATCCATGGATGCAGATCCGTGTGTATGTGTGTGCTTTTATCCAGATTATGGCCAAAATCTGTAACTCATCTTGCATGACTTGTTGCTTTGTTGTGTCAAATAGGATTAGTAGTTTTTCAGATACAGCTGCTGGCAGACACATCCACACACAGACAGACAGACCCGCTTGTAATACCCTCCTCCCCTTACAGGGCGAGGTTAACTAACATAGGAGAATTTTTATGGTTAGTTTAAGTTTATGAGCACTGAGAGTGTAAGTGGCATAAAATTGACAGGTTCAGAGGCCATCCATGAAAAAAATTGTGTTTCCTGCATACCAGGGTTGGGGAAAAATGACCAGTAGGGAGGGAGATTTATTTTTTTTCCAATTATTAATTTATTTTTAAAAGGTCACGTCCATTAAATATGGTTGTAATTGCCAAATTTGTCATGTCTTTCGTGTCACACTGAGCAAAAGGGATTCACATTGCATACAAACATTGTAATTTGTATAGTTTGACAAATGTCTGGATGTTTTAACATTTATGCTGAGTAGAAATTTTTCTTTTTAAATCCTGGATGGGTGAAAAAAAGGAAAAATTTCACCCGGGAGGAAATGAAACTATTTTTTATTTTGGTCAGATGAAACTTAGTGGAAAAAATGATGTATCATATCGTGACACAACATAAGAAATGCCAGAATGGTGTAACCTGTATCCCACTACTTTGGCACAACATAAGAAATGGTGTAACTATCTACTTGGATTCCACAACTTTAGTCATGATCATCCGAAAAAGTCCAACAAATCTTAAAAACTTTTCAAAGGGACAAAAATAAGAGGGTGAGGGAGGATCTGCAATCAGTATTAATGCAGAAGACATGTTGAAGATTTTGAGACTTGATTGGACCGTGCTGCTGCCATAGTATCACAATATTGAACAGAATATCCTGTACCTCATAAAGAATTAACCATTTAATCCATAAATTGTTTAATAAAATTCAATTTTCTCATAGAAAATTACCATCTGCTTAAGAAGAGAAGACTAGTTTTGAAAAGTTACCGCTGGCTTGACTGGCTCGGTTATTGAGCCTCCAGTGGTGTTAATGTGTTAATATGTTGTTAATTCTATGTGGGTCAATTCCATTGTGACTTATGGGACATTTGAATGATTTTTTCAAAATTGTGACCAATAATACAAAGAATTAAGACGCAATAGAGTTATTTTCTTAATTTAATCTGATAGCAAAGACCTGGCTGTAGCCAAATATGAATGTAAACTGGAATTATCTATCACCTTCTCTTGTGGACAGCATGCATAACGGGTTTGTGACTTATGGGACTTCGTAGACCACAGTTTTATACCCTGCTGAGTCACATTGCAAATACTATCCCAGTTTAAGAGGCAGCTTACATGTGACTATAATTCTATTAGGAGATACTTGTATCTTTCTAAAAAAACCATAGAGACATACATCATATTTTTTTTCATCATGGCAGCAGTGAATTATTCACTGTGACTTATGGGACAAGAAATTGTGACCGGTGGGACCGTATCTAAAAATATCTGCAGGTGTCACGAGACTTATTAATCTTAATAGAATAGTGGAACCATCACAGTATTAAGAGGCATTATATTCATTAGTAATGAGCACCTTATTTTAAGCAAACACAACAACAGCTTAAAAAGTTTTTATTCTATAATTTCTAATGTCTACACTGAATAGTGAAAACTTATTATCATGATTCATGATGCCAAAAGACTGCATATTTTTAATATGTATTCTCAAATAATGCGTAAAAATAATAAAATGCTTAATACAATGGTCACAAATTCAGCCATGTGTCAGTTTCAGGACCTTTGAAATTGTGACTGATGGGACAATTATCATGATTATGGTGATACTTTATACATGCCTCTGGCATTAACTAGCATGGGCTCTCTTTCCATTCTGGCCTTTATTTGCTCTTCATTATACCAAACTGTGTTTTTCTCTGGTTCAAACACATTTTGGTGAAGGGGATGAATCGATCTCTTCGGGAACATGGTCATCATTTACATGCACTACATCATTCTTATTACCTGTAGGCCCCATCACAAATGAAAACATTGCCATTTTTGATCTCTCAATGGAAGAATAAGTAGCATACTTAATAGCATATGGCTCAATGGCTTCAAAATAATGAGCTGAACGGCTGCCAAATAGTGTTTTAATTTCTTGTCCATTTGGGTTTCAGAAACCATCAAGCTCATTTTTTTAAGGTTCAATCTTGTCCTTATCAATATATACCACATTGATCTTTGGGCAGACATTGGTAGTTAGTTTGGCAAATTCAGCTGAAGATGCAATATCTAATTTCTCACTTTTTCAGACACTCGTCTTTTAACAGTCCCTCCAATACCATCAATGCATCCCTTACCATGAGAGGTGGCTGAAAAGTGCCACTTTGTTGGCAGACTGTTATGGGTTTCTAAACTTGTCTTCCCAATTTGCGCTATTACTAAATATTTTGTGACTTATGGGACAAAACTTAAACTGGTCTGCAGAGAATATCTACACATCAACTCATATATAAGCACATGGCTCTGATAGGTTTAGCAGTCTAGTAGATAGGAAAATAAAAAATTACAAAAAAATAGGCGTTCCACTGAGATACAGACTAAACAACAAGACCAAAACTGTGACTGACGGGACAGAGCCGTCCAGACAGTTCTGGGTCAAATAGTGCAGAGGCTGGTAATCAGGTCGATTCATGACTCTGGATATAAAAAGTGCATTGCACCTTTGTTCTGAATTCATCAACCAGAAGCATAGAATGCAGTGTGAACTGAATGTGGGAGGAGCATAACTAATCATTAAACTGACTAATATTAAGCTCAAATTTAACCTATACTTTGAAAAACTGTATATCAGGAATAGAAGCAGGTAACCTGTTTTAGAAACCAGAACCATTCCCTATTTGAATTCAGTGCATTATTTAACTGTAAAATAATTTTATTTAAATGATGAAAATGTTACTTTTCTGTGGAATTGACCTGTGGTGTTTGTGTTATTCAGGAACAACAGCCTTAGTTGCTATGTTAAAAGACAATGTACTGACTGTTGCAAATGTTGGAGATTCACGCGGTGTTCTCTGTGATAGACAAGGACAGGCAGTACCGCTATCATATGATCATAAACCACAACAGGTAATATACACATGAATTTATGCGCGCGCGCACACACACACACACACACACACATACACACACACACACACCTGCATGCACTAACTCACTCCCACGCTCACTCATGCACACAGGCACGCACGCACACACAGACACGCACACACAGACACGCACACACACACACACTACTGTTAGGACAATGCCAGCCGATAATGCATGTACACAATAAGACACCCATCGTGCGAACATGTAGACACGGAAAGCCTGAGTGTTATTAATTATCATATGATGATGATCACAAACCCCAACAGTAGTATATAATTTAGGGTTGCTAGAACAGAACGTTGTTTGGAGCCGCCGATCTGCAATCCACGGCTACAGGAGGGGAGGTGGGCTGTCAGAACAGCAATTATGCACATACATTCCACACATTCCAACTCGGGATTGTGTCCCAAGAAAATATGCGAAACGCCTAAGCACACAAAATAGCTAATGGTTAAAACACTATCTCGCTGTTGTTATCTGTTAGATGTAATATGCCAGTTATCAGTAGGTCTGCAGCTACTAACTAGGACTAAAACAACTATAAAACTCCCGTACCCCACTGTCCGGGAGAACTCCCGCATTATCGCCGGCCAGCCTCTTCTCTCTTTTCTGCGTTTTTTTTATGTGGTTCCCGTTGCTCCTACCTATTTTTTTCTGTCATTGTACCCCTACACGAGTTCTGTCGTACCCCAACACTAGTGCATACCTTTTTTTTATCGAACTATGTACCATCTAGCTGAGGTCTTTTGAGAGATTTGAACCATGTTTTTTTTCCTTTATATTTCGGCGCCGTTATGAATTGAGCCAACGGGGAACCGATACCTAGCCCACAAGTAATGACATTTATCTTTTATGAATTGTTGTGCAATAATAGCAAACAGATCAATCGGACTGATAACGCACTGATAACTACATTTTGAAATTATTGACAACCATCTATAAACATGTATGCTTAATGGCGTTACTGATGGCAATCTGTAGACATATTCCCTCTGCTCTGTGACGTGAATAATGCATGCATGGCCGAGATGGCTATATGCATTATTCGTTATATGTCAAATTACACTTAAAAATCGCTGGTTCGACTCTCGCTACATTATTAGTAAATGTAAACAGTGAAATATTACTCCCAATCACATAAAAAATTACACACTAAATTAATACTATCGTCATAAAACACCTACAAACGACAATACTTTTACAAAAGATATAGACCTAGACAAGGATATTACAGCCGATATGTGTACAGATTTGATTTTTTCCTTAGGTTTCATATCATAGATAACCCCGCGTAACAGGTTATCAGCTAAATCTAGGTCATTTTTTAAATTAATGCATGCATGGCCAAGATGGCTAATGCATTATTCATTTATATGTCGAATTACACTTAAAAATCGCTGGTTCAAATCTCTATATATTATTAGTAAATGTAAACAGTATTGCCAGATAGTAGTGGTTATAAGCTTTCATCTTCAGGGTTACTGTATACCAGTATACTGAGTACTGGATGCGCTCAGTGAGCACACACACAAATGCGACGGCCGGACGCTTTTTTCAGGGTCGAGGAACTTCTTCAGAAACTTGAGGAACTTCTTCAGAAACTTGAGGAACTTCTTCAGAAACTTCGAGCTTCTTGAGGAACTTTATGAGCCTCTTGAGGAACTTGAGAATGTTTCTGAAACTCTATCCAATGAGGATTACATGCCATGACTCTCTTCTTCTGAAACTTCTTGCGTTCAGGGTCGAGGATCTTCATCAGAAGCTTGAGGAACTTCTTCAGAAGCTTGAGGAACTTCGTCAGAAGCTTGAGAATGTTTCTGAAACTCTATCCACTGAGGATCAGATTCTATGACTCTCTTCTGAAACTTCTCACGGAAGACCCACATCGTCCATGCCTTCTTAGCATTTGCCTTGAGAACAGGTTTGATGAGGTAGTCTTGGTAGTTCTCGGCAGGAAAATTTAGAAAGTCCTCCAGATTACTCTCTAACTGCTTGCGCCCTCTTTCATTGAAGTAGTGCTCAACAGCCTCCTTGTGGCCGGCGGCCAACCCCTCCTCTCTACCTTCGGTGTGACCAGTGGCATGCCCAGCCTAATGGCCCTCAGTCACGGCTGCACCGATCGCCTCTCGGAAGTAATCTGTGGCCCCAGCCTGTATAGCATCCAACATCTGGTGTTCATCATCAATCATCAGTGTGATGGCTGAATACGCCAGCCCACTTCCCGACCATCCGTTAGTAGATCTTTGGGATCAACCCTAGCCTTCTGGAGAGCTAGAATTACAGGACTCTTAGTGGGTGTCCTGGGGAGATCTAGTGACCTGCCCTGGGCACTGTCAAACTTCGGGTAGAGCATCTGGGTCAATAATTCCTTCGTACTACGGGCCGGTGTGGTCTCCTCTATAGCAGTCAGTATCTTCGCATCAGACGGAGGTGGGACCTTGGCTCGCTCGTAGATAATGTTGACGTCATGAAGTAGTCGTCAGACTCTGTCAATTGGCAGCTGTATAAGTTTCTTCTTGGAGGGTTGCACTGATTTCTACCCTCCAAAGACGATCTGCTGAAGAACTTTACCAAACATCGCCTTGGAGGGTTGCACTGGTTTCTGCCCGCCAAAGACGATCTGCTGGAGAACTTTACCAAACATCGCCGTTTAAACCTGTATATAGCTAGACTTTAAACATGCAGCAGCATGTGCGGCATCCTGATTGAGCGGTTGAACCCATGACCTCGCACCACACCGATCCGCGAAGGGACTGCTTGACAGTCATTTGACCTAGTATCCATGATGCGAACCCTCTCCGCTGCAGGGAAGTACATCGACTTCACTATTTCCGGACAGATCCATGAGATTAGGCGTATGGTGCTCAAGTTTAAGCTCGAGAGCACTGAGGAGAAGGATGTAGAACTCCCGCAGATGGTAAGCAGGTGGGAGATTGTGCAGAACAACACCACGTTAGACACCACCTACATAAACGATGAGTATCGAGTCCTGGCTCCTAGCTCATGGACTGGCCTACTATGCAAAAGGGAAGGGGTACTATGCCGTCGGATGTAATGAAGGTTTCACAGAATTCAAGTTACAGCCAGACGTAGAAATGCCTGTCATAGTGCCACTCTTCTCTCTCGTCGAGAACACACACGTGAACCCGGCCTTGATGCGGGACAAGCTGTTCCTTCGGATGTACACTGAACATCTTCTGGATGTAACGATGACCTCTCCATGACTTCACGTTGGCATGATGGGAATGACCAGGAACTAAAACAGGATGGTTCTAGACAGCGAATCCTACATGTAGAGCGAGAGTACCAGCAGGTCCAGGCCACAGATAACCAGCGTCTAGAGTTGACATTGCAATGAGGTGTCTCAGATTGTGTAGCTGTGCCAGTCCTGGTTCGGAAAGGAGGGGGTGGTCCAGCAGGTGGGTGAGCTAAATGACTTGAAACTGAGTGGCTGGGACCAATGTTCTTGGTGAGGTGCGCAATTGGGCTGATTGCTGTCTCTATCAACAGGAGATGGAAGTCGTATGCCTTACTGTGTCTAACCCGTGGCCCCGAGGATTTGGAGATGGCACTTGAGGGTCAGTACCACCTCGGAGGTAAGAACATCTCACCTAATAATGGAAACCGGCTCAACTTTTATGTTAGGAACTTGCTTGGGGAGCGAGTGGGCACTCGCACAGTATGTGTGACTACTGTTTTCGGCTATGCCAAGGTTTGTGTATCGCACACTGCTGGTATTCAGGAGTGCATGTAGAGCACGATTCCGTCTCTAAAGATAGGTGATCACAAAAGACACATCAGCACCTACCATAGGTCTCATCAGCTACAGCTAGGTGGTCAGTAACGCAGGTGGTCATTAAGGCAGCCTATGCGACACCAGATCCTCTGTGTCACCTGTGAACATGCCAGAGTCTGTCATGGTGCAGATGATAGGCACTTTAGCATTCTGCCAAGTGAGCATTGCCAAGACAGCTGAAAGGGCCTGTGGGTAATCACCTCATGCCGATGTGACACTGGTCGTGACTACATGTTGTTTGATTCAGTTTGTTTGATACAGAGACATGAGGCTGGGCATGTATTTGTGATCCAACGTTATGTCCATCATCATCATCATCAGTAGTTATAAAATAAGTGTTTCAGAACGGGCGCCCACCACCACATGATACCCTGTTAGAGAAACGAACTGTATAGGTAATCAAGCTAACTGAATCTGAAACTCAGTCATTGGTTACCCCGAAGAGCTATGGAGTTACATGCCTGGTGTAGGGTGTGCAGCACGATGGAACCAGGAGAGATTAGAGCGGAATGCACCCGGTTTTTCGGGCTTGCTTCTTTAACCTTGGCAGCATCTAGATCGTTGCAGATGATCTAAATACTTCCATAATTCTGTTAATGCCATTTCTGTTAGTGGAAGGCTTCTTAACCGCTGTAATGTTGGTGGATTTCGGGCGAGTAACTCGTCTACTACTGGTGGGATCATTAGATCAGGAGAAGCATGGCAGGATATGGTGATCTATTTGCATGGGCTCCCAGGTAATGTAATGATCTTGCCACCCTTTCCCGCCGTGCCGCACAGCCTACACCATGCATGTAACTCCATAGTTCTAGGGGGTAACCGTAACTCCATAGCCATAGTTCTACGAGGTGACTCATGTTGATCAGATTGTGTGATCGGTATACCATGTAGAATGTGTGTCTCTAAATGGGCGTTCGGACCATGTAATGTGTGGTTGATCACAGGTGATCGGTATACCACTGAAGATGTGTCTCTAAATGGGTGTTCGGACGAGCTGCTGCAATGTTATCACATCTCTGTTCTGACAGCCCACCTCCCTCCTGTAGTCGCCGATCCATGATCTGCGGCTCCCACCACCCTCTATTCTGGCAGCCCGTTATGTCGTAGTTATTAGCCGTGGACCTACTGATAACTGGCATATTATATTTAACAGATAACAACAGTGAGATAGTGTTTTAAGTGTTAGCTATTTTGTGTGCTTAGGCGCATCGCATATTTTCTCGGGACACAATCCTGAGTTGGAATGTGTGGATTGTATGTGCATAATTACTGTTCTGACAGCCCACCTCCCCTCCTGTAGCCGCGGATTGGCGGCTTCCACCACGTTCTGTTCTAGCAACCATAAATTATATGATACTCCAACAGATCATTTACCTGCGCACATGCATGCACATTGACTGCATGTGCATGCATTGCATACATACACACACATAAACACACGTGTTGTTCAGTTCTAACTTACACTGCTTTAAATTTCAGCTGAAGGAGCGGAAGCGAATTCGTAAAGCTGGTGGCTTCATCAGTTACAATGGTGTGTGGAGAGTTGCTGGTGTCCTTGCAACATCCCGTGCCCTTGGAGATTTCCCATTAAAAGAAAAAAATTTAATTATTGCCGAGCCAGATATATTGACCTTTGACCTTAACGAGGTTCAGGCGCGATTTATGATTCTGGCCACTGATGGTTTATGGGATTGTTTCAGTAATGAAGAAGCAGTGAATTTTATCAATGAGCGTATTCACGAGCCACATTTCGGAGCCAAGAGTTTAGTTCTACAGGCGTACTACCGCGGATCATTGGACAATATCACAATTATGGTCGTAAAGTTTCCTCAAAATTTGTCAGCTGGCGGAGGTGGTGATGACAATGCGAAAGAATTTGACCCGATATCCGAGATAGATGATGAAGAGGATATACAGCTTCTTGAGAGATAACCGTATCAGCTCAGCGTGTTATCATGTTTGAGCTTCGAGGCTAAGTATTAGTATTTTATATTATTGGGAGTATATTTTGTGAATTTGTATAAAGTATTTATTGATGTACATTATCTATCGCTGGCATTTTACTGTTATATTTGTAAGCAGGTAGCAGCTGCACCCTTTTATACATGAAAACTAGGCTTGCACGATTATGTGATTAAATCAAAAATCAAATCGCGATTAATTTTTAAATCGTGAATTTATATGATTAAAAATGAAATAATCGAATAATCGTGAATAATTCTACTGCATAAAATACCTACATTTTAATTACTCTTTAATGCATCGGTCACAAAAATTAACATTTTGTTCAGCGAATACGTGTCCATTTGCAGGCCACGAGAAGATTATTTTTGAAAATGAGTCATTGGAGTGCCTGGCTCGATGCTCGAGCATGGCATTCCAGTGATACATTTACAAAAATTGTCGTCTCTTGACCTGCAAATGGACATTTATAAACACAACTGCAGCTTTCGTCATTGATATGCCTTGGTTGTTATGTCGGTGTGATTTGTAACCAGACCAATTAGTCGAGTAATCATGATTATTCTTAAATAAGCGATCGCGATCACTATAAATAATAATCACACGCCTACTGAAAACTCACATTTTCTAAGCAGTCTAATCTATGAAATTCCACTCCAGCATTTCCATGCCAAAACTTATCACGGGTACATGTACATGAACCGGGTAAGCTGAATAATGAAGATTTTGAAAATAACACGTAATTGCTTTAGACAACTGTCTTCCAGCTAAATTAATTTCAAAATATTATGATTGCATCTGATATTGTAGAAAAAACTTGTTATCGTTTCTGTTTGGTTGATAATGTTAAATATGATTACTGTTTTCAATGGTATTTTTAGATTTCTTTAAAGAATGTTTTAATCACTAATCGGGTGCAACAAATTCTGGAAGACCATACATGTATGATAAAATGACTGGCATAAATTTGAAAACACTGGTGTTGAGTGATTATATTTCTTCTGTTAGTTTCAAAATACTCAGTAATTTAAATATGTTGTTTTTTGAAATTAGTCAGTAGGATTTGAGTGATAAAGGGATAGGATGGTTGTAGGTTGTATATATAATGCCTTAGTAAATGCTATTATTCAAATAATTTTTAAATTTTAAACATGTTAAGCGCTTGTTTTACATAAAATTGTATAGTATAGTAGATATTACACAACTACGCAAGGGATATATTATCCTCTCACAGCAGTTTTGGGTGAAGGGGAATAAATATATCATTGCTCATATTTATAGGTATATACATGTACATACAACTCGGCTTCTGCGTGATATTTATATGTTTGACTAACCGTCTGGCAGCTGAGTTTTTACAGACGACATATTCTAGCGGTTATATCGCTGGACCTGCTGAATATTTTGAAAACAATTTGACTGAAAGTTGTTGGTGACTTCGTCACCAACAACTTTCAATCAAATTGTTTTCAAAATATTCAGCTGGTCCAGAGTCATTTCCCATAAGAAATTATTGTCTGGTGGCTTACAGTAGCGAGACAGTGATGCAGATTACAGCAAAATCCAGAATATACATTAACATGGTCAAATTTGGTCAACAAGCTCAATTTTCTCATAGAAAATTCTATAATTTGCAGATCAAGGGATTATCTTAGAAAATTCATGACTGGAATAACTGGTTCGATTATCCAGACATTCACTCTGTTAGTAAATTAAAGAAATTTTTTTTCAATACCACTGCTGAAGCTGGGTTTTTGTGCCTAGTTTGGCCATTAAAGTGTTAATTCTGCTGAAGCTGAAGTCAAGTGTTTGTTCTGTTAATTTGGGTCAATATTTTCAAGAGATATTTAACTTGAAAACCCCAAATTTTTGTTGATGTTGTCGCTTAAGTGAAAAAACTGTGTAATTGAAATTCTGAATTAATCACTAACCTGTGACCTGTGTTAGGTTAAAAGGATTTGAACGAAATTCTGAACATAACTTAATACTAATTAGAGAATATTTATCAAAATTATTGCCATTGAAAAAACCTGATTATTTCACTTCATTAACCATTTCAATGGCAAATCACTGAAAAAGTAAATTCTTTTGCATTTTATAGCATATTCCGTTGAATATTTCAAAATTAATATGACATGTATGATCAGGAGCCATTGCTGAAGACAGCAATGGCTTCTAGTCATGTTATTAGTCCCCTACAGGCCTGGAGTCAGTTACATTTAAATGTAACTCGTTACAGTTACAGTTAAATGTACATTGCACTATGTCAGTATAGGGTTGCACGATTATTCACTTTTCATAATCGCGATCATTTAAACAAAATAGTCGCGATCATACGATTAATCAAGAAACTATATTAACTACGTCAATGCTGCTTAGAGGACGTTATTATGCTACTGCAGATTGTAAGATTATGGGTTAGGCACATGGGTATACATACATGGACAGAATACGCCAGTTGCTGATTGCAAACAAAGGAATGTATCAAGATTTTTCTAGACGGAAAACTGAAGGTACTGTATTTCGCTTAATTGTAGTCTATGTTCTAATAGAAGCCCACCCCCTAACTTTGACATATGAGCTCCAATGATTTCTTAGCAGTTTCAAAACGGCAAAACTCTGTATTAGAAGCCCACCCCCTAACTCAGCAGATTGTATAGGAAAATTTGTAAGAATAGCGTGTATAATAATAACAATTGTGTCACAGGGTGTGTCTACTTCAGACCGATCTCTGCCCTAATACATTTCCGGCCCCTCTAGAAGTCAATACAGGCCTCGGATTTGTAAATCTCGACCACATTAGATTAATACTAATAGTAGGCCATGTATGTTCAAGATATAATAAAGTTTATTCCACACTTTTGTAATCAAAATGCGCTTAAAACAGTCTTGGCGTGATTAAATAGCTTCCTTATAAATAAATCAAACATTTTGATGGAGTTATGCCTCCTTTTGATTTAAGAGATGCGAAAAATATCAGCTTTCCGCACTTTTTTCGCACTTCTTCAAGATATTTAAGCGGAAATTGGTACATCACTTTAATATACGGAGTTACAGAGCAAGTTCGAGTTTCAGGTGTTTGAGCCAATTTTTGATGAAGTTATGTCCCCTTTCGACTTAAGAAATATGAAAAATATCAGCTTTCCGCACTTTTTTCGCTCTCCTTCAATATATTTGTGGGAAAATTGGTACATCACTTTAGTATAAGGAGTTACAGAGCAAGTTCGAGTTTCAGACATTTTCATCATTTTCGACTTATGAAATACGAAAAATATTAGTTTTACTCACTTTCTCGCAGTCTTTCAAGATATTCAACTGAGAATTGGTACGTTGCTTTGTTATGCCAACTTCGAGGGTCAGGCATTTGTGTCAATTTTTGATGGAGGTTTGATGGATGTCCCCTTTCGACTTACAAACATATCAGCTTTCAAGACTTTCCTTCTCCTTCACCATATATAACTGAGACTTGGTTTATTGCTATGTTATGAGAAGTTACAGATCAAGTTCGAGTTTCAGCTGCTTCTGTAAATTTTTAATAGGTTTTTTGACTGTGAATCTCTAAAGATTTATATCAGGGGGGGGGGGGGGGGGGTGGGGGGGGGGGCGGGACATCTATTGCAAAGCAATACTTACAGAATGCTTGTTTTCTAAATATTCAACAGCATTCCTATTTGTTTGCCTTGCGATTGAGGTACACGGAAATATTCGACTTCTTCATGCGCCTCATTTCAACATACCCAGGAATGAGGGTGGTTTTGTATTGCTTCTAATGACTTCTTTGTGTAGTTACCCTAGAAGAACTACAAGGCCAGACCTATCAGTCAGAACTTATAAGCCAGTAGATTAGCCTATTTTGGAATTCTCTTAGCCAGATATCGGTTGTCTTAGCCAGACAAGTTTTTATCTTAATTAGCCTATTTATCTTCTTTCTGTCAAAACTTTTAACCAACCACGGAAGACTGTTCCAAAACGGAAACGTTTCACACGCTGTAGAATCAGGAATTTTCGGTTAATGAGTGTGGAAAGTAGTGAATTCGAAAACAACCGAATGTCATATTTATTTGCAGATTATTTAACTGACATCGGCCGTAAGCAACTTCATTATCACTTCTACGCATCACCTGTGTTCGCGATGAACAGACAGCGAATAAATGCAAATTATGGATTAAAGACGTCAAAATATACCATAGGTGTATCGATGCTCGACTAATGTAGACACTTTTTTAGTAAAACATGCAGATGGTGTCGTTTTGATTGATCATATGACGCACAACTTGCTACTGCAATACCCCCATCGGTGCTCTAATAAGAATGACTAGTTCAGGGCTAGTTATAAAACACTATGCACCCCTAATGTTGTAACATGTACCAATATCTCATTGGCTTTTCGCGGAAATAAAATGCCCGTAGTGATTTAATGATTTTCTTTTTGTGACATTCGGTAGCTTTCGGATTCACTATATTGTAATGTAATGTAGCTGAGTATAACCATAGACTAACTATATAAAGATGTGCCAAGTGGAGTCACTTGCGCAATTCGCCCCCTGGCGATAGTCGCGGTAAACTATCAGTGAAAAAGCGGTATTCAAGTGGGATAACTACGTTTCGAGTAACATAGAGTCATAAACATCGTTTCCATACTAAGGGCGCAGTTTACCGTGACTAACTTCAGGTGGCGCTGTTTATAAATTTGGCATTACTTCGTGGTACAGTATGTCGCGTCTTTATATAATTAGTCTATGACTTCGGTTAGGCGCGATGGTTAGTTTCAGGTTTACTGGAAACTACATAAATACGTTCGCGTTTGCACAAAAGCTGTTCGCCAGCTCCATTTGATGAATTGTGTTAGTATTATTTTGTGTTCGCCATGAAACTCGCCTAGATTTGTGTTTTATTCGCCATCAGTGAGAATTATTGTCAAAAACGAATTGGTGAATGGGTAATATCTATAGATAGTACACATATTGCGCAAGAGATTTATTTATGTGGCATCCAGTGTTGTTATGGAAACAGATTTCCATATAGTCACCCTAGTCTATTTTGCCAATAGCAAAATATCATTCTTCAAAAAGTAATTTCATTTATGTATTTTGTGTGAATATTTTTCTGTATAAGTTTAAGTTTTATATAAATGATTAATTAACTTTTATGGTAAATCTTGTCTTTCAGAGGTAATCTGAAAATGTATTGGAGTATAAATTAAAATTTTAAATTGAATAACACTTATTAAATTGGATGACGTTTATTAAGTAATGACACCAAATATCAAGTAGTAAGTATCAATATAATTTCAAATAATTGCGCTAAGGGATATAGATGTTACTAGTATTTCCCGGTAAATTGCCAATGATGAGATTCTCTGTTTAAAACTGGCATTTTTGGGAAATGGTTTGTCTAGTTTCTGAAATGTTTCGCCTTAAAATCTGCCTTTACTTTTCATGTTCTGTGTGAACACTAACAATGTGTGCTATATTACTGTATTATATGTTTGTATATTCTGCATTTGTACTCATGTTTCTGCGTGAGCATCCCTCAACACTCAAACCGGTCAAAAACGGCATCCGTAGTCGTCTAGAGAAATGTCCATTTACTGGCCAGGAGACTATTTTTTAAATTTTACCACTGGAATGACTGGCTCGATACCCGATCCAGGCATAGCAGTGATAAATTTTCAAAAATAGTCTTCTCTTTGTCCGCAAATAGCCATTTATTTTGGGAGAATTGAAATTTTCTGGAACGAATTTAAGGGTTCAAGGATTAACCACTCTGACAACAGGAACTCAAAGCACTCAACATGCTACTTATCAGTTAAAAAACATTTCAGTGTCAAAATTTGTCAGGAATATTGTAATCTTTGTTCAAAGAATGTTCATTTGTCTGCCAAAAGAAGACTGTAAATTTACCACTGGAATTTACAGAAATAATTTTCTGTTGGCCTGCAAAGGCCGGCTTTAGCCGGCTTGCCCATCAAAAGATTAAACAGTCAAGAAAATCCTAATTTCTTATCTTAGTCAGTGTCCACTTGCTGACTGTTTTGAAATTTTACCACTGGAATGGCTGGCTCAGTTATGGATCCACACATTCCAGTGGTAAATTTTCAAAAAGGATTCACTCATTACAGTGGTAAATTTTCAAAAAGGATCCAGTCATTCCAGTGGTAAATTTTCAAAAATAGTCTTCTTGTCTCTGTTTAAGCAAAAACTTGAATTTTCTTGACCATTAATCCTCTCATAGTCAGCAAGCAAAAAATTGCTTGCTAGTGGTCTTACGGTATGGGTATTTGCAGGACAACAGAAAACTTTTTGTAAATTTAGGTACAAAATGATAATTTTATTTTAAAATCTTGACCGTTAAATGATTAATTGCTCTGAGGTGCTGTTGACACAAGGGAGGTTAAGAGCTGTCTTATTGGGTGTAGTACTAAGACTGTACTCTATACATATTAACCATTTAACCCCCGAATTTATTCAAGAAAATTTTGATTTTCTCATGGAAAATGTCCATTTGTTTTTGAAAATTTACCACTGGAATGACTGGCTTGATTATCAAACCAGTCTTTTCTGTTGTAAATTTTCAAAAAATAGTCTTCTTGTGGTCTGCAAATGGACATTTATCAATGCAACTACAGATGGCGTTTTTGGCTGATATGAGTGTTAAATGGTTAAAGCTATGTTATATTCATTAGGTGTATCTAACTGTGATATTGTATGTCTTCATTAGTTGCACAAATACGGCTGGTTTGAACACCTGAGATACATGCAGGGCTTTAGATTACACCTGAGCTATGACTTTACAAGTCATGCCCAAATGAAATCCACCCATATTAAGTGAGCCCAAATTAAAATCTTACTGGGTGCTATGAACACTAATTAACTGATTTACAGTCATTTAAGTACTCATAGATGGATGCTGTGTCATTTTCTGGCTATTCAGAGGTCTTATAGTGCTATTAAAACTAAAATGGCTCAAAATCAATCTCTCAGATTTCAAAATCCTCTAGTTTCTAGGAGCATTGATGGATCCCGGATCAGATACGTGGTGTGCCCGAATGAGGTAAATCTAAAACCCTGACATGTAACAGTAGCCACATTTCTGGCCATGCCACGCCTGTTATTAGCAAATATCATATATCATGACTGTGTATGTGGTGGAAGCGATGTAAATACACTGAATTAGGAATTCCCAGAATCCCTTATTTCAAGGTAATTATACAGATAAGCTGTTGAATATTTTGAGACTAATTTGACTGGGAGCTGTTCCTGCTTATGGCAGCAACAGCTCACAGTCAAATTAGTTTCAAAATATTCAACAGTATGTTTATATAAATTTGTACATTCACGAAAGATATTTTAGAATTTGTATACGTTCTTGACAGACTTCGAGTTTCGGGATGGAGCTATGTCTTTTGCATTGTAACATCAGCTGACATGGGAACTATTTTGATTATGATGCCAAATACTTTAGTGACATTATCTCCATTTCTCCTGAACGTATTTTCACCAAACATTGGTAAAATGTTGCCATTGTAAAGTGGGTCATGTGGGTGGAAATGCACTCAGTCTACTGCATTACCGTGTTACTTGTTCACATTTCTGTTTTTGCTTTGTCTCGTTCTTTTTATATTTTTCCTTCATCTTTGTTTTGTTTCTTTTGTGTTTTTGTTTTGTTGTGGTTTCATCCCCCCCCCCCCCCCCCTTCCAAACCAGCCCATGATGATAATATAGGTGTACTGCATCATGTACACCGTGTTTGATCGAGGGAGAGCAGGAGATTCTTACTATGATATAGACTACACAGCTAGCTATGGGACAAGACATATTCCAACGGGATCGACTACGTGTAGTTCAATGGAGGATTCCAGTTTATCCATCAATCATATGACGTCATAATCAACTAACTACATGACATGTAGGCTGACGTTATAATCAATTACATTATGAATGGTGTAGCTAAGTTCATCATGAATGCTGAATCCATGACAGACTAAGTGTTGATGTATGAATTGTATGTCTATACTACATGTATTTAACCCTTATCACTGGTGTCAAAACTTTAAATTTTCAAAGTAAATTAAAAGATGAACTAGTGTTCATTTTTCAAATTTTTTTTGGGGAGATGGTGCTGTCGTAGACAGCAACATCTTCCACCAAAACTGTTTAAAAATGTGCACCAGTTTCTGTGATATTGATTCCGTAAAAGATAGAATATTGACATTAGGGTGGTACGGGTTAATAAACATACCAAAGGCAGCAACAGCACCCAGTCAAATTAGTTTCAAATTATCAACAGTTTACGTGTATAGTTTTCTGGAAATTGGTAGTCAGGGAGTTCAGGGACTCGGTTAGCCTATTTCTGGGCGTTTTACTCACCGACTGCATGAGGGGCAGTGGTATAGTGCTGCCGGTGCGCAACTCCCTCCGACAGCTCATCCACCTGGCCCACTGGAATTGTTTTGTTGCTCCACCCTGCATTCCTGTATCTGACCTAAAAATTTGCCACTATTTTAACTCCCTATCATGGTAGGCGCCAGAATTTATATACAGAATTTTGCTTTGTCAATTTTTTAATGAAATTTTAGATTTTATGAAAAATTTACTATCAATGTCCTGATTTCAATGAAACTAGGAAATAATCCTATGATGGTAAGCTTCATTCAACATATCAAACGAATATTTTGATTGGTCAATTTTTTTGGTGGCCATTTTGGATTTTCCCGAAATTATCCATTGGGTATTTAAATGCAAATGGTGCGAATGCCGATGGTCGAAGTGAGCATCTTAGGCTCTTGGGCCTCTTCTTTCTCTAGCTGTTGTTATCTTACATGCATGTTGGCGAATATATGCTAGGTCTTGCCAGTAAGTAATGACTTATTTCTAGCACCAACATAAATGACTACATATCTACTACATACTATACAAGCTTGCATTATATTAACCTTTTAATGGTCAAGATTGGTCAAGAAAATTGAGATATTTTCTTATTCAATGCCCATTTACATGTTAAGAGAAAAGATATTTTTGAAAATTTTCACCTGGAATGACTGGCTCGAAAATGACGGGCTCTAGCCAGTCATGTCAGTAAATCTGAGCCAATCAATCCAGAGATAAATTGTCAAAAATTGTCTTTTTGACCACTACAGAGGCTATTTTGGCTCGTTTGACAATTAAATTAACCAATCTGTGACATCCATCTGTAGGTTTATTTCCAGCTCTATTGTTCAACAAAGATGGCTGACGTTTCTAGTGCATTTAATGCTGTTTTCAGCAGAACATTTCATCAGCACATTTTATACAGATTGCTGCATTTAAGTTTAAATCTATTTAGTGCAGTTTATTCACTATGTTGTTATTCATTATTGTTATGTTGTATTTGATGTTTTATATATTGTTAAAGATCTAAAGTACAAGTAGCCAGATTAAAAAATATATTTAGCATTTTTAGCAGAATTTAATAGCAAATATTTATGTTGTTTTGTAAACAAAAATACTTATTTTATTGTTTGTGAATATTAACTTTAAATTTAAAAAAAGATTTTAACATTTTGTTCAGTCACACAAATAGGGGAGGTAACCGTTATGACTTAGAAAAAGTCGAAATTATTTGGTCGAGATAAGTATAAATTTGTACCGGCTGACAGCTGAGTTTTTGGATACAACATAGTCCAAGGGCTATATCTCTGGACCTACTGAATATTTTGAAAACAATTTGACTGAAAGTTGGTGATGGCTAAGCCACGAACAACTTTGAGTCAAATTGTTTTCAAAATATTAGCAAGCCAAGAGTTTTTGCTCATTGAAAATATTGTCGGGTGGTTTGTAGCAGCGAGACAGTTAAGTCTTTTCATGGCTTGCAAATGGTCATTTCTCAAAACACCAAGCAAAGCCCAGTTAAATGGCCAATCCTGATTTGCAGGTTACTGGGCTGTATATTGGCTCAGCATTTTCTCAGTACTTGCCCAGTAGCATGCATTATCAACGATTACGCCTATTGCTGCATTTTCCATCCAATTTAGTTTCAATGTATTTGACAACGTAGATGTATGGCTGTTTAATTTTAACCCTTTCATCGATTAATCCTGGAGAAAGTATATTCTTTATAATATAAAACTTATTCTGTTGCATATTTTGAAATTAATTTGACTGGAAGCTATTGCTGCCTTCAGCAGGAATAGCTTCTAGTCAAATTAATTTCAAAATATTAAACAGATTTTCCTGTACCATTGTGTACAATGAAATATGGGAAATTTATCGGTGAAAGGGTTAAGAAATGCTATACATGGCTGGTATTTATGAAGCGAGCTTGCGCCCTAGAAGAGGCATACTTAGGGCTTATGCCTCCCATGTGACGTTAATGCATCATTCTGATTGGTCCGCTTTCTACTTTCCGTGAATACTGGCCCTGGATTTTCATACAGCGTTAAAAGAGTTGAGCAGAAATATACAAGGTTCTTATTTCACACTTGTTGTTCTGTTCGTTGAGTAATTAACCCATCATGCACACTGGTATAGTAAATTATCCAGATATAGCCAGCTAATCATATAAGAATGTAATAGTATTTGTTTTTAAAACTTTACAAGCAAACCACACAATGCCATAAATGAATTTGTGTTATTCTATGTTTATTATATTTAATATATATATACATTGTTTGTGCAAAATTGGCATTGATAATCAGTCGTAAAACGCATGATGGATGTGATGTAAGTTCTAGAGAATATAGGTCAAATGTTAACTTGCCCATTGTTCTAGAGAATATAGGTCAACGGTTAACTTGCCCATTGTTCTAGAGAATATAGGTCAACGGTTAACTTGCCAATTGTGCTAGAGAATTATAGGTCAAATGTTAACTTGCCATTGTTCTATAGAATATAGGTCAAAGGTTAATTTGTCCGTTGTTCTAGAGATTATAGGTCAAAGGTTAACTGGCCCATTGTTCTAGAGAATATAGGTAAAATGTTAACTTGCCCATTGTTCTAGAGAATAAAGGTCAAGATAAACTTGCCCATTGTTCGAGCAAATAAAGGTCAAAGATAAACTTGCCCATTGCTCTAGAGAATAAGTCAAATGCTAACTTGCCCATTGTTCTAGAGAATATAGGTCAAATGCTAACGTGCCGATTGTTCTAGAGAATATATGTCAAAGGTTAACTTGCCCATTGTTCTAGAAAATATAGGTCGAATGGTTAACTTGCACATTGTTCTAGAGAATAAAGGTCAACGTTTAACTTGCCCATTAGTCTAGAGAATATAGGTCAAATGTCAACTTGCCTATTGTTCTACAGAATATATGTCAATGTTTAACCTGTCCATTGTTACCGGCAATGAAGTAGTAGACAAGCATGTTGTATTCTGTGTAGGACTATTGTCTCCCAATGTGACATGTGTATAACACTTTAATGGTGAATACAGCCACAAACAGCTGCTTCTATGGTTTTGAAAAATACAGACCAAGAGAGGACTATTTTTGAAAATTTACCACTGGTACAACTGGCTTGGTAACCAAGCCAGCAGTCATTACAGTGGTAATGTAAAGAAAAAATACTGTTTTCTTCTACAAATTCCCATTTCACAGTATACGGCAGAGGCTCCATTTTAGCCAGTTTGAACATTAAATGGCTATGGAGTCACAAGCAGAAATGCTGATGGACAGTTTGGAAACAATGTTGCTGAAAGCTGTTCCTGCCTTAGAAGAAGGCAGCATCAGCAACAATTACTTATGGCAACATTGTATCTTAAATAAAACTGAATCTAGTAATGTAGAAATTCAATTCACCTTTCCAATTTATCCATCGATCAAATGACATCATAAGTGACATGTATGATGATGTCATAATCATTACATCATACCTGATTCTATTTGGCCCGTCTTTAACGCTTAATAGTCCGACACGTTGTACGAATTGTATGTCGCTAGTATTTAATAAACATGCTGTTGAATATTTTGAAACTCATTTTGTTGCAGCAACAGCAGCGTTTTCAGCGCCCAGTCAAATTAGTTCCAAAATATTCAATGGCTTACCTGTATAGTTTTCTGGAAATTGATGGTCAGGAATCGATCGATCCCAACACGTGGTGTGGATGGAGCGTAGATTGGGATGGACAGGACATATCTAAAACTGGAAAGGTCCATTGACTATTCGGTCTTCATCTAACATCCCACAACTTCTCCAACAGGCACAAGTTCCGGTTAAAGTTCCGCTATGGCAGCGACATACATTGCGATGCGACAAATTAACTTCATTTGCACAATTTTCCCTCTGCATTACCCATGTGGTAAGCTAAGATTATCTGCTATAGTATTCGAGGGAGATAAATGTGGTTTAGGGTGTCACTCGTTGTTCGCAACACGTTTTAAGCAACACCATCTGAAGATATTCACGGTAAAATACTTAAAGTGACATGTTGTTGTGGGTATTACAGCAAAGTACAACTTGTCATGCCTCTGTATCTGTGTCTGACCGGATTAGGGGCAAGTAATGATAGGATTAAAGTTTAACTTCATTTAAAAAGCAAATAATTTCATTTTGTGAACAAAGTCATTTATTTTCCTCGTTTTATATAAAATAGAAATTGTGTCTAACAATGAATTGTTTTGATTTCTGTAGTGTACTTACAAACTAGTTGTAATTATATTGATTGAATAATGAATAGCTGCTATGACTAACTGTCTGACTGTTGGGTTGCTGCAGACTGCATTTTCAATGGGATTTAACTCTGGATATGTTGATTAATTTGAGAAAATTTTGACTGAAAGTCAGTGGTGGCTAAGCTACTAACAACTTCCAGTCAAATGGTTTTCAAAAACACCAGCAGGTTAAGAGCTTGAGCATTGAAATTATTTCCTGGTGGCTTGCAGCAGTCAGACGGTTATGATAATGTGTCATAATTAATTTTCTCTGAGTGCAATACTTTGTATTATTAATATTATTTTACACTTTGGACGTCGGCATACGTTCACCCAGAAGTACTCGCATTCACCCAGAAGTACTCACGGTGGATTCTGGCGCTCTGTTCAAAGAATAGCAATAAAATCTGGATCTGTATAATGAATGCTTGAAGTTTTTTATTTTTGTCCTCGAAGGGAAGATGGTATTGTAATCCTGATTGGGGTTTCTCTAAGTGTGGGCTGTGCGCGTGTGTGTGTGTGCATGCGTGCGTGACTGTTCCCAGAGCTCTATCTAAAAAAACCTACTGATCCAATATGGTTCAAATCCAAACAACGATGGAACGTTCCCGACAAAAGGATTTCCCGCCTTTGGCAATGATCCGATACCTTTTGATTTTCAAGATGGAGGTATATCATTTTGATTGTGACGTCAGCTAATTAGTGATGAAATCGTTAATGACGTCATATATAGATAATATAGTGAGTGATAGTTGGGAGCATAAAAGTGCAACATCTGTCTTGTGTTGATCCTCTGACTGCCATGTTTTTTCCAGGCGACATTCCAAGGGTTATATCTCTGGTCCTGTTAAATATTTTGAAAACTATTTGACTGAAAGTTGTTGGTGGCTTAGCCACCAACAACTTTCAGTCAAATCGTTTTCAAAATATTCAGCAAGTCAGTAGTTCTTGCTCATTGAAATTATTGTTTGGTGGCTTGCAGCAGTCAGACAGTTAAAATCGGCAGGAATCTTAAGAGTTCATCTATTCTCGTCTTTGCTCTGTCTGCTCGGTGTTCGGTGTAGGCTTGCTCGATTATTGCATTGAGTGAGCGCGATCAATTATTTAAAAATAATCGTGATTACTCGATTAATCAGCTTGGGTACAAATAACAAAGACATAACAATAAACGAATATCAATAACGAAAACTGCAATGGTGTTGAGAAAAGTTAATTTGCAGGGCAAGAGAAGACTGTATTTGAAAATGTATGACTGGAATGGCTGGCTCGATTCTCGAGCCAGACATTCCAGTCATACATTTTCAAAAATAGGCTTCTCTTGCCCTGCAAATGGACATACATTCACTAAGAAAAATGTGATTTTTCATGAATGGTCGCATTAAAAAGCGATTAAAAGTTAGGTTTTGAAACATTTTATGCAATACGATTATTCGATTGTTTAAATATATATATATAAATTCATAATTTAAAACATAATCGTGATTTTCGATTTAATCACTTAATCGCGCAAGCCTAGTTCGGTGCACACAGTGATCCTTCAGACATTCTTATTTCGTATAGTTTTATCATCTATTGAGGTTGTGATCTGCTGGTGTGAATTAATACAGCAAATGAATGTGTTATGGAAAATATATATTGCTCCCGCCATTTTGCTTGTTCCATCGGTTGAAATGGACCTCTGTAAAAAAGAATACATTACAAATAATATCAATGGCAGTCTGGGAAGACATTTGCTGCAAATAAAGTTACAGAGCCTATTAGTAGCTCACCTGTAAGGCCAAGTGAGCTTATGCCATGGCGACGTAAAAAAAACCCTTGTCCCTTGTTGATCTATCAAAATGTAACGTATTTGATAATGGATTTTGAGGCTGAAATTGGTTTTATCTAGGTTCTTGGGTTTGCTGTTTTCAAATTTGCCACTTGAAACTCTTGGATAAATGCTTTGGCTTACATCTTGAATTTGTTGCCTGCCACAAACGCCCATAGTAAATAAATAGAAAATTAAAAATATCTTCTTGAGAAACAGTTGACCGATTTTAACCGAATTTCTTCTGAAACATCCTTGGGTCATAGTGAACAAAATTTGTTTAGATAAAGGCAATCAGCCAATTGGGCTGGCACCGATCCTGGCCTATGGGCCAATTTGAGAAAATTCTATAAAAAATCTCAGAAACCGTTTATGGGGTTGATTCGAAACTTCATGTTTCATTTGGCTCAGACTTTAGCACAAGAAAGGGTCTGACAGTACACTAAGATTCCACAACTGTGGGCATGATCCGGAGAACAAATCTGAAATTTACGAAACCGCATCTATGGCAACAGCTGAATCAAGTTTGTTCGAGTGAATCTAATTGGCCAACTGCTTTGGAGGCCATGTTGGATGACCAAATTTTCTCGAAAACGACCTCCCAAATGACTGAATGAATAGGTCCAAAATTTTGGAAGTATGATTCGGAACTAAGGACCATTCAATTTTGTTCAAGACCAGTTGGTACACTAAAAACAAGCCCACCATCGTCGACCAATCAGTATTCAGTTCATTGGAATATATTATGTGATGTAATTTGTTGTCGAAAATGGTTTATATATATATATATATATATATATATATATATATATATATATATATGTCAGATAAACGGGTTTGACACCATCTTGGATTTTCCCTAAAAAACTCCTATAGTAATGCCATTGAAAATTTAAATAAAATGTCTCGAGAACTAATCAACCAATTTTAACCAACTTTTGTAGGATTCATCCTTGTTCTTATTACAATTATGGCCGCAACCGGATTCTACTTATTGACCATGACCTTTCTAGTTGAAAAGCCTAAGTTCCAGGTGAGTGATACATTCCCCATTAGGCCTCTTGATGTTGACATACCAGGCACCAGCATCCATAATATTAACAATAGTTTAATGATTTGTATCTTTATTGTTCAAGATTTGTACAAAAATCAAATCCAAATTTTTGCTTAAACAATGTTCATCTGCAGGCTAAAAGAATGCTGTAGAAAATTTACGGCTGGAACTGGATTCAGTTGTTGAGCCAGTCAGTCAGCCAGTAGTAAGTTTTCTAAAA
Source organism: Chaetoderma sp. LZ-2023a (assembly GCA_034401795.1). NCBI lineage: Eukaryota > Metazoa > Mollusca > Caudofoveata > Chaetodermatida > Chaetodermatidae > Chaetoderma > Chaetoderma sp. LZ-2023a. The sequence goes on along the minus strand of CM067368.1, from coordinate 24,547,542 downwards.
GTGTCTTGCTTTGGGAAGCAATGTGCATTTCTCAATACGGCTGTACAAGATATTTTTGACTGGCTTGACTATTAAAGGGTTAATATATAGCACAGCAGTCACCCCATTGGTCATTTACGAGTGGTCAGTAAAACATGGGCACGTGATATAATATTCAATCATGGTATTTGGGGCGACACAATATTGGCCATTTATCCTTTAATGGTCAATATTTATAAAAAAAAAATGTGTGCATTTGCAGGGCAAGAGAACTATTTTTGAAATTTTAACATTGAAATGGCTGGCTCTACAATTGGAAATTAAAAAAGAAGTATTTTTCGGCTGGTAACTGGATATTTACAACTAGAGAAACCGTTTTAGCCTGCTTGACCATTAAATGCCTTTACGACCACCTAGCTTATAGAGCCACAGCATTGTGGGCCCCATTGTAAGTGTCTTATAATTGATTCTAGTATAGTAATCATTCATGACATTCGGGTTCAACTAGTCTCTAATGTATTTTGCATTATGTGGGTAACCTATATCATGCTTTTCACCCACATGCGACGATCATGGTGCGTGAATAGTTTAGTTAACATGGAATAGGCTGCCATCACGATGATACATACCATTTCCTTGATTGTGTGCATCTGTTGACCTTTGTGGGTTGTTAGTGGTGGTCACGTCGTGACTATCTGTTTTCCCGAAGCTAGGTAAAATCTCATGTTTTCCTGATGATTGATGACTTATAGTCTGATGGCTTGTTGAGAATTTAACATGTGCTGCAGAATGTGATGTGTTTGGAGACGTTGTATGGGCAATGGATTGACGATGTGCATGCGATTGACCACGTGCATTCGTTTCAGTATTCGAAGAGGATGCAATACTTGCTACAGACTCTATACTTGCTTCAGATTGTGGACTTACTGCTGACTCAAGACTTGCCACAGATTGGGGACTAGCTGCAGATTCAATGCTTGCCACATATTGCAGACTTGCTACAGATTCAAGGCTTGCTACAGATTGAGGACTTGCTGCAGATTCATCGCTTGCCGCAGATTGCACACTTGCTACCAATTCAAGACTTGCTACAAATTGCAGACTTGCTACAGATTGAAGACTTGCTGCAGATTCAAGGCTTGCTGCAGACTGGGGACTTGCTGCAGAATGGAGACTTGCAGCAGATTGAGGGCTTGCTACAGATTCAATACTTGCTGCAGATTGGAGACTTGCTACAGATTGGGAACTTGCTGCAGATTCAAGGCTTACTGCAGACTGGGGACTTGCTGCAGATTGGGGACTTGCTACAAATTGGGGACTTGCTGCAGATTCAAGACTTGCTGCAGATTCAAGACTTGCTGCAGATTCAAGACTTGCTGCAGATTCAAGACTTGCTGCAGATTTAAGACTTGTTGCAGATTGGGGACTTGCTGCAGATTGAGGACTTGCTACAGATTCAATACTTGCTGCAGATTGGGGACTTGCTACAGATTGGGAACTTGCTGCAGATTCAAGGCTTGCTGCAGATTCAAGGCTTGCCACTGATTCCAGACTTTCTGCAGATTGGGGACTTGCTGCAGATTCAATACTTGCTGCAGACTGGGGACTTGCTGCAGATTGGGGACTTGCTACAGATTGGGAACTTGCTGCAGATTCAAGACTTGCTGCCGATTCAAGACTTGCTACTGATTCCAGATGAGCTACGGATTGGATACTTGCTACAGATGTATGGCTTGCTACAGATTGGGGACTTGCTGCAGACTGAGGACTTGCTGCAGATTCAAAACTTCCCACCGATTCAAGACTTGGTGCAGATTGGGGACTTGCTACAGATTCAAGACTTGCTGCAGATTGAGGACTTGCTGCAGATTCAATACCTGCTGCAGATTGGGGACTTGCTGCGGATTCAAGACTTGCTGCAGATTGAGGACTTGCTGCAGATTGAGGACTTGCTACAGATTCAATACTTGCTGCAGATTGGGGACTTGCTACAGATTGGGAACTTGCTGCAGATTCAAGGCTTGCTGCAGATTCAAGGCTTGCCACTGATTCCAGACTTTCTGCAGATTGGGGACTTGCTGCAGATTCAATACTTGCTGCAGACTGGGGACTTGCTGCAGATTGGGGACTTGCTACAGATTGGGAACTTGCTGCAGATTCAAGACTTGCTGCCGATTCAAGACTTGCTACTGATTCCAGATGAGCTACGGATTGGATACTTGCTACAGATGTATGGCTTGCTACAGATTGGGGACTTGCTGCAGACTGAGGACTTGCTGCAGATTCAAAACTTCCCACCGATTCAAGACTTGGTGCAGATTGGGGACTTGCTACAGATTCAAGACTTGCTGCAGATTGAGGACTTGCTGCAGATTCAAGGCTTCCCACCGGTTCAAGACTTGCTGCAGATTGGGGACTTGCTGCAGATTCAATACCTGCTGCAGATTGGGGACTTGCTGCGGATTCAAGACTTGCTGCAGATTGAGGACTTGCTGCAGATTCAAGGCTTCCCACCGGTTCAAGACTTGCTGCAGATTGGGGACTTGCTGCAGATTCAATACCTGCTGCAGATTGGGAACTTGCTGCAGATTGGGGACTTGCTGCGGATTCAAGACTTGCTGCAGACTGGGGACTTGCTACAGACTGGGGACTTGCTGCAGATTCAAGACTTGCGGCAGATTGGGGACTTGCTGCAGATTGGGGACTTGCTGCGGATTCAAGACTTGCTGCAGATTGGGGACTTGCTGCAGACTGAGGACTTGCTGCAGACTGGGGACTCGCTACAGATTCAAAACTTGCTGCAGACTGGGGACTTGCTGCAGATTGGGGACTTGCTACAAATTGGGGACTTGCTGCAGATTCAAGACTTGCTGCAGATTCAAGACTTGCTGCAGATTCAAGACTTGCTGCAGATTTAAGACTTGTTGCAGATTGGGGACTTGCTGCAGATTGAGGACTTGCTACAGATTCAATACTTGCTGCAGATTGGGGACTTGCTACAGATTGGGAACTTGCTGCAGATTCAAGGCTTGCTGCAGATTCAAGGCTTGCCACTGATTCCAGACTTGCTGCAGATTGGGGACTTGCTGCAGATTGGGGACTTGCTGCAGATTCAATACTTGCAGCAGAATGGGGACTTGCTGCAGATTGGGGACTTGCTACAGATTGGGAACTTGCTGCAGATTCAAGACTTACTGCCGATTCAAGGCTTGCTATTGATTCCAGACTAGCTACGGATTGGGTACTTGCTACAGATTTACGGCTAGCTACAGATTGGGGACTTGCTACAGATTGGGGACTGTCGACTGATTCAAGGCTTGCTATGGATTCAAGGCTTGCCACGGATTCCAGACTTACTACAGGTTGGGGACGTAATACAGATTGGGGACTTGCTACAGATTGGGGACTATCGACCGATTCCAGGCTGGCCACTGATTCAAGGCCTGCAACAGATTCATGGCTCGCTACAGATTCAAGATTTGCTATAGATTGAGAACTTGCTGCAGACTGGGAACTTTCTAGAGATTGCGGACTTGCTGCAGATTCAAGACTTGCCACAGATTGGGCACTTGCCACCGATTCAAGGTTTGCCAGCAATTCAGGGCTTGCTACTGATTGGGCCCTTGCCACAGATTGGGCACTTGCCGCGGACCTCGGACTTGCTGCGGATTCAGCACTTGCAACCATTCCTGGCAATCCAAGATTCTGTTGTTGTGGTGGGGGATGCCCTATAAAATATCAAAAAGATATTGTATTTCAATTATGCGAATGAAGAGGGCCGCTGTGCCTGCGCATACATGCACATGAAGCATTTGTGCATGGTGAACTAAAAAGAAAATATCTATATATGAAGAATGCAAGTGATTGCTGCTCAGGGCATGATATTTACAACATTTTCTTTGGAAGGACCCCCAAACTCCCCAAACTTATATACCTGCCAACTGCCCCTTTTGAGCAACCGGTTTTTAAAAAACTTATCCATGCAAATGAACTAACATAACCGATTATTATGTTATATAATATAGAAGCGCTATGTACATGAGTTCTTAACTTACATAATTGAAATAGTTTATCTAAGAGAACGAGTCACTCTACATACGAGTAACATGTTAAATCTTACATATATGTACGTTTTTTTTGGTCCCGAGAGCAGTAAAATACACTCTGAAAATGTCAAATATGTAACCTTTATTAGCTCACCTGGCCAGAATGGCCAAGTGAGCTTATGCCATGGCGACCGTTCATCGTCCATCCATCGCGGGGAGTCTGTCTGTCTGCCCGTCAATTTTGTCTGAATGACTTCTCAAGAACCACTGTGCTGATTTGAATTATACTTGGCAAGAACCATCCTTAGGGAATGGAGATCAAAGTTTGTTCAAAGTTTGTTCAAACGAAGCCATCGGCTAATTTGCCTGGTGGCCATCTTGGATTTATGCCGATTTTTAGAAATGTCTAAGAATCTCAGAAACCGATTGCGGATTGATTCAAAACTCAGAAAATATTATCTAGGGCAAGAGTTCGGCGGCCATCTTGGAAGACCTCGTTTTCGCGAAAACCATCTCTCTACATCCCTGAACGATTGGGCCGAAATTTGGGAGATATGATTAGATACTAAGGACCGTTAAAGTTGGGCCAAGCGAAGTTGATATGTAAAAAAACCCATGGCCACCGTGGGCCAATCATAATGTAACGTTTCAGGCAGCCATTTTGGATTTTTTTATTTAGTAGATTTTGGAGCCGAAATTGGTTTTATATTGGTTTTTGGGTATTCTGATTTCAAATTTGTAATTTTCAAAACTGTCGGGAAACGGTTTGGCGACCATCTTGGAACTTTTTATCGCCAAAAGCGCCCTTACTAAAGCAATAGGAAATTTAAAATATCTTCTCGAGAACCACTGTGCCAGTTTTAATTATATTTAGCAGAAACCATCCTTAGGGCATAGAGATACAGTTTTGTTCAAACAAAGCCGAAAGGCCAATTAGGCCGGTGTGCATCTTGGATTTTGACCAATTTTTAGAAGCGTCTTTATAAAAAGCTTTTCCGAAACGGGATTGATTAAAAACTCATGAAATATCATTTAGGGCAAGAGCTGAACCAAGTTTGTTCAAGGGAACCTGATTGCCCAAATGTTATGGCGGCCGTCTTGGATGACCTAGTATTCGTGAAAATAGCCTCCAGAACCGCTGAACGGATCGGGTCGAAATTTTAGGGATATGATTAGGGACTAAGGACCATTAAAGTTTGTTCCATGGAAGTTTATAGTAAAGGACAATCAAAATATATGGTGTTTTGCGGCCATATTAGATTTTTTAATTTGATGTATTTTGAAGCCGAAATTGGTTCTATACAATTTTGGTGTGTTCTGATTCCAAATTTGCCGTTTTCATCCCTGTCAGATAAACGGGTTTGTTACCATTGGGAGGGAGAGAGAGAGAGAGAGAGAGAGAGAGAGAGAGAGGGAGGGAGGGAGGGAGGGAGGGAGGGAGGGAGGGAGGGAGGGAGGGAGGGAGGGAGGGAGGGAGGGAGGGAGGGAGGGAGGGAGGGAGGGAGGGAGGGAGGGAGGGAGGGAGGGAGGGAGGGAGGGAGGGAGGGAGGGAGGGAGGGAGGGAGGGAGGGAGGGAGGGAGGGAGGGAGGGAGGGAGGGAGGGAGGGAGGGAGGGAGGGAGGGAGGGAGGGAGGGAGGGAGGGAGCGAGGGAGGGAGGGAGAGAGAGAGAGAGAGAGAGAGAGAGAGAGAGAGAGAGAGAGAGAGAGAGAGATTGGGGTGGGGTGTGGATGGTGGGGAGGGGAGGGAAGAGGGAGAGTTCTAGATATGAATTGAAAGATTGTCATAGAGAAAACTGCAGCAAAGCATCTCATTTTCAGAATGTGGGTAATATCCAACATGATAGATTCAGAAGAAAAACAAGTGAAATTGGAATACAAAAGAGTAGAGGCACAGATAGATTTCCAGGCGAACCAGGGAACGAAATTATGAAGGCCCCTAAAACCGAAACAAGACCAATGGCCTAATAACGTACCCAGAGAATGCTTATCTACTTAAAATCAAAAGCGATTAATAAGCCGCTCTAACTGTTCAACACAATCGAGAAACACTGCACTGTTTCACGAGCATTGGGGAAAGCAATCTTAATCGCTATTAAGAAAACGTTAAATCAAGTACACATGCTAACAGTTACAGACCAACCGGGCTGGTAAGTTGCATCTGTAAAATGATGGCGGGTATCGCCAATCTTTAAACTGATGGCTAAAAAGATGGTTTCGAACAAAAGCACACCTAGGTGCGTTGGTTGATTTGAAGAAAGCAATCAATCGATTCTGGGAAAATGGATTGCTTTTCCAGCTCCTCAAAGCATTAAGTATCTCACCATGAGTCCATAACAGTACCTTTACAAAAGGAAAGCTATGCTAAAGCTATTAAATAGAGTCCTGTCTCTTCCAGATCAGTACGTGACACGTTTAACAGGTTTTTCAGCGATGTTCTCTGCAGCCTTTGTAAATGTTGTCTCCGAGTACAGCACCTTCCAAGGCTTTCTGTGCAGACGTGTCTATGGCATTCTCAGAACATGTCCAACCACAGGCAATCTTTGTTGAGCCACCTTCACCGACAGGGACAGTATTGCACGTGCTATATAACATGTCACTGGAGATTATGATGTCTGACCCGCGATGTTGGGTGATAGTTAGGAGGTGTTTGCGGCTGCAGACGTCAAGCTTATCTGGAACTGCCTTTGGAGCTTCCCGGATGTTACAGTTGTACATCATCAGAGATGCACGGGTTGTTTTCATACAAAAGTACATTTTGGCCAGAGGGATCCTTGATTCGCGGATCCACAGTTTCCAAAATTCCAAAGAAGACTTGAAGATTGTTTCCAGTGCTGAAACCCACAGCAATGTCGGAGGAGTTGTATATTAGTGAGTCGAGGGTATTGCTCTTTCTTCATTCCTCCGCGATGCAGCAAGACACGCCTTTGTCGCCTGTCACTGATAGGTGTGCATGGCTAAGCTCTGCATTGATCGCCTTCATGAAGAGATTCCCATTCTTGAGATCATGCAGGGGTGTCTTTTCGCCATCAATGAAGTCTACCTCCTATGCGTACTCAATCTCTAGTAGGAGTCCCTGTGTAGATACTTGGTATTGGTTGTTGGTCGTGTGGAGTGGTCGCATTCGGTGAAGTAGCAGCAGTGCAGAAAGCCATCTCTCTGCGAAGAGACAGTAGTGATCTCTAACTCTGCAGAATGCACATTCTTTACTAAGATTTTCATCTTGGTGTTTGACAATAGTAGCTCATCGTCATTATATCCAGTCTGGTGTAGTACGTCACGTATCGTTGATCGTGTGTTTTAGTTAATTAGTTTCGCAATACTCAACAGCTTACCTGTATAGTTACCTTGAAATTGGAATTCCGGTAACTCAGGGTTTAAAGTATATAAATCGACTCGAACAAGCTTGCAGAGAGCATGAGATTAGCTAGCAATTGGCGGGACACAGTTAGAAATTGGCGGGACAGAGCTAGAAATTGGCGGGGCGCAGCTAGAAATTGGCGGGGCACAACTAGAAATTGGCGGAGCACAGCTAGAAATTGATCCATCTATTGAGTGATGTCCAGGGCGGGAGTGGGGGTGGTGGGATGGCGGAGGGGGGGGGGGAGCATTTGTTTTAATGCCAAGAAAAGCTGATCGTCAGTAATATGAATAGGACAGACAGGTTGCCAGTACTTAGTAGGAATAAGTAAGTACATAGGCGTAGGAACATGGAGTGGAGGTGCGGAAATGGCGGCGACCCAATGTTTTTCCACGCCATAGTTTAGCAACACCCCCCCCCCCCCCCCCCATCATCCACCACCGTAACGTGAAATTATTCACAATCTTAGATGATGTATCATATATACAGTGAAGGCATACGTAATACTAGATACTATCAGAGTGTGGGCTACCGGTATGCTTTACTGTCATTCCCGATAAACTCCATGACCGTCACAGTTCGTATATGTCATTACCGAAGTGCGGAGTAGATACACTATTTGTACAGATTAGTTCTCGGATGAGTGCTTATGTTATTGCTCACACAAACGGTTACTAATCTGCGCTTGACTAACCCTGAAGGTCTCGCAGTTAGGGCACGTAGTTAGGTAGTCCGAGTTTGCCCTGACTCTTAGCCGGCGTATACCAGAGGAGTAAAATATTTTACCCCGTCCGTCTGACCAAATGTGTCAACGGGCCGTTTGAGAGTCATTGCAGACTTGGACTAGTAGCTAGGCAACTCAGATGACTAACCCAAAGCGCATTCAGCATCCGCTTGTTTCCAATGCGACTACACCAATTAAAGGTGCTTATTCACACCAAAATGCTTGAAAATAAGATTGTTGAAATTCTATACATTTAGACGCTTAAATTGTGTACCTCAATGTGATGACACGAAACAAATCTTAACATTTGATAATTTCATTCCATATAAATACCTTTCGTAGGTTTAGTTGGGAATTTAAATTAAGGACTTGTGCCTCTAATTCAATTTGACAACTTAAAAATTATATTAATTTATACGCAATGAAATCATCATATACTAAGATTTATTTCGTTTCATTACATCTAGGCACACCAATTAAGCCTCTATAAGAATACAATTTTTACAATTTTTTTTTAACCATTCTGCTGTGAATATGCACCTTTAATAATTTCAAAACAGTGAGTAAAATTGACTTCTACATAGCAATTCCGATCTCATATATAATAGGCCTACATTCCTTAGGCTTTTTTAACCTTGCGTTGAATGGAGGACCCTTTCCGTCTCTCAAGTATCTGGCGTCATAAGCAAATACGGATACGTTGGCGCAATGTTAAGTGGATGTATTTTGTCCATCATGTTAGGCTAACATTAGACCAATGATCGGGAGGATGTTGGGCCGACCCAGAAGCTAACATTGAGCCAGTAGTATGGCATACGTTGGGCCAATTTAACATGCTGTCTGGAAATATGTTTCCAGTTAAAATGAGTCGACCCATGGATAGAGACAAAGTATTTACGTGCAGTACAGCGCTTAATTCAGTTAACATGTTTCCGAACAAAGACAGAAACATAGTTGTAAGATATGTTCCGTTGAATATTTTGAACATAATTGGATTGGAGGACATTGCTGCCTTCTTCAAAATATTCAATAGTATGATTTATTTTGTTTTGAAAACATTACATAAGCTATTTCCTAGCTGTACTGTAGATGTGAACAACATCGCGTATGAATATCTTGCGATATGCAGTGAGTAAACATACCTGTACTATTATGGCCTTTGTCACTTCTCACGTGAATAGACCGACCGTATGAGTACGGGAACGACAACAGAATCACCACACATGTAACAAATATGGTATGCATCTCCGAGCGTCTGGAAATAAATAAAGCAAGGGAAATCAGAGATTGCTGACAATCGGCCTGCCACTGTACAGCGTAAATGTTCTTTCGTATTTTTCGAATTGTTATGCCATGACCAAAGTCATGTAATCCTAATGTGCAATCTATGTGCAGTCTTCCTTGTACTAAATGTTGAGACAAATCGGACGAGCAGTTTCTCAGATATCAATCGATCCAGAATGTGATCCATTCCGGATCAGTTTTAGGATTATTCATTTATTGTGAGACCTTTGTTGCGTTAAAAGACAATATGCGCACACACTTACGCACACGCTTACGCGCGCACACAATGCACGCACGCACGCACGCACATTTCAGGCACGCTCGTACGTCTATGTATGTATGTATGTATGTATGTATGTATGTATGTATGTATTTTATTTTATTGACGCACTGGCAACGTGCGGCTTCAATTTCCATGTGCTAACCAGCCGACAGTCATGCACCCATTAGTTTAATTTGTTGATCACCATCTCCCGGTCGGTGGATCGAACCGCCATACTGCAATTCCGTATAGCATCAGCAACCAGCCATCTTTCCACTGGACCACCGCGCCAAGACAAAAGTCTCAGGGTTAGCAGACCAGCTTTCACATGTCTGACACACTGACGGTTCATATGGGACTATCTGTGGATGCACCTGCCACGATTCAATCCTTGGCATTTAAGCCTATTGTACAGCCGACAGTCATGCACCCATTAGTTTCAATTTCCACATGCTAACCAACCGACAGTGCACCCATTAGTTTAATTTGTTGATCACCATCTCCTCGATCGAGGATCGAACCGCCATTCTGCAACTCCGCATGGCATCAGCATCAGCAACCAGACATCTTTCCACTGGACCGCCAAGACTAATAGTCTAGGTTTAGCCGACCAGCTTTCACATGTTTGATACAACTATTTCTAATTCAATTGATAAATGGTTGCCGATCTAATGCAAATCAATCAACTTAGAAATAAGCATTTTTGCAATGTCTGAATCCGATCTGTCACTCAAGTATCTGATGTCAAATTCAAATAAGTCATATATTAACCGACGTCACGATCAAAATGACGTAGAGGTCTCCCTCATGAAACTTGAAAGGTATGTCAAGTTTACAAAGTGTGTGTCTTTGATGGTCTTACAATTTAATAAACATTCTGGTGAATTTCTTCAAACTAATTTGACTGTAAACTGCTATATGTAGCAACAGCCCGCAGTCAAATTGGTTTCAAAATATTCAGCAACTTATCTGTACAGCTATCTTGAAATAGGGATTCTGGTAAGCCAGGGTTCAAAGTATACATAAATCGATTCCAGCACGTACAAAATGAGTGGCGCTTAGCTCGAAATGGACGGGGCATAGCTAGAAATTTGCGGGCCATCTATTAAAACGCGCTATACTTACGTACGCACCTGGAGATCAGTAAAATCGAAACGTCTAAAACACGTTTTGTTGGAGAGAGTACTTTGTTATTATTCATCTATTTAATGTAAGAAGTAAGGCCTACAGCATACTTACAAAATTAACCACTAAGATACCTAATTGTCAACATTGAAATATGAAGTAACCCGTTATCACGCTGAAGATACCGTTAGCCCTACCGAGAGCTTGTGCTGCTTCAGATAGCAACAGCGTGCAGCAACACTAGTGTCAATGAACGCCATTGTTGCTTTCAACGAACTGTTGATACAAAATTGCACAGTTTTTGTGCAGTAAGATACCGGTTACACACAATCATCCGCTAATACTATTGGATGAAACGTGTCCTCATGCCACGACAGACTTTGCAATTTATTGTTCAAATTAGCGCACAATAACAGCCCCTGGAGCGAATACCATAGCAAAGGTGTGCGAGTCGATGCAGACGATGGCGAGAAGAAGAAGAAGAAGAAGAAGAAGAAGAGGATGATGATGATGATGATGATGATGATGATGATACTGCGGCTACTACTGCTGCCGCAGCCACCGCCGCAGCCGCCGCTGCTGGTGCTGCTGTTGCTGCTGCCACTACCTCTACCTTTACCGGCGCCGCCACCGCTATTGCTGCTGCTGCTGCTGCTGATGATGATGATGATGATGTTTTTTATGTAATGCATGTAGGCCCACCATAGCTCGAAACCTATTAAATCTTACTAGGACTTTCAAAATACGTAAATAAAAGCGACACGCTCTGAAAATCAAGGAGCCAACAGAAATACTGACATTTGATCTATATACTCGTGACTAACGAGGACGGTTCTAGTTACACGCATATGCTACTTGGATTTTATTAGACTACGCCATTTGTCGGTGTTCTGTCAAAGATACTAAAATAATGGACCTTTCCAGTTTATCCATCCATCATATGATGCCATAATCAACTACGTGATGTGTATGGTGACGTCATAATCAATGCCGTCATGTATGACGTAGATAAGTACGTCACGATCGCTTAATTGAAGACGGAGTATGTGCTGCTGTACGAATTCTATGTTTTTACTGTTTAATAAACATGCAACAGCATCCAGTCATATTAGTTTCAAAATATTCAACACCATACATGTATAGTTTTCTAGAAATTGATAGTCTGGGAGTTAAGGAATCGATCGATCCCAACACGAGCGAGGGGTAGGTGGAGCACCCAGTCACATTAGTTTCAAAATATTCAACTGCTTACCCGTATAGTTTTCTGGAAATCGATAGTCAGGGAGTTCAGGGATCGATTGATCCCAACACGGGTGAAGTGTGTGTTGAGCTGGGCGGGACATAGCTAAAATGGGATTCCTTCTTTAGGCCAGTGGAAAACAAATGGTCATCAAATTTACAACTGTGCATTACATTGACAAACAATGCGCTGATAAAAGAACGTCTAAAAATATATGGGTGCCCGGTAAGATTGGATCGAAGCCAAAAGGTCCGGGAAGTGTTAGAATTGTGGCCAATCAGACCATTTTACACATGACTGCCCTACCAAACACGTCAACATCACAGAGCCGAGAGTCTTAATTATCATATGAGAGAATAAGGTGTATGTCTAATATTGTTTACAAAAGACACCATATATTGGGCCCAATGGGGCGGCTCATAAAGGGTATGCTAAGATTGAATATATGTGTTGGTTTTATAACCTTTATTTAACTATTTTGAATAGGGGAGACCGGGGCACAATGTGGCAGGGGGCACAGTGTGACATTGACCTTTGCTGACCCCATAATTGACCAATCACAATGATGTTTACAACACATCATAGATACATTTCCCAGCGTTCGTCACGTTGTTTATATCTTGTTTGAAGAAGTCGTTATTCCTTGATAGTGTGGAAAATCCGTTTTTTGATGCTGTAAGTAACTTTTTTGTGTTCTGAATAATTTGTTTTTCATCCCAGTAAGCCTCGTCGCAATATTAATTCCATATAACTGTTGAACGCTATAAACATCACTACGTATCATGCAGTAAACACGTGCTTGTGTCTCGCTTAATTTTACGACGTCATCAATTCATCTCGGAAATGTAGGTCAGGGGCACAGTGTGACGGGGCACTATGTTTCATGTCACATTGTGCCCCCGAATAAAAACAAATATTAATTTGCCAAAACTATCGAGGTGTAGCAAACAATAATATATTAATTGTGCATAAAATACGTAGTATAAAATTTTAAGTTATTACTAGTCAAACCTGTCCATTGCGACCACCCTCCTTTGGAGCAAAAAGATTGTGGTTCTTTAAAATGAATGGTCACAAGACCACCTGTTATAACTAACCACAATCTTTTATCGCAAAGGTTACTTAACCTTAAAACGTTGTTGTGCAAAGCAACAAACTATTTCTAACATTTCAACATTTCAAAGATTCAAATGATGGCGGCGGTGGCAGCAGCAGCAGCAGCAGCACGCAGCAGCACGCAGCAGCACGCAGCAGCACGCAACAGCACGCAACAGCAGGCAGCAGCAGCAGCAGTACGCAGCAGCAGCAGCAGCAGGCAGCACGCAGCAGCACGCAGCAGCACGCAGCAGCAGTGCCTTGCAAGTGTTCAAATGTTATACGGTACTATGTTTGATAGATTGTATCCCACTTTTATTAATTTTAGATAATGGTGCGTAACAGAAAAAGGAAGACTGATCGTGTGACTGCAGCTGCTGATATAATGAAGGAAGCCGCCGAGACAGTCGTCAATCAAGGAAAATCTATTAGATCTGTGGCAAAGGAATTCGATGTAAACCGACAAACTCTGTTTCGCTATGTGAAAAAGATCAGAGATGCAAGAGATCTGTCCAAAGTTAGTTTTACACCCAACTATAAGTGTAGATCTGTGTTTAGTCACGAGGAAGAGAGTACTTTAGTAAGCTATGTTTTGCAATGTTCCCAAATCTGCTATGGGTTGGCACCAACTGAACTGAGGAAATTAGCATACCAGTTAGCAGTCAAGCACGAAAAAGATTGTCCAGAATCTTGGCAGAAGAGAAAGCTTGCCGGAGAAGATTGGCTTAGTGGCTTTGTTAAACGACATCCTGGCATCTCTATTAGAAAACCAGAGGCTACTAGCTTATCGAGGGCTACAAGTTTTAACAGAACAAACGTGGCTGAGTTTTTCGATAAACTAAAAACTGTTATGGAGAAGTACACATTTGGCCCAGAATCTATATATAATTTAGATGAAACTGGCGTTACGACCGTGCAAAATCCAGTCAAAGTTATCGCAGCTAAAGGCGTGAAGCAAGTCTCTCAGATGACATTAGGTGAAAGAGGAACATTGGTTACGCTCTGCTGCACAATTAATGCTGTCGGGAACACTAATTTAGAACATATTTAACATTAAACGTGTTTCAAATGATGATGAAATTGTTATAAAGTCATATTGAGCGGATGTACTTTCAATGTTCAACATCACAGTGCTACTGTAAACACGTAAATATATTCTTTGATTTTTAAGAAACTGATCATTCTTTACCACAAGATCAAACCAAAGAAAATAAATAATTATTAAAATTCATAACTAGGCGGCTAGTGCCCACCCAAAAGCCCAATTGGAGCCCTAGCCCAGTTGAGCCCAGTTAAAGCTCAATTGGGTCCCAACTGGGAATGCTGGCTGGGTAGAGACCTTGATCATGAAAATATTGAACGTATGCCATATTTATCATTATATCATGGCTGCTTATGGAAATATTGACAAAAATGTGTTTTCTATAAAACGTTTGGAAGGTGACAGAACGCATTTTTACATTGGGTCTTCATCTGAAAATGTTTCAGATGTTACAAGCTAGAATGGATGAATTCAGTTTTAGCTACTCCCCGCCCATCTCTAGCTAAGCCCCACCCACATATTGACTGTGCTTGAATCTATCGAATACGGCACTCCCTGAATCTCAATTTCCAGAAAACTATACTGGTAAGCTGTTGAATATTTTGAAACTAATTTGATTGCGTGCATATTGCAGCGACAGCGTCTAGTTAAATTAGTTTCAAAATATTCAACAGAATCTTTATTAAATAGTAAAGACATACAATTCGTATCATTTGACGGACTATTAAGCGTGTATAACGCATTTAATTACGTCATTCATGGCGTAATTGATTATGACGTCAGCCTACAGGTGACGTAGTTCATTACGACGCTACGTGATTGATGGCCAGAGTGGATTCATCTATTGCGCCCAATGCCACACCTTTTGACAAGGTACACGATTGTGAGCGGATTATCTGGACAAAAGGAAGAACTCCGTAATTCACTGGTTGAAAAGTCCAAGCTCAAGTTTGTATGCAATCATTTGGATTTAGGTGGACTTGCGCGATAACGTGATTAAATCTAAATTCGCGATTATTGTTTAAATCATGAATTTATATGATTACAAATTATATAATCGAATAATCGTGAATAATTTTTACTGCATCAAATATTTCAATTCCAGCCTTTTAATTAAATCTTAATGAGATCGGTCATGAAAATTGGCATTTTGCTCAGTGAATGTATGTCGATTTGCTGATCAATAGAGGACTATTTTTTGAAAATGTATCACTGGAATGACTGGCTCGAGAATCGAGCCAGGCATTCCAGTGATACATTTTCAAGAATTTTCTTCTCTTGACCGCCAAATGGAATTTTCTAAACATCATTGCAGCTTTCGCTATTGATAGGCTTTTGTTGTTATCTTGTACCCAAGCTGATTAATCGAGTAATCGCGATTATTCTTAAATAATAGATCGTGATCACTCAAAGGAATAATCGCGCACGCCTATGCATTTAGTTTAATTTCATCGTTAGTAACTCTAGAATATCATTCCGTTGATATGTAGATCGATATTAGTGCATTGTCGCATGTTTGATGTGTTCCGTCTCTAAGCGAGGTGTTGTGTGCTATGAAGAGAATATTTGATCCAGTTGTTTAAAGAAACAATGGAATATTTCAGCCAATTGATTTTGTCCCTTTATGAGGTTAGCTTACGATCGTATTTTTTCGTATTTGCTTTATTACACTCAGGCCGTGACAACGGCATATGAGGATTATTTGTACATTGACAATGGCGGTAGAAATACAATATTATTATTATTATTATTATTATTATTATTATTATTATTATTATTATTATTATTATTATTATTATTATTATTATTATCATACCATCTCCGCCGCGCTGCCGACGAGGGATACGACAGTGGGATCGCTTACATAATAATGATAACAACAATAATCAATTTATTAACTATTTTGGGCCAATTGCCCCTGCAGTGTTTCAGGCAGTATTAAAGGAGAACTAACTTCATATAATAGTTGTTCAGCTGATCTAACACGTCATTCGTAAACTATACTATAATATTAAGCTTATTATCATGCCGCTAAAGAAAGCTATTCAGGCTTGAGTAGTTTAAACGTTGGTACATTTCCAAAGCCTATGGTGGCTGTCATGCCTTACTTTTCAACAAATCAGAAGGAAAAACTAGCGTATCTGCCTTGGTCAATACGCTCAGGCATAGCGGTGTCACATATAATTTGGCAATATGATATGAAAACAATCATACAAGTAAGCTGATGACTATTCTGAGACCAATTTGACCGGAAGCCGTTACTGCCATAGGCAATGATAAAATCAAATTATCCCCAAAATATTCACCAAGATGATTTGCATAATAAAGAATGTAATGCATTGGCACTTACATGACACACTAGCGCTTGAGTAAACAAAATCACGGTGCTCACTGTTCAACCATGTTACAAAGCAAATGAGTGTGATACATGTAAGGGAATGTAACAGGATGTGAATGATATGGAATCCATAAACTATAATCTATCGTACAATCTATCGCATTTGAGATGAGATTAGCATCGCTTTAACAATGATGACAATGGATACTTGGGTTGATAGATAACTCGGGTGTATGATTGGGTGAGAAGATGGATGAATTAGTCTAGCTGTTTAATTTTTTTGATGCTAACAAGTATTTGGAGAGTTTGATAAGGAGCGGTTTATTGCATATTGTAAACAATCCTTTAGTTTTCTCGGTATTAGGGTTTTCTGTATAGAATCGTGTTATGAATTTCTACCTTTGTCTATTGAATTTAGAGCATGAGAAAAGAAAATGCATCTCATCTTCTATGCAGTTGCATTCAGAACACAATCGTTCTGATCTGTCAATACTTAGCCATCTTTTGGATTCAATCGCTAGTTTGTGGTTAAGTGTTCGGAAGTGACATAAGATAAGAGCTTCTCGGTACGGTAGGATTTTTAAATATTTCTCAAAAACTATATTCTCTTTGATCTGTTTATAGAATGTCAGACGTAACGATTGGTTTATGGTTGCTTTCCACTCATCGGTATATTGTTGTTCGAGGACTCTTTTTGTTTTGGTGATTACTTGTGCGGTGTTTATTTCCTCCTGGTAGAACAAGTCTGCCTGACCAGTTATTTCTAGAATGAATTTGATGGTTTTAATCCATTTGATTTCAATATTTCGTTCTCTTGAGAATTCTAATGCTAAGTAGTACAGTGTTGATGACAGTTTCCCATACCCAGCGTTTACCAACCGACAGACGTGTTATACCATTATTAGGCTACTCTATTAGACCTATATAGCCTACTATAGCACAACATGTATATTACGTACATTGGTTTTGGGGCCATGTATAATGTTTATAATGTCTCCTTATAATTGTGATGTCAGTATGCATGTGACGTAATTGATTTTGACACAAAACACGCTAGACACGCCCTAAGACAGACACAAAAACATTTTAGACACGCCCTCAGACAGACACAAAAACACGGTAAACACGCCCACAGACAGACACAAAAACACGATAGACACGCCCTCAGAGAACCACAAAAGACGATAGACACGCCCACAGTCAGACACAAAGCACGCTAGACACGCCGACAGACAGACACAAAAACACGATAGACACACCCTCAGACAGACACAAAAGATGATAGACACCTCCACAATCAGACACAAAACACGCTAGACACGCCCTAAGAAAGACACAAAAACATGATAGACACGCCCTCAGACAGACACAAAAACACGATAAACACGCCCTCAGACAGACACAAAAACATGATAGACACGCCCTCAGAGAGACACAAAAGACGATAGACACGCTCACCGACAGACACAAAACACGCTAGACACGCCAACAGGCAGACACAAAAACACGCTAGACACGCCCTTGGACAGACACAAAAGACGATAGACACACCCACAGACATACACAAAAGACGATAGACACGCCATAAGATAGACACAAAAACACGATAGACACAGTCAGCGAGACACAAAAGACGACAGACACACGCTCAGACAGACACAAAAATATGATAGACACGCCCTCAGACAGACACAAAAACACGATAGACACGCCCTCAGACAGACACAAAAACACAGCCACATACAGACACAAAAGCAGGATATACACACCCTCAGACAGACACAAACGACGATAGAGACGCCCTCAGACAGGCACAAAAACACGTTAGACACGCCCTCAGACGGACACAAAAGACGATAGACACGCCCACAGTCAGACACAAAACACGCTAGACACGCCCTAAGACAAACACAAAAACATGGTAGACACGCCCTCAGACAGACACAAAAATACGATAAACACGCCCTCAGACAGACACAAAAACACGATAGACACGCCCTCAGACAGACACAAAAGACGATAGACACGCCCACAGACAGACACAACACGCTAGACACGCCCATAGACACACACAAAAGCATGCTAGACACGCCCTTGGACAGACACAAAAGACGATAGACACGCCCACAGACAGACACAAAAGACGATAGACACGCCCTAAGATAGACACAAAAACACGATAGACACCCTCAGCGAGACACAAAAGACGATAGACACATGCTCAGACAGACACAAACATATGATAGCCACGCCCTCAGACAGACACAAAAACACGATAGACACGCCCTCAGACAGACACAAAAAACACGCCCACTTACAGACACAAAAACAGGATAGACACTCCCTCAGACAGACACAAAAGATAATAGAGACGCCCACAGACAGACTCAAAACCACGCTAGACATACCCACAGACAGACACAAAAACACGCTAGACGCGCCCCCAGACAGGCACAAAAGACGATAGACACACCCACAGACAGACACAAAAACACAGCCAGCACGTGACAATAGATGGATGCATTTCTACCTATGCCTCACCCAGTCCGAGTTCTCTGACTCCGCCCTATGTTGATTCTATGTCGGGCGACACTGGCATATCAGAATCGGCATAGGGACATGGACTACGCCACGCCCATCTCTAGGTAAGCTCCACCTATCCTTTGTCCGTGTTGGGATCGATTGAGCATCGAATTACCAGAATCCAAAAATTAAGGTACCTATACCGGTAAGCTGGTGAATATTTTGAAACTAATTTGAGTGGGTACTGTTGTTTGGAACGTTAGCCTACTTGTGACATAATTGATTATGACGTCATATTCTCCATCCATTACAACAACAGGCAAGTCTACCGAGAATTTGGTAACAAGAGCACGGGAGTAATGGACCTTTCCAGTTTATCCATCCATCACATGACGTCATAATCAACTACGTGACGTATAGGATGGCGTCATACGCAATGCCGTCATACGTGACATAGATACGTACGTCACGAACGCATAATTGAATATGGACTAAGCGTTGTTGTACGAATTGTATGTCTTTACTATTTAATAAACATGCTGTTGACATATTTTGAAACTAATCTCACTTGGCGCTGTTGCTGCCATTGGCAGCAACAGCACCCAGTCAGATTAGTTCCAAAATATTCAACAGCTTACCTGTATAGTTTTCTGGAAATTTTTAGTCAGGGCGCCAGAGGATCGATCGATCCAGACACCAGCGAGGTGTGGGTGGAGCTTAGCTCCAGATGGATGAAGCACAGCTAACATTGGAAAGGCCGATTATTCTTCGATTTTAAATAATTTGTTCTTCTCACGTTCTGGCTTACAGGGTTAATGCAGGCGTGAGTTCAGGACTCAGCAGCGCGATCCGGTTGCGTACGCCGTGGGACAGTGTTCAGTAATGTTTCGCATACTTACTTCAGTTTACTAATCTAGACGACACGTTACTGAACACTGTCGCACGACGAACGAAAACGTTCGCCGAACATTCGCCCTCCTGAACTCACCCCTGCCATTTATCATGTTGCCCAAACAACCTGCAGTTGGGCCGGTGCAGGGTTAATGGCTATTAGCTAGGGCCCTATTGTGCAGACTACTAATTTGTTTTCATAAACTGCAACCAAATTCGACCGGAATCGATGTTTAACGGCAACCCAGCATCAAGCAATCGGACAACAAGTGACAATTTAGCCTACCTGATATAATCAGCCAGGAATTGATTAAAACAGGGGCTGACAATAGATGCTTTGAATGACACGGACGCCGGATGCGTTGTCACGGTAACCGCGTTGCAACGCTACCATCACACGGCTAAACAAGAAAGTGGATAGGACTATTGTTCGCGCATGTCCTAGCCATAACCAATTATCATTTTAATGTGGACAATTTAATTGTTGGAAAGTATGCTCAATATATAGGAATTGGTATTCAGCTGATTAAAAATCTTGACCCAATATTTGGTTAAAACGGTTGATGTTTTGGACCGAAAAACTTAGACCGACGTAGTTCGAAAGCTACACCACTCCCGTTATTATAGTTCAAACATGACCTTATGTCCGTGGTTTGACAGCCTATAAGGGTTAAGCCTGGATACGTGAATGACACGCTCCTTTACCTGTCCAGGATGCCTGCTGTATTCCACCCATCCCGGGATAAGTGGCGCTGTTGATTGTACGCGCCGTGTCCTGGTGACGGGGAACACCACCGGAAGCGCGCTTGTAACTGTGTAATTCCGCATAGGCTGTTGCTAGTCTACGTAACTAACATTTTGAACTCGAATTACTGAATTCGGAAACTCATTTATTATCTAATAAATATTTTGTTTTATATTTTGAAACTAATCTGACAGGAACCTGTTGCCACTGCAGGAAGCAACAGGTTCGTGTCATATTAGTTTCAAAATATAAAACAGCTTACCCGCATCGTTATTTTGAACTTGAGTTTACGGAAATTCAGGGTTCAAAGTGCTAAATAATGGAAAAAATATTTGATGACAGTTTTTAAGTTACCGTGTTTTAAATATTAGGATTCGTTGAGATGGGAGAGTTTATGTAAAAGCCGGTTTAAAGTCTTATGGAAAATATACCCTAAGCGTAAATTCATTTTGCAACTCTGGTCTATTTATGGTGATGCTGTGTAGCCTCGTAATCGACCAGTACGCCTATAATCAGATCGCCGATACTAATTAGTTGGCGAATGTTTGGTATTAGTTTAGAAACGAGAGGCAACGGTAACACGATATTAGCTTCGAGATTCGTCACGTTCAAATATTAGATTATTGTGTATTTAGGCCTAATGTAAATCAACTACATCAAACGATTGCCGTAACGATCTCCAGACGCTATAGTATTTCTTATTACGCTGACGACCACCGCAGATGTAATCGTGACTGTTTTGGGACGACAGGATGTTGGTTATTAAACTTACTTAGCAATCGAGTCGGATGAAACGGCTTCTGATGGGGTTTTGAGAAATGCCCATTTGCAGACCAAGAGAAGACTAATTGTCTAAAATTTACCACTGGAATGACCGTTTCGATAACCGAGATAATCATTCCAGCGTAAAATTAAAAAAAATCTCTTTGAGGAGCTGGCAAATATGACGCACGGTTATCAAAGCAGTCATTCTAGTGGTTAGTTTAAAAATAGTATTATTTCTTTGTCTGCAAATGGACATTTATCAAGTACCACGTTAGAAGCTGTTTTTGGCGGGCGTAAGCGTTAAATCCGTAACTGATTTTATTGTCTTTCACTCTCAGCTATCGACTGATTATGTAGATATATAGGTCTACATCTGTTGTGTGAATAGTTGTGTAAACCCCGATTT